>JARHVA010008068.1:0-70000 GCA_037957365.1 Torreya grandis
ATCTTTGTCAATATAATATTACTTATATTTTATCTATTCTTTTAAACATTTTAATAAAATATTGATAATAAATCAATATAAATAATATAATAAAATAAATAAATTTAAAATTAGTTGTAGTAGAGAGAGATTACAAATATTGAGAGTAAATAGAAATCCATAAAAAGTGATAGAGCATGATACTTAATGTGAGTTCAAATATTGGAAACTATTAGCATGATATATTAATCCATAATTTTATAGTGAAATTATAACAATCAGGAAGTGGTTCAAATAAAGTATGATAGCCATGTTAATAGGTGTTGTAGATAGTTTTAAGTCACAAAGTTATGAACCTAACAAACAATTGGAGAATATTACTCGCATATGCATGATATCACTCCTTACATGAGTTCTTGTGAATTTGAAGTTTTATGACAAGTAAAATAATCCTTAATAGAATGCTAACTTTCCAAATGAAGTGGGGTGATAATGAGTTCAATATGATGAAACTAAATGATGTGAATTAATATGGGAAATAACTCATTGATATTTGGAGTCCATATATAGTGTGGAGGCCCTAAATTATATCTAGTCATTGTAAAAATTAGCATGGTTGTATAATTTAAAATTCATAACTGCAGAACTAAAACTATTCATAACTTAAAATAGATAAAGAAACAACTAGGATAATTGATTTGAGACTATGATCAAATATTCTTAGAATCCATAAAAAATATAAAGTTTAAGTTTTATAATTTAGATAAGATGGAAAAAAAAGTTATGTCATAGTGAAAACCCAAATGAAAATAAATATAGTGTCATCCCAGTTATATTTAAGGTAGAAGAAATTACAAAATACAAAGATATATAAAGATAATTACACATGGAGTAAAAAAATGGGAACCAATGTATACATTTTGTTACAAATAATAGATGAGATATATGATATATATAATAATAAAAACTATCATGTATATATTTTGGGCATGAAGCATACCATCGTAATGATTATCATCACATTAGGAAAGCAAATTATTAATTTTTTTATAATTGGGATTTGTGAAATTTCATTTGGTGAAACATTATATGAGAAAAACCTCAGAGTGTAGACATATTTATTTAAAATAAACCATTCATGATGAAAATAATTTAAAAAATTTACATTATCTCAAGGATGATATTGCAAGGAATGTGTTTACAATTATTATGACAACCATCATAATAATTGAATGTGACATAAAAATATATATGGATATACCACACGAAGGAGGTTAGCTACCTCCCTTACCATAATATCAACCTACATGGGGGCCCCATTTCCTCAACATCAACTAGGATGGATGATACATTCCCATCATTATTATTCAAATTGGGCATTGCCTTCTCTACATAAATAATATGGAGGCTATCAGAACCAATATCAAGGTTATGGATTGTCATTGAGGTAAGGTGGAGACCAAGGGGTAGCCAAGGTTTTATCTAGGAAACTCATAAGCCATGAAAACATATAACTTGTTAATTATGTGGGGAAATGAATCACATTAAACCTAATTTTCCGAGTAATCTTAGTGCAAGCACAAGGAAAGGGAGACTAATTAAAGTCTTCCATTAACTTTTATATTATAGTGGTAAAACCAAGGAATTGAAACACATGCACATTTCATCAAACACTTGACATTTATACAACATAGATTAGTTTCATTCACTTAACATAATGTAAATGCAATTATGATTACTTGCCACAATATGGCTTATTTGTATAAAATATCATGTAAGAAAAAATACACTATACATTTTGATATTTACATAGAAATATACCTATAATTTGGTAGCATGATACTCATTACAAACCAATAATAATAAACCAATATTTTTATCATATATCCAACAATGAGCCTCCAAATTAAATGTCATTGTGCTTGCATAGGTGTAATGGATTACCTCTATGCATTCCCCAAAATACCAATGTCTTGTTCATATGTTTCACATTCATATGGATTATAACTATTCCAAGGAGAAGATAATTTTTGAATTTGAACCTACAGAGTTATATTCAAGTTTTAGACTATATAAAATAAAATAAAAGCACATTTTTAGATTTTTATAGACCATGCCATGTCTTTGAAGTTATGTTTGGTATTACAAGACCAAAATAGATTCCATGAATAATTAGAACCTAATATAGACCCATTCAGTGTTAGAATCAAAATGAATAAGAGGGGAGGTGAATTAGTCTTCAAAAAAATTCTTATCAATTTCACTCAAGCAATCATGAACCATTCAAACAAGCATATAGATCTAAAAAGCATAAGAACTCATTCACATAAGTATGAAATAATATAACACATCAAATATGTGGGAAACCCTCAAGGGTAAGAAAACCCACTGATATCTATAAATTTACTACATTACTATAATACAAACACCAAATTTAGTGAAGCACCAACTCCACATGGAGCACCAACTCAGCTAGGCTTTAGCAAGGACCAACTTGCAAGGAGGCACTAACCCCCTAGATGAATCAACCACATAAAATTTTTGATCACCTTTAGAATACCTTTTTTCTCATACAACATATGGTGATCACCTTCTTAAGTTCATCTCTCTTTTATACCCTTCTCAAATTATCTTATAGGCTTCTTCGCTCAACTAGCCCTCTTATTGACTTGATTAGGTCATATGACCTTGATTTTCATACACATAATTTTTGTAAAATAGTTTATATATACTATTCATATGGTATAAAATACATTATTATAATTATGAATAGACTATTTCATTCACTTCTTCTCTACTCACATAAATAGGCCTAAAATTGCCTTGTATTTATACAAGCCTCTTGCTCATATTTCCACTTAGTCAACCAAAAACCCTTAACTTATTAGTTCATCCATGTAATAAGTATTATTAAATATCATAAAAATGATTCAAATTAATATTGAGTCCCTTTAGATTTTACATATCTCAATTAGGCCTTATTTCATCTTTAGGTCTCATGGAGACCTAAATCCATTAGGTCTATTTTAGGACATGTTACACTTTGACTTCATTAAAACACTTTAAAACTTAAAAAATGGTAGTAACTTATTATATAATAATAAAATAAACATATAATAAGATCATATAGGATCCATATCACTTTTTATAACCAACCACCACTTGAAGCACACCATTTGTAATGTTCACAATTAGGCCTTCTCAGACATAAAATTTTTGTCTTGGAATACTGAAGATTAAATAAAAATTATCTAAAAAATAATATAAATAAATAATATATAAAAAATACATTACCTTAATAAAATATTCATATTATTTATACTTCACAACTTAGGGTAAAAGGACTCGAACACTTCTTTACAAATAGCCCACTCAGAACTACGAAAACACTCCATAACACAATCATGAACAAATTGATATTAAACACATAAAATAAAACTTCCCATGAGAATTTATACTTTAAAACTATCATTTGACATCTATATACCACTTTTAAGTTAAATTATCACAAAGTCTAATATCAAATATTGGTCTTGTAGACCAATTTTTTATCTCACTACACAGTCAAGTCAGAACCAGATAAGCCATTTTGGTATCCACATTTAAACCACTTTAAATAAGTATAAAACATTATGAAAATAATTTATATGACAAAAAATTCACAAAAAACAACACCATGTGTATTATATACTTCTACTTAGGAAATAGAGCCTCAAATTCATCACTATAACTTGCTTACCTAGAACTGCCAGTTTACCTTGAAACACAGTCATGATGAAATTAACCTTTAATACCTATATGACCACTTTAAAAGAATTAATATTCAATTATATTACACTATTATATAATTATACCATTATTAGATAAAAATATAATATGGTCAAATGGCAATATTGGTCTTGTAGATAAATCACATTACCTTATATCTCATGCCAACTTGTGAGCAACTTTTTCATTATAACCACTAACCTCAAAAAATTATATAAAACATGAGAATGTATAACAAGTCATGAAAAACATATCTATGAACTTTTTTTCATTACTATTTCATGGTAACACATCCCTAATCATCTTCTCACTGCTGCATGGATTTTTCATTATTTCCATCATTAGGTCTATTAGTGATTGGCTAACTTGGATGACCAATTCAAAACATTTGAGGGTTAAAACCTATATATAAACCTTCATGGAAATGAAAAATGAGTATAAAGCTTCATCCTCCATCCATTTTCATAATTTTAATTGGTCAACTCTAATTACTACAACAAATCTCTGAGGTGCCTGAGAGACTTGACAACTCAATCACACCTAAAGGTGCCTGAGAGACTTTAATACAACCTATAATATATTTTATAGTCATTTAATACCATTATATGCTATTTTAAATAATATATTTCACATTTTTTCCTTGTTAGGGTTATATACAAGTTTAACATAGGTTTTGGTGTTAGCGATTGTTCATAAAATATTTCCCCTTAAATTCAAAACCAATGCTTGTAGTTCTTATCTAGTAACCTTCCTCATCTCTATTTAATATCTAAAGTTAAAATTTAGAGGTTACATGTGCCTATGAACACTTGAAATTCCTTCTTGGGTTTGCATGCCTTTATTTTGTATACTCGAGAGACCTCAAAACCAATTTTCATACCTTTTCTTGTAAACCATGACCTCAAACTACATGAACACACTTGAAAAAACATAACTCACCTTTTAAAATTATTAAATGAGATCAAACACCTTTAAATATGATCATGATCCCTCATTAGGCTACACCCTCTCTCTTTACTCATTTAGACCTTGACCTGCAAATCATATTAAGCCTTGAAACTGACCTTCATGCCTCTTTCCATGTGCTCTCCACCTCACTTACATACTCAATAAACCTATATAATGTTAAAATAGTTCCATAAATTATTCATATGTCTTGAAAATAATTCATGATGCCTCATTAGGCTAGGAAGGGTCTAGAAATGGTCTAGTTGTAAACTTGATTTAGAGGTCCTAAACCTGTAGGCTCACCTTGAGACTCTCATGAGTAATCTAATGCTTCACATCCATGATATATAAACCTCATAAAACCACTCATTCATGTGTGAACTCATCTTACTAAGCCATCATACTCATTCCTTCTCATAAGGTCACTTCATGTTATGATTAATGCCATGACTAGGCTTCTTAAGCACTTTAAACTTGACAACTGATATTTAGACACCTCTAAAAGAATGTATACCTTATTTACATGATCACACAATGCCAAAAATCCTCTCAAAATATTGTAATTACTTATTTCACCAAATTTTATTATGCACACCTTCTCATAGGGTATATAATAGGCTTCTCAAGACACCTTATACTCAAAAACTAGTACTCAAACATGATTACCTCAATGCTATCAAACAAGAGAACTCACTAGACATCACTCTCACACCACTACAATAATCTTGACATCAATCAATAGAAGAATCATTAGTTTTCCTTCAAATTCTCTCTTTGATCTAAACCTTGACATCAATGACAACACTTCTCAACAAACTCTCCCTTTGTCATTGATGGTAAACAAATTGAAACCTGCTCATTCTTGTCTCATATCCCCTATTCTAGTTTTTATCCCCCTTTGACATCAATGATAAGGCATCATATTCACTATAACTTTTGGAACCACTCATTCTCCCTCTTTGGCATCTATTCTCAGAAACTTGCAAAAGAACTCAGAGCTACCAAGCTTCCCCTTTGTCTTTAGAACTTGGGCTCACCAAATGAATTAACAAAATTCTCAAACCATCTACAACATAAGTCATGCTTAACTACCAACTGCTAAAAACATATAATTTCTTTTCTTACCTCTTTTATGCTTGTCAATAACTACATTTGGAGCTTATGAACAAATTGAATGGCTCCCCCTAAAACAAGGCATCCATCATGCTTCTACTAACTGAATAGTGTCTCCATGAAGCCTAATGGAGTCACCCCTTTATACATGGAACTAGAATAATAAAAAATATAGAGATTTATAGATTTCCATACTCTCACAATATTGAATATCCTTCAGGATCCTTTTAGGATTGATTAGTTTATTTGGCTTGACATCTTCATCATCTATGTGGTTAAAAATTTGAACTAATAATGAAAATTCTTGACTTGATTTCACATTTGATGTATGTTATATCATATAAAATAGTCCACTTGGGCTTGTAGACTAATCATAACTCACCTTTATTTTCTTTGGTCTCCACATATTCATTTGCCTTCTCATTTTCACTCTAAGGGCTTAAAACCTCTTATTTTGACTTAATTCCCTTCTAACTCTATTAGGATAAAATATTCTAATGTGTCCTACATTATGAAAACTATAGTAAACCATCTCATTCATACCTCTTGAATGATGATTCCTTTCATAATCCCATGCATATTAATTTTTAGAGGGTCTTCTACCATCTCTTGTTTTATGACCAAATTGATTACATTCAAAATAGTAACCATTGAATTAATTAGCATACCTCATGACATTAGGCTATTTGATTTGTATCTTCATTTTGATATTCTTGTCTTAATTAGCTTTATCCTTGACTTGAGCTACCTCATTTTGGTCTTCTTTGAAACTAAGACTTATTTTATCACTTTAATACTTTTGACTACTCAAGATGTTATCTAGAGTATCAATACTATTTTCAAACTTCACAAATGTCTTAAAATTGCTATATGTTTGATCCAACTCAGTTTTCAAGGATTCCATTTCAATTCCATACCTAGTGCATTATTCCTCTTTAGACTTTAGGCTTGCAGTGACTATGTCCATAAATGCTTCAATATGATTGATGATCTCATCATACTCCTTAGATGTGTTACCTAGTCTGTTTCAAACAAACTAATTTGCTCTTCATAGTCCTTAACTAATGATCTTAGTTTGTGATTATTCCCTCTTTAAAATTTCAAGTCTTCTAGAGAACTCACCGATTATGTCCCAAAGTTCACTTTAGCCTCTTCTTCATTTTATTATTCATCATCTATATGGCCTTTACCTTTTAAGTAACCCTCATCGTCTATTTTTATATCCATGAATAAGGTTTCATTATTGTCATGTTCATGTTCATTAATTTCATCATCACTTTCATATGTGCTTGTGTCACTTACATTAGATGAGTTATTATCTTATTGTGTATAGAAACTTATTTTGTTCTTGAATGACCCTTTCCTACCTTCACACTTCCTAAAATATTTCTCATTTTTTTCAAACTTATAGACCTTCTTATCATCTCCATGATGTTCATCATGCTCAACCTTATCTTTGTTAGGACACTTAGATGCAAAGTGATCAATCTTACCATAGTTGAAACATTTGAAAGTCAGCTTACCCTTGTACTTACTAGAGCTAAACCTCAATTTCCTAGCAAATATGGATATTATTTCATCATCATCAACATCTAAACATACCTCATCCTTTACCTTATTGTATTTTGATTTATTCTCAACTTTGAATGTTGTTTCCTTCTTTGGATGTCTTTATTTTTTCTCATCTCATAGTTAGTCAATATGCCATGAAGCCCATCTATTTATAGATTGTCCAAATCTTGCATCTATTATACTATAGACACCTTAGAATCAAAATTAGGAGTTAGTGATCTCAATACCTTTTATATAAATGTAGACTCTTTCAATTCTTCTCCAAATCATCTAATTACATTAACAAATTTATCAACTTTCAACAAGTAAGATGCAATGGTTTCATCTTCATTCATCTTTAAACTTTCAAACTATCTCTTGTGGGTCAACAATTTGGCCATCTTCACCTTGGTGTCTCCTTCATAGATAGTCTTCAATTTGTCCCTATCACATTGGATAGCTCATAGTGCATCACTTTCAAAAACTCTACCTCTAATAGGCCACATATAATGGAATTCATTGCCTTGGAATTACTCGCACTTTCCTTCTTGTCTGCTACATCAATTGGTGTATAGGAGGTAAAGTGTATCCATCCATAATTGACTACCATATGTCATGTTCCATTGACATTATATATGTCCTCATTATGATGCTCTAAAAAGCATAATTATTCCCATTAAATAAAATATCCTTATTGGTAGAGAAACCACCTTGGACTTATTGACTAACCATCCTTGTTTCTAGGATCTCCTTTTGGCTATTAGGCCTACTTCAAAGGACCTACTCTGATATAAAATGTTGAAAGAAAAATTATTTAGATGGGGGGGTTAATCAATCTTTAAAAACTTTATTATCAATTTCACTCAAGAAATAATGAACCATTCAAATAAGCATATAGATATAGAAAGCATAAGCACTCATTCACATAAGCATGAAACACAAGAACAAATCACATATATATATAAACTTCAAGGAAAATAAAATCCAATAATATTTTTAAATGAACTATAGTATTATAAGACACAAAATTTAGTGAAGCACCAACTTCACATGGAACACCAACCTTAACTAGCTAAACACCAACTTATCTAGGCTTTACTAAGCACCAACTTACAAGGAGGTACCAACCCACTAAATGATTCAACACCTAATTATCAACTTGAAACTATTAATAACATTCAAAACACCTTTTTCTCATACAATAGATGATGATCACCTTCTTCATCTAGTGTCTCTCTTTTACCCCTCTCAAACTATCTTTTAATCTTCTTCGCTCAACTAGCCCTCTTATTTACTTGATTAGGTCATATGAACTTGATTTTCATACACAAAAATATTGTAATAATCATCATACATAGACTGAATTATTCTTACCAATATACTATTTCATTTTCTTCTTCTCTAATCACACAAATAAGCCTAAACTTTTGTATTTATACATGCCTCTTACTTATATTATCACTTAGTCAGCCAAACACCCTTAACATCTTAGTTTAACCATGAAATAGGTCTTAGTACATATAATATAAATTATTCAAATGAATATTTATTCCATTTAGGTTTGACATATCTCAATTAGGCCTTATTTCATCTTTAGGTCTCATGGAGATTTAATCCCATTAGGTCTATTTTAGGACATGTTACACTTTGCCTTCCTTGGATCACTTTAAAACCTCACACATGGTATAAAAATAGCATATAAAAATAAAATATACCTATACTAATCTCATATAGTCTCCATATAACTTTTTAGAACCAACCACCACTTGAAGCACACCATTTGTACTATTCACAATTAGGCCTTCTCATACACAAAAAGTTTGTCTTGAACAACTAAAGATTATAAAAATTATATAAATAATCATAGAAATAAATAATATATACATAAAACATATGACCTTAAAAACATAACTGTGTTATTTATACTTTACAACTTAGGGAAAAAGGACTCACACTCTATAAATAGCCCTCTCAAAACTGTAAGAACACTCCAAAACCTAATCATGAACAACTTGATCTTCAACACCTAAAAGAACACTTCCTATGACCACTAATACTTTTAAAATATCATTTAAATCTATATAACACTATAAAATTCAAATATCACAAGGTATAATGTCAAAAATTGGTCTTGTAGACCAATCTTTTGATCTTAGTGTACACACAGTTAAACTGGAACCAGATAAACCATTTTGGTTTCAACATTTCAACCACTTTTACTCATTATAAAACCTTATAAAAATATTGTATAGGACATAAAATTCCCAAATAAAAACATAATTTATATTATATACTTCTACTTAGGACATAGAGCCTCAAACTCATCATTATAACTTGCTTACCTAGAACTTCCAATTTACCTTGAAGCACACTCATGATGACATTGACCTTCAATACATGTATGACCAGTTTGAAAGACTTGTTATGAAAGTATATTACCTATGAGATAATTACACCATTATAAGATAAAAATATAACATGATCAATTGTCAATATCGGTCTTGCAGACCAATCACATAACATTATATCTTAGTATCTCATATGAACCATGTTTCTATCTTATTTTCTTGTTTTTTCCTTAGTGTGAAAAGAAAGAAACTAGTAAAGGGATGTGTAAAATAATACATGTTGAATGTTCACACATTGAATCTATAATTTGAGATAACTCCTATTTGGCTTGGGATAATGACTTGTAACTAAGAAAACACTACCACAAAACTTGTTTGTTAGACAAGTAGTTTGGTGGATTGCCTAGTGTGAGCTAGATCCTAGAAGCAAAAACTTTCTAGGAGGCTGTCAATCCACCTGCTTTAAAATTTTAAGTTTATAAATAAAAGTGGAAGGTGCTTATATTTAAAATATAAAACTGAAATTAAATACATTAATTGAGATAATTAAATTCTTTAATAAGATGACTAAAATAAAGTAACTAGTTTGGTTAACACTAATGCTAAAAATTAGCTAAAGCAAAGTTATGATTTTGATTCGGTAATTTGATAAGGGTTAAAAGATAGTTTGGTTTATGGTATTCAAATGGTTAAAAAGGTAAAATATAAAGGATGATGATTGAGAAAGTAAGTAATCAAGATGTAAAAGGGGATAAATGGGCAAGATGCTAAAGATGGTAAAGTGACAAAAGGGTGAATGGGTAAAATGATAAAGGATGGCAAATGGTAAATGGGTAAATGGAAAAGAAAACGTAAATGGGTTAAAGGTATGGAGGTCAAGAAAGAAGAGGCTAAAGGTAAGGAAGAAAGTAAATTGAATACAATAAATAAATAAATAAATATTACCTTAAAGACTTGTTGTTGTTGATGTTGTTGATGAAGATGTGAAAGATGGTGTCTTAAAAATCTGATAGAGTTTCATTGCTTGAGCTCTCCTCCAAGATGGATGAGTAACCTCCTTCATAAAATGTAGATAACCTAAAACAAGATAAAAATGCTCTAACCAAAAACCAACTTAACTCATGAATGAAGGTGGAGGGTCATATTTATAGCATTTTATGTTGGGAAACATGACAAAGGAGAAGAATAGTGAAATATGGAACCATTTTCCAAGTGGGGTCATAAGTGGGAATTAAGGACAAGAGTGGTGGGATTATCACTTCACAATTGTGTCTCCCTCTTGGAAATTATGTCCCAAATATGTGGGGATCATGCCAATGTGCTCATATGGGTCCAAAATGATTTCCACCACTCACTTCCATATTTTTCCAAGCACTTGACAAGGAGCCCCACATACTTTGGCTCCATTTTCCAAGTGGATGAGTAAGTGGTTATGAAGGACAAAGATTGTGGGATTCCCACTTCATAAGTGTCTCTCCTACTTGGAAAGTATGTCCAAAATACTTGGCAAGGAACCCCACATACTTTGGTGTCACTTTCATGCATGGGGACAAAAGATGATGGTGAATAGTGGCCCCTTATGGATAAATTTGCCACATTTTGGAGGGGGGATATGGTGCTTAATGAGGTCATTAAGTACCTTAGAGAAGGGTCCCAATTGGAGTATAGTGTTCCACTTCAAGCCACCTCACTTTTTAGCCATTTCACTTGTCATATCACTTGCCATATCATTATTCAATCACTTACCATATCACCTACCATGTCACCATGAATAGTGGCATGCCATGTCATCATGAATAGTGTCGATGAATAGTGCTAGTGAATAATGATTTATAATAGTGAATTTTTAAGGTTAAGAGAGGTTGGGTTAAGGTTTAAGAAGGTTTAGGTGGTCTCTAGGGGGTATCAAAGAATTCAGACATCTAAAACTATGTGTGTAGTTTTCTAGTGTCTACATTTTCCCCCTTTTTATTATGAAGATTTGAATTAAAAAGTTGTAAAATAAAAATAGATCACTTGATCAAAGGTCAAGGTGCCACTAGTATGGGAGGAGGTATTCCCCCTCAACTTAAGAGTCAATGAGGAAAACTAGAATTAGTTATAAGTTTGATAAGAGGTTGGTAGAAAAAAGGTTGGGCATTTGAAATGCACATGTGTGTACAAACTATGATTAAGTGTGATATCCAACATCACACATGAATGAAAGTTTCTAATGTTGGTAAAATAAGGGTCAAATCCTAAGAGACAAGTGACTAATGTACCACATGACCACAACTAAGATTGGGCACATTGTTAGTTTCTTAGACAAGGTTAGTGTTAGTCATAAGTATCCATGCTAGGAAGTGCTCCCTTGAAAAACACAAATGGTTTAATTGTGCACTTGGTGATGTAAATTTAAATCTTCAACATGACAAGATTGGTCAGTGTAGTCAAAAGGACCAAGGCAAGGTTGTCACAAAAATATGCAATAGTTCTAGTCAAAATGGATAACATCAAGGTAGAAAAAGGTGAAAGGGTAGGGATGGGTTGGTATGGGGTGGCTGAGCTAACTCTAAATGCACTAGGAGAAATAGATGTTGCCTTCATATTTCTATGGATAAGATATCCTGAAAAAACTTTAGGCCCAATGTAATTTTCTAGTGGATTTTAGATGGGTTCCCCTAATGTGGTATACCACATGGTTAGGTTTGGTTTGATAGTTTGGTAATGGTGAGGTGTCATGGTGTAGATTAGTGAATATTCACCATAATAATCCCACATACATTAGGAGGAGAAAACATAGATGGGCAAGGTAAGATAAATAAGTGGGTAACAAAAGGCTAAGCACCAAAAATGTCTTATGATGGAGCTAAGGCAAAGAACAGGTGCCTTCATGAGGAGGTTATGCCTTCTAAACTTATGTGAGGGTATAAACATGGTGATCACATTTATCACTATGATATAAGTTTTATGAGATGGGCATCTATCAAGATCTGGATAGTCTTGTTGGTGAAGGGTCATCATCACTACAAGCTGAGTTTTAAGGGTAGTAGCAAAGTGATGACTTGTAAATAATTTCTTTGATGGATAAGTAGATTCTATGAAGTATAAAATTAGTATCATGGTGAGAGATAGAGGATAGAATCTACCTTGCTTAAGAGTTTCATAGCCATTATGGTCAAAAGGTGTCCATGTTAGCATCCTCTATCCCAACCTTAAAACCAATGACTTTGGATTCTACTCAAGAGAGGTGTTTCTATCAAGGAGATATGTGGTCTAGGATATTAGTTATATAGTAGAATAAGATGGTTGTTAACCTGAGATGGATGATTTTTTAGGTAGCACAAAATAAAATAATGCCATGTTAAAAAATCATAAGTTTGGGACATGGAATAGTGGGATTATAGCGATAAGTATTTAGAAGCTAACATCACTAACAATAATGATAGTTTTGAAAGCATGACTATTACAGTAGCCCATACTTGGAATCCAATTTATGTCAACTAAGGAAAAGGTGATAATGATGCAAATAACCACCAATCCCATAAGGATCACAAGATCATAAAGCAAGCAAAGACATCAGATGAAGATTAGATGATAAGGGCAATAAAATTACATCATGATAGTGCATAATGACTTTATAAAGATGAACAATTGGATCAAGGGATACGTGTCCACATGAAAAGGTAAGTAGACATGACCATTTAAAATGGGAATACTATTCAAGGGAATCAATGATGTCATAGGACTCTTCCCATTGATAGAATGGATAATCATGTCATTGAGAAAGAATGGTTAGGTGTTTTATTTAAAGAATCATTCTAAGGATGAATTTATTTTGATTTTTAGGTTATAGATAGTGTAGAGAACTACACAAGGTTAAAGAAGGTAAACAATAGGAATAATGGTAGAGATAATTAACAACCCCCATGACCTAAAATTATCAATATGATGAATGTGCATATCTACCAATTATTGTAACATGTAATGGTGATAATGGAAGTGTTGTTAAACCAATAGCAAGAGGAAAGGCACCTAAGGCCTAAGCTCAATCCTAAACTTTTACCTCCTTAGCAGTGAAGAAGTCAAGAATTTCATTGCACAAGATGTAGGTTTCGAGAACATGACCTTCAGCCTGTCAATCGAGAGAACCCTCACTATCCAAGGGGATGTGCATTATGGAAATAATAGGTGGGATCTATGTAATTAGAACTACCAAAGTAGAGGAATGATATGGCTATGATGACTAAGCAAGGTGAAATACCTAGAGTAGAATATAATTCTTGCATTATAGAATAGGAGAACAGAGTATTCCCTTTAGCAGCTATTGATACGGGGAATGTTTTTAAGGTGAGATCAAGGAGTAATCAACTAGAAGGATGATTGAACACAAATCCAAAGTCACCAGATAATCGACCCAATGCATAGGTAGGAAAATAATGTATGTATGTAATTTAGGTGAGGTGTGTATAGTTTGATGACTTTGTATATGCTTTATGACTCCTCACACCCTGAATAAAAGATTTCACCATTTGTTAAAAAAATGTACAGAATGTGTTGAATGTTATGTTGGATACTGTGAGTATGGTTTTTGTAATCTCTCTTAAGGTAAAGCATACAAGGTAATGAACAACACTGAATGGTAAAGTAAATAATATAATCAAGAGACAAATGTCATAATGAAAATATCAACTAAGCACATTAGGATAAGAAGAGGGTACAATGTTTATTCTATGTCAAGGATTAAAAATAGACCCAAAGTGGGATTGGCCTAATAAACATAAGCAATATGAATACATCACATGAGCATGCTTTGAAGGATAAAAAATGTTTTTTCATCACACTATGTCAAGTAAGCTCTGAATCCCTTGATCTATAAATAGTATAAAGGGAAGATGGGTAATAGGTGGTGTGAAGGATAATGGGTGATGTGTATGGTAACCTTATATGGGTTATTTTGCCCCTTCTATAGGTGACCCAAGAATGATAATAGACAAGTCCATGTCATATGCTATATATAGACTAATCATTATGAGAAGTCTATATGTGAAATTTAATTGTGGCTTCCACCTTATTATGCTACTTGAGAGCTGATTGTGGCTTTAGATTATTTTGCTTTTATTTTGATTGTGGTAGTGGGTATTTTGCTTTACTATAGTATATAGGAAGTTGATCGATGTGGGAAGCTTATAAAAAATTGCTCTATTTTTGAATAAGTTAACTTATCCATCCTTCAAAAGAGTCGTCTAAGTTTATTGGCTTTGTTTAATGCTCTTGATAATTGTCCTTCAAGGGAGCAATCTACCTTATATTTGGCACTTTTTATTTTGTTTTTGGGCAGCTATCTTTCAAGGGAACAGTCTACAATGCTTAAGATATTGATGCAAGTAATATTTTGGTATCCAAATTATTTTTAGACGTGATGTTTTTAGATATGGGAAAGTATAATTAGGTTCAGATGTTTACCATTATGAGGGAAAAACTTTAACACAAGAAGGTTAATGATATGTGAAGAGGTGTGGTTTTGAGAGACAATGACCATGGGATTCTATCTTGTTAGAGATTAAAAGTATCCATGAGAACCATGTTATGGATAGGGTCTTGGTATCCATATTTAGGATTAGGCTATGACTATGATAGTTAATCACATAGTTCTACATTATAATTAATTGTCCTCAAAAGAAGAGGAGGAAGATGGGTGAAGGTTAAAATCTCATAATCAAGGGATGAGCTTAAGTTAGACAAAAGGAGTGAGATTGATCCTTCTTTAATAGAAAAATGGATACAGATGAAAAGCATTGAGAGGCTTAGGTTCTAGTTTGCATTTGAGACATGACAAATGATAAGCTCCTGATCCATACTTATGGGTAATGATTTAGGTTCCAAGCCAATTAAAATCAAACTTGCCTCATTTACTTTTCTCCATGTTGGTTTTCTTTTAGGATGAGGTCTCTGATATTAAAGTCTCATTATTTGAGGTACTTATTATAAGAAAATTTGATATGATCTTGATAGATATGGAGGTGGGTGAGGGCTTGTAGATGATGCTCATCAAGTATCTCAAGTTGAGCTAAATGGTTTTGATGATAATATTCTTCAAAAATAAGATCTTGCAAAGATATATGGAAAGAGGGAATTTTTACTTCAAGAGGAAAGACTACCTCTACTTTGAAGACTAGAGAGAAAGGGTTAGTACCTATAGAGGTTTAAATGCTAGTTTGATAGGCCCATAAAGAAAATGGGATATGCAAGTGCCAATCCTGACCTGAAGCATTGACTACTTTAGTTAACACTTTGTTAAGGATTTTGTTAGAGGCTTCTACTTGTCCATTTACTTGTGGATGGTAAGGTGAGGAAAATATTAAATTGATGCCAAATGCATCACATAAACCTTGGACTTGCTTGTTTTTGAAATATTTTTCATTATCAGTGATGATCTTATGAGGAACACCAAAGTGATAGATGATATGATGGTTAAAAAGTTGACAATCTTCTCTACTTTAGTTGAGATAAGAGGAATAGCTTCCACCCATTTGGTGAAATATTTGGTGGCTATGATGATGGAGCTATGCCATTGTAAATAATGGGAGTTGATTTCCCTAATGAGATCGAGCCCCCATTATGAGAAAGGCTAAAATTTATTAGATACTTGGAGGCCATTGGCTATCATGTGATGTAAATTAGCATGTTGTTGATATTTAAAACACCTTTTTACATAATCATAATAGTCTTGGTTGAGGGTGGGCCAATAGTAGCCAAGGTGAAGGATACATTTAGTGATCGCTAAAGTGTCCCCCATAGATCCCATCATGGCATGAGAAGCTTTATTGATTTATAAGAAATGAAGAAGGAGACTATCAAAACCACATTTGTAAAGGATTCCCCCTAGTATGGTTTAATGAGAGGTAGTTTAAACAAAGGTTCTTTGGGCATTATTAGAGAGTTTGGGAGGAACAATGCCTAGGTTGAGGTAGTTAAAAGTTTTGTCATACCAAATGTCATATGGGTATTCCTCCATACTAAAAATGGTAGGGAGGTCAGATTGGTTATAGGAGGATCTAATAAATTGGTGAATGGTGATAAATATTTTGGAATTGGAAGGTTGAAAAGGGATCTAGGAAGCAAGGCAAGCCATTATATTAGTGAATTTGTTGGTAGATTAGGGAATAGATTGGACCAAGTAGCATTTAAATGATACTAAGATTTTGTCAACTAAAAGTTTGTATTTTTAGAAGACAACATTCCTACATTGATAGGAGTCATTGACCTAGTTGACCATGAGCTAGGAATCACCAAAGACATTGATATTCTTAATTCCCAAGGCTAGAGTGGTTTGGAGACCTATGATTAGGGATTCATACTCAGCCATATTGTTGGTGCATTCAAAATCAAGTTTGAAGGATAGAGGAATGGGTTCACCATCAAAGGGGTTAAGGATGATACTATATCCCCCACTATGTTAACACTTTGACCTATCGAAGAACATTGTCATTTGGTAGGTTACATCCTCTTGGAAAAGAGTAGTGATATATTCATCTAGGAATTCAAGGGGAAGAGGTTGGTGATATGTCAAAGGTGCTTTAGCTAATTAGTTGGCAATGACTTTCCCTTTAATTAAATTTTGCTGAAGGAATTCAAGATCAAACTTTACTAAGAGCATAAGCCACTTGACCATACACTAGTTTTGGTATGTCTCGGAATGCATGTACTTGAGTGGGTCAATGTTGGTTATGACATAATTTTTATGGTTAATAAGGTAGTGGAAAAGTTTGGTGGCCACAAAATTCAAGGATAAGTAGAGTTTCTCGGTATGGATATATCAATTCTTGTATTCTACAAGCGTATAGCTAATGTATTATATGGCTTGATCTATATGTTGTTAATCTTAGTGAGATAACATTGCCCCTAGGGAATGGTCAGTGGTAGATATATATAGGTAGAAGTTTTGGTCATTCTTAGGAGGGGTGAGGATAGGTGGTGATAAAAAGTAGTGTTTCAGTGAATCAAAGGTTTTTTGAGAATATCTATTCCATTTGAAAGAGACATCCTTTTTGAGGAGGTGATGGAAAGGTTGGCATTGGTCTGAATGCTGAGAAATGAAATGGCAAATGGATTAAAGATTTCCCTACAAGATATGGAGTTGCTTAAGGTTTTTAGGAGGGGACATCTCCAAGATTAATTTGACCTTGATTGGGTCTACTTTGATTCCTTGAAGAAAAATGATAAAGCCAAGAATATTTCCTGAAAGGATCCCAAAAACACATTTTTTGGGGTTAAGTCTGACATGGAAATGGATTAGGTGTTTGAATATATTATTGAGAAATTTTAGATGATCTTTGTGAGATTTGGATTTTCCTAAGAGATCATCGACATAGGCCTCTGTTATGGTGTGGATGAGGTCATAGAAGATGTAGGTCATGGCTCACTAGTATGTTCCACCATCATTTTTTAACCTAAAAGGCATGAATCTATATCAAAAATTTCCCCAAGGGGTGGTAAAGGTGGTATTATGCTAATATTTAGGATCAATAAATATTTGATTGTAACCTAAAAACCCATCCATGAGAGATAACATCTCATGGGTAGCTATAAGATCAATAAGCTGGTCAATACTAGGTAGAGGAAAGTCATCCTTAGGGTATGTACGGTTAAGGTCACTACACCACACAAATGCATAAACCCCCAGTGGCTTTGGTGATAGGATATTCAATATCCATTGGGGGTAGTTAATGGTTTGAATGAATTTTATAGATAGGAGATGTTGAATCTCTTCTTTAATGTGAAGGGTTATCTGTGGATGTATGCATTAATGTTTTTACTTAACAGGTTTGGCATCATGATGAATGACTATGTTATGGGTAGCAATGGTGGGTTCAATCTTGGGCATATCATTGTATGACCAAGTGAATTCTATGTTGTGGTCTTAGAGGAAAGAGGAGAATTCTTGAAGTTCTTTGAAAATCACTGATTGGCCCAATTTAACAATGTGGGGGTTGTCTAGAGTGCCCATGTTGATATTCATAGAGGATTCATTAAACATGGTCAAGGTCTCAAGAGGTAGGGATTTATGGATTAAATAATCTAGGGCACCAAGGTAGGTGAGAATATAATCATCATCTTGATGTTGGATGGTGTTGATGGTAGAAGAATTATTTTATACCATTTTGTGATGAATGAGAGGAAAATTTTTAGTTTGGTCATCCTTTTGATAGGTTAGAGGGTCCTGCTAATAGTATTGACTAAAAAAAAAATTAGGAGGAATGATGTTAAAATCCATGGAATTTGAATGAGGTTGGGTTGGTGAGGAGGGGATGTCTTCCTCAATGGTGTCAATATGTTTGGGTGAATTGGTGGGTTCTTTAGGTGGTACAAACCCAAGGCCAAATGATTCATGATATTTTTGGGTTTTGATCAAAGGTAATTCATGAGGTCTTTGTTCATATTGGCCAAGGCCAAATACCTTCCAAGAAACATATGAAGGTATAATTTATCAAACTCTAGTTTGCTAAGGTAGGAAAAGCTAGAGGTGAATGGTCGGATGGAAGAGGTAGTGATGGGAGAAAGAAGTGGCTAATCAAGTCCCCCATAGATGAAGTTAATTTGATAGTTGGGGAGACCAAAAGGGATGATGGTTCTAAATTTAGGATCATAAGAAGGGTCATATTTGAGGTTCCCATATTCTTAAAGAGTAAGGAAAGCATCCAACACTAGAAGATGATACTCCCCTAATGAAAATCATTATAACATAGATCCTAAGGGCTCCTCTATGGGGATCTATGAAGAAGGGATGGATGAGCTAGTTGATGTTTCATTGATGGTTGGTAGTTGGGGTGTATCTACTAAAAGTGCATTGGATGGGTGTATGAAGAAATCATTAGGGTGATAGGTCATGTTGCATGTTGAGAAAGGATTTAGGTCTACTTAGATATTGACGACCTAAACCTCATGCTCAAACTTAATGCATCGATGGAGGGTAGAGGGAACACATTCCATGGAGAAAATCTGAGGTTGCCCTAATAATATGTTGTATTGAAATTCTCATTACACAACATAGAAGAGTTCAAGGAGTGTGTAGGGTCATACATAGATATGAAGGATGGTGGTTACCAAGGTAGTGGCCATAGTGTCATTAAAGGATTAGAGGACCATTATAGATTCTAACATGATATTATCTGATAAGCTAAATTAGTTGTAAGCATAATAGGATATGATGTTAATGTTAGCTCCCCCATCAATCATCACCCTTTTAACATGGGTTTGGTTGATGTAAGCGGTAATAAAGAGTGGGGGATCTTGGTCCTTAGGGTAAATGGAAGGTATTTCTAAAATATTAAAGGTGATAAGCTTGAAAGTTTGAAGGGAACCAATAAAGATGGTAAGAGGTTAAGAGTCATTGGGTTGGATCTCGATGGATTAAAAGGCCTCTATGAGTGCTTGGCAATGATGGGGAGAAGTAGAAATCAACTCATACAAGCTCATTTTTGCTAGGGTATAGTGAAGCTTCTTAAGGATAACTTTCCAAATAGATATTACATATGGGTTGGATTTTTTAGGGTTAGATTAGGGGGCACCTAAGATAGACACCTTGGGTTTAATTGAATATGGAAATGGTTGGGTGTGGTTTGTTTGGGAGTTTGAAGAGGGGTAAGTCCAAAGAATAGACACCTTAGACTTCCCTTTATCCTTTTATTATGATCTAGTAACCACATTGATATTATGGATAGGAGAGGTTGAGGTAGTAGAGTGGTCAGACTCATCTTCATTCTTAGGTGAGAGTGGATGGGTGGGTAAGTGTTGGGTAGGTATGGTTGTTGTTTAGGCTAGTATGGGTGATATATGAAGTTCATCTGTTAATAGATAATCCTCATTATAAAGGTTGTGGATGAGAGTTTGGAGATCTTTGCAATTCTCTGTATCATGGTCAAGTGTCCTATGGTATAAATAAATCAAATTATTATTGAACCATGATATTTTGGGATGTGAAGGGTCAAAGGGTTTGATAGGTGGTAAGCTCAAGGAATAGGTTTGAAATAACCATTAGAGAATGGTCAAGTAAGACTTAGTTAAAGGTGGAAAATGTTTAGCATTTTTTATTTTGGGTGTTGAGGTAGAAGGTTGTTTAGAAGTAGGCTTGGTAATAGGTGTCTTAGGTAAGGTGGTACGCTTGGTTGATAGTTTTGTAATAGGTAAGATGGTTAATGAGCTAGAGGCATAGGATGGCAAGGTAGGTAACTTAGGTATAATTGGTGTAGTAAAAATATTTGTGTTAGAAGGCAGGTGTGAAGGTGTAACAAATAGAGGTGGTGGGGTTTTGGTAAAAATAATGGGATTCATTCTCAAGGTAGAGGGATGATGACCCAAAATGGAGGGCAAAGTTGAGGGAGATAAAATTTGAGGCTTTTTTCCTTTGGGTAGTTTTACCTCTTAGGTTATTTTGGTTATTTGTTTTGAAGGGGCTTTGGTTACTTAGGTCTTGATTGGCTTAGGTGGTTGAGGGTTGTTTGGTTTGGTGGAGGTTTTGGTTGGTTGGTTATTAGAAGTGCTAGGTTGGTCCACCAAAGAAAGGGTTGGAGGTTATATTTTAGTAATACAAGGGAGACCTAATTATTTCCAAAAGGTAATTTGATCCATGTCAAGGTTGGGGATAACTTCCAATTTTTACACTAGCTTTGAGAAAAAATTTATTCCCTAAATGGTGGATCTAAAGGATAATATGATAGGTGGAGACATAGGGATGGTAACCTTGTCCTCTTAATCAATCAAAGAATCTAAGTTTGGGATAGATGGATCTTCTATGGGAGGAGTAGATAGGTAAATTTCCTTCTCAAGAATGATTTATGTGGGAGGGGAGAGTCACATGGTAATTAGTGAGGAAGGTAAGATGGGTGTGTGGTCTGATTTGTCGATTAAAGGTGAAGTTGGTAATTTTACTACCTTAATGAATGAGGAAGGAGGAAGAGGTACTTATTTGGTTTGGGTTTATAAAAGGGTATAGGGTAAATTTTCTACTTCAATAAATGGAGAGGGATTGGTAGATTGGTGAGTAGGTTTTTTATTAGTGAGTATGTCAAGAACCATGTTAATGATATGGGTATCAGGAGAGCACTCGATGTTTTTACTCTCATTTTTTATAGGAGAAGGGTTTGGAAAAGGTTGCCTAAATATGTCAAGGGCTTGGTTGGGTGGTGCATTGGGGTTGTCCAATATAAGCTCCCCCTTGTCAATGAGGGATTGGACAAGGTATTTGAAGGTATTGCACCTATTGATATCATGTCATATGACTCAATGAAAGGCACAATGGTCATTCTAGTTATACCAACCCAGCATAGGGTGAGAAGCATAAAATTGTTAGGGTGGTTTAATTGGTGGAAGTTAGATGATATTATCTTTTAATAACTTTTTCAAAATAAAAGCATAGGGTTCCCCAAGTGGAGTTAATTACTTCTACTTGTTTTAAGTTTGGTTCCTTGGGTTTTGGTTTGAGGAATTAGAAGAGTTGGAGGTATGGTTCCTTATTTTTCATTTATTGGTAGATGGTGGAGGTGTGGCTTTGAGTATAATAGCATTTGTGGTTCCTTTGTTCTTGGTGTTGGTATTGGGATAGTTGCTTGACTTGGAGGAAGAAGCCTTATTGGTTTTATAGTTTGAGTTCTTGTATTTGAGTTTAAGCTTTCCTTCATCAATGGCTCAGTTCTCTAGTTTATGAGCCATAATAAAAGCTTCATCAAAGGTCTAAAATCTTTGGACATGTAATGTGTATTAGATATGTTTAGCACATACCCAAGCAAAGATCTATATAAGTTCAAGTTGAGGCAAGGAAAATGAAATTTTATTAATTAAGCTCCTCCAACGAGCCATAAAATTAGCAATAGATTCATCCTAAAAATTTTGGATGGAGTAGAGGTCGGTGATAGAAACTTTCTTGGATATATTGATTAAAAAGTGATCCAAGAAGTTTTGGGTTAGTTGGGTGAAGGAGAAGATCAAATGTTTACATAAGGCCCTATGCCAATCTAAGGTTGGGCCCGATAGAGACATTGAGAAAGCGAAAAGAAGAAGGAAATCATCATAGGTGATGAGATAACAATCATACCTAAATACCCTAAGGTGTTTTTGGGGATCCTCCTTGCTATGAAATTTAGAAAACTTGGGAAGTTCCCATTGGGTAGGATAAGGTTTAATGGGTATGGATGGATGGATAGGCTCATTGAAAATTTGGTCATAGGATAAGATATTTTGAGCACCTAAGATGGATGACTCTAAGTTTTTCATCTTTTCCATGATCATCTTTATGAATTTTACTTGGGGTTGAGCACCCAGAAGGTTGTAAGATGCATATTGTGGTAGTGGTGATTGAGAAACATGTTGATAGTGGGTAGAAAGTTGAGAGGTTACCACATATTTATATGTGGATGCCAATGGATGGATAGAAGATACATATTGGTATGTGTATGTCAATGATTGGTTAGAGGTAGGAAGTTGGGTATCAGGTATATGCCCTTGTGGGTTATAGGGATAACTAAAGGTTACTTTTTAGGTAGGAGTGGTAGTTAGGTTGGTGGACGATGGAAGGGTGGTGACCTTTGTACTAATTGATGGTAACATAGAGGATATTGAAACCATTAGGATTGAATTAGAGTAACTTTTGATAGATTAGAGGTAATTAGAGAAAGATGGGTAGCACTAGAGGTAAGAACTCCTATTGTGGAAGAGTGATTTATAAGAGCAGTGGTAGTTTGGGTTGGTTGGTTTTAAATGGTAGTTTAAAGGGGTTTATTGGTTGATAATATAGCTTGTGAAACTAAAGGTTGAGTAGTACCCATGGTAGTGGAGTTACTCCCCATGAGGTGGGGAGCCATGCCATAAGGCAGATGTATGGGTGGGGTCAAAACTAGGATTTTGTAAGATGTAGTTCTAAGGTAATGTTGTAAGGTTGCATGATTATTTTTTAGGAAAGCAAACAAATATGTATCTCTTGGGAATACCTGAGTAAGACTTCCAAAAGAGTGAGGGATTATATTTGTATAGAAATGTATTCCATGGATGAAGAGGTGGAAGAGGTCTATTGACTTGGTGGTGAGTTTTGTTCCTCAAGGTCCCTTCATTATTGGTGAGTAAGAAACATATGATAAAATAAGAAATGAATGATACATTTTCACACCTCAAAATAAAGAGTAATAAAATAATATTCAAGTTAAACAATGCATTCATTAAGAATGTGTTAGGTTGTGGAGCTAAAAGCTTCACTGATGCAGACATGGAGGAGGTTGCAGATGAGTTACGGAGTGTCACAGAGACTGGCATTGGTCTGGCCAACCAATGTCGGCAGTATTAGACAGGAAGGAAACCGACATCGGTCAGAGATCAGCCAGCGTCAGTGACCCCCAGGTAGACAGGGACCAACATCGGTCGCCTGTGTGGTTTGACTGCGAGTTTATTACAGGTAGTCAGTTGACGAACCAAGTGTTTGCATGATGAGAGCTATTTTTAGATTGAGAGCTGTAGATCTAATTATTATAATTAGATGTCTAATTATTGTTTGGATGAGATCTATATAATAGACTCATGGTTGTTGTAGACAACGCAAACGTGTCTGCACCTTGGTTCTCCCCCTTGTTCGCCTCAAACCCCTATCCTAACCCTTGGCCTTAGTCCCCTCCATTCATTTGATTAAAATAACTTAAATATTTTAATTAAGTGGCCCCCTTTCCACCTCACCCTTGCCACCTTGGATCCTCCCTTGAATCCCTCCACCTTCCCCCTAGCATTTATTATGTCAAATCTCCTCATTATCTTCCCCCCACGCCCATTTAAGCATCCTCGTGACCGTTCTTCCCATAACCCCTCGCCCGGCGGCGTGCAAAAATGGGCAGAGGCTATTTTTAGTCTCTGTCCCCATTCTGCCACCGCCGACATCGGTGACCCTTCGGCCGACGTCAGCAAAACTGCCGGCGTCGGCAGCCTTCATTACCCCTTTCTGCATCCGTTGTAGCCCCTAGACCCTAGAGCTCGCAAACTGATTTCTCTTGGTGTTTTGGCATCCATTTATTCTCCTCTTCACTCTCTGACTCTCTCCCTCAGGTACACAGCAAGCTTCTGCAAGTGAACAACAGGGATTCTTTATCAGCAACAGGGCTTCACATCTGGCATCACCAGTAACAAGATCAACACCTTCTTCACCAGGGCACAGGCAAGTACTCTGTTTGTTTTCTTTATGCTTTCTAGTCATCTTCTTTTTAAACTAGATTCAGCTCTCCTTCTCCCCAACCCAGACTGCTAACCAAACCAGGCAGACCCAGATTCCTATCTCCCTGATTGGCTTCCTTATCTCTCTATCCCTTTTCAACATTTTGTCCATTCTCCTAGACCTCTGCACAGACCGTCAACTAAAACCAGACCTAGACCATTCTCCAAACCATTCAAGCACGTCCATAAACTCTATCTCAGACCCGTCCACAGACCAAGCCCAGACCAGACTCTGTCTAGACTCGACCAGACCCTGCCTATTGCCCCGACCGATGCTGGCCACTACCCCGACCGATGTCGGCAACATAGCCGACGTCGGCACCTTTGACAACCGATGTCGGTAGGACCACCGACGCCGGCGACTGCAACCAGTCTAACAGCTTCTTCTAGGTAAGCCTTTTGCTTCCTTTTCTCTTTCAGTTTGCTATCATTTCAGTCTATTTTAGCATTCTATCTTTTATCATTCACTTATCTCTTATCAAATCAGTGGGTTGACCTCCCTTAAGGAAGTTCTCATACTTCTGGGAACAAGCTTTTGCTTGGCAACCCACTGCCTATCCATCTAACATTTTCTTGTCCAAGTTTCTCTTTTTTTGCAGGTGTCATTCCTCCACAGCCAAAGAGGGGTGCCCACAACGTCTGGATTTACGGTGCGCAGTCTATATCTAGGTACTTCATGCCTTGTCCATTATTCTTTAGATTCTTCTCTCTCTTAAATTTGAAAAAGCGAATTAGCGATAGAAACATTCTGGCACGCCCGGTGGGACCTTAGGTTCTTCCTCGGGTTCCTCTTCCTTTCATTCATTTAGGTGCATTTAGGCTCCTTCCTTCTTGTCTCTTTCTTCTATTCCAAATGACACTATAAGCAGGACTAAAATGAATCTTTCTTCCTTGCATTTCTAGACTAGTCCAACGTCATACTCTCAACCCTTTCTCAAACTTGTCTTCATAACAAACATCACATTTCGACTTGGGCATTAAAACACTTTGCATTCATTTCTGCTTGTGCTTGCATCTTCTTAGTCCACATCTAGTAACTTAAATCCGCATATTGAATAAATCGTAGACACTTGATGTTACACTACCAGACCACATGCACTAAAACGAACATAAAACTTACCTGAGACAAGGCCCGACTGGGATTTCATCCCCCAGCAGATACCTTACCCATCTCGGTGACCCTACTTGGATTTCATCACCAAGGGGGAAGCCCACTCCATTCTCTGGTGGAGGATAAACTCTAGGCGAGGTATATCTTGGCTAAGTGAGACCAGCTAACCACTGGAATCGTGAAGTGAGGGGAGCTTACTCCTTAGCACCAGGCCACGTACCAGACCCTAACACAGATTTTTGAGCACCTAAAACAAGACCCGAAACTAGCTCTAGACTGCTTCTTCTAGGACCTTCTTGACAGCCAATCTCCCCAAACATTCATCTAAGGCATAAGCCACAGTTTCTAAGGTTAATTCCTAGGATTTATCGCTTAGGCTTGTCTGTCTCTCTCAGTTCTTTTCTTCTCATCTGTTTGTTTGAGTGAGTGAGGACGCTTTCTTCATTTTTTTTCCAAAGAATCTTAAAATCTTTTTGTTCTCTGGAAGACACAGTCATCGGCATCGGTTCTGTCACCGACGTCGGCTTTCCTCTCTTACCGGCATCGGATATCTGACCGACGTCGGCTATCTTTCTTACCGACATCAGTTTTTCAACTGACGTCGGTCTCTGTCACTGTCCTTTTTTTTCAAAACCAGTAGCCTAAAACCTGTCCATTCTCTATCAAAAACCACATTCTAGTTTTTTGAGACTACAAGAACATAGTTTCTGGAACTAGGACTCTCTTCTTAACCACTTTAGCCAACAACCGCTTCCGTCTATCCCGTCCCTAACCAATCCTATCATGGAGTTCCACTCAGAGACTGAAAGAAATCCTACTGGACCAACCCTGACCCCGACCCCGACTCAAATTCCCATCATCCCTGAAGGGGACCAAGATTTCGAGAGATTCTTGGACCTCAATACCGCAGCCCTCCAAAACTATCTCGCGAGAAACCCAACGCGAGACCTTTCGGGTGACATGGCGATGACATCCACACCATTCACCACCCAACCCTTTATGACTTAGCCTTTCGCCTCAACTATTAACCCAACCATGGCCAATACGCAAAGTTTGGCCTCCCCGTCTATTTTTAGACCGACCTCCATCGGGGTTCCATTACCCCCTCAACCACTTGCAATTCAACCAAGTTCTACATCATATCAGAACTTGATTGTCTTGACCCCTGATACTCTTGCGCCCACAAATGTAGGCGTGCCAACCTATCTTTCTACCAGTGCCACCATTCAACCACCTTTGGCGGTGCCCAGTCAACTTATACATTTGACCTTCATAACTCAACCACCTTTGGTCGCCACTTCTGTCTCTGCGACTAGTCATCCGTATGTTGCGCCCTTACAAGCGCAACCAACTACGTCGCACGCCTCCTCTAGCCTCTTTCAATCACCTTACAACCTAGGGGGTGCTCAACCCGCCAATCCGTGAGCAGATCTTATCAAGATGCTGATGGATAAAATGTCCAGTCTCGAAGCCTCTATTTTCAGTTCAAGCAATACTTTGTCATATGAGCAAATTTGCAGTGAGCCCATCCATCCTTCCGTCCCTATTCGACCATACCCTAACCATTGGGAGCTTCCTAAATTTGCTCGCTTTCAGAGTAAGGAAGACCCACAACAACATCTACGGGCATTTAGACATGCCTGTTATCTTATTGCCCATGACGATGCGTTGCTTTTACGCACGTTCCCTATGTCACTTTCTGGCCCAGCCCTTGACTGGTATAGTTCTCTTGCCAGACACTCTATCTTTTCATTCATTCAACTCGCCCAACTATTTCTTGACCATTTCTCAATCAACATCACCAAACAAGTCTCAATCACAGACCTTTACTCCATCAGGCAATTTGACGATGAATCAATTGTCGACTTTGTCGCTCGTTGGAGGGGTCTGATCAACCAGCTCTCCTTCTCTTTGCCTCAACCCGAGCTCATCGAGCTCTTCTCTCGAGCATGTGCCAGACACATCTCTTCTACCTTGCGGATTCAGACATTCCGTACTTTTGACGAAGCTTTCACCATGGCTCGAAAGCTCGAACTCCGTGCCCTTGAAGAAGATAAGGTCAAATTGCGTCATACCAACGCAAAATCTACCAATGGCCATTCTTCTTCCAGACCTTCTTCTTCTGCCAATTCCAAATCTAAAGGAGTGGCCAATACTATGGTCGTTAGATCACCATCCTCGACAACAATGAATTACTCTCAACCTTCGACATCTCCAAGCATCACCAAACAATTCCAACAATGGTACATTCAGCATTCTTACACTCCACTTGGAGAACCATACGCTTCCGTTTTGGAAAAACTACTCAAGCAGGGGGTCCTCAATCTCTCTCCAATCCGACCACCTCAATTTGACCCTTCAAAAGCCATCCCTACATGGTATAGGGAGGCCGACTTCTGTCCCTTTCATTGCGTCCAAGGCCATGACATTGACAACTGCCGAACCTTCAAAAACATCATCCAGGACATGATCGACAAGGGGGATCTTCTTTTAGAAAACCCGAACGCACCGTCCAACCAAAACCTTGACATTTTCAAGCAACCCTTTCTGAATCATCCGCCTACTCAAAACAACATCCAGACTTCGACCAATAACCCTCAAGACCATGACATTCACATGATTAGCACTATCTTGCCTCTTGTCCTTGACCAACCTCTCCCATTAAAGGATGAAGAACCTTCTTCTCCTACTAGCCCTCCATCTACCTCTCTTGTATTGGAGGACGCTTTGACCACATCAACGCCATTAAGCCCACCTCCATCCGAAGACCCTACCTTGCCTACTCCTCAACTACAAGTAGAAGGCACGATCATCCACGCCCTCTGCCCACTTGAGGAGCCGCCCTCTCTTATTTCTTCTCCACTAAGAGAAGAACCCGTCTCTCCACCCATTTCAACTGAGGAAGACCCAGTCACGGTTTCCTCCTGCCCTTTGCCTGAGATTGCTATATCTCGCGCACCTCCATCCACATCTAATCCCAAACCCATATCTAACCTCGCCTCGCACAATAGTGGCCCTCAACCCAAACACACGAAAACTACTAGACCTCACCGGAGAACTCCTCCTCCACCTTCATCATCACCTTCAATCTTGGGCCCGCATCCGTCCACTTTAATAGGAGTGCTTCCCACTCCCATCCTTCACAGAGGCAAGTCGCCTCCATTACTCTCTCAACCCATCAGATATACATCTCCTCCAAACCCTCGACCTATGCCTCTCAAACCAACGTCATCAACCCCCACTGCAATAAAACATCCAAACCCGTTAGCAGGTTCATATGCCTTGCTCTTACGGCACTTGTTGCAGTCCTCTCGCCTCGACCTCCCGCCTCTTAGACAATATCACTCTCTCAGACCAAAACCACCTTGGTTCGACCACACTTGCATTTGTGCGTATCATCGCACGCCTAGACATGACACGGAACATTGTCATGCCCTCAAGGTCACCATTCACCAATGTTTGGAGAATGACACCTCCCTTTTCAACCACGTCATCAACAAACCCTCGACACCGCCCCACTCATCAACTCTCGGATCAAGGCCATCTTGGTTCGACAACTCTAAGTTTTGCCATTATCATCACATTCCGGGACATGACACTGAGCATTGTTGTGCTCTCAAAGCTGTCATTTATCAGCACTGGAAAAAAGATTCCTTTCTCATCAAGGACCCTCTTAACCACCTCTTCAACAAAACATTAGCCCCGACTCATGCCTCTCCAACCTCATCACCTAAATCAGGATCTCCACGCCAGACTGTGGTCCCTTTGCCACCTTTGACCCCCTTATTCGACATTAATACCATCCATCTGACCACTAAACCTCAACCGACCTTAACCAATATTTCAAACATTCTCCCTACCCGCTGAGGGAATTCATCCTTCATCCAAACCTCGACCAACTCTTCAACCCAGTCTCTACCACATATCAATCACTCATCTCGACCAAGTGTCCATCGACCCAACCCCCAACCAATTATTCGACTAGTCTCAACGAAACTTCAACCAAATATCAATCTACCTGACCTCTCGACCAAACATTCAACCTTTTTCAACCAACCAACGACAATGTCAACCAACTTCACAGCCATCAATCAACACCTGACCAATCTGGAAAGAGGCAAATTGGGGCAAGTTTGCTCCTAATTGACTTGGACCTTATCATAACATACAAGCATGGCCCATGATCTTATTAGACCTTAAACCCCTTTTTATGTCTTACATCTTCGACCATTCTTCTGTTAGTCGAGTACTCATCTACTTGACACGTAACTTGAGCTCGTCCCTTTAGCAATCCTCGTCCTCTTAATCCTCATCCCTTTCAACCCTATTACCCTTTAACAAGTCCTCTACGACCCTTTTATGACGCATGGATGCTTTGTCCTAATAAAAGGGGCGTCCTTGAACTTCTACAGCCTTGTCCATGACTCTAATCAAAAAAATCAAAATCAAGATGTCAAAACATATCCAAGGTCACAAAATCAAATCAAAAAGACAGACTGCTCCCTCAAAGGATAGCTGTACTATCATTGTTGTAGCTAATAGACTGATCCCTCGAAGGACAGCTATTCAAACCTTATATCGAAGCAAAAATATAGACCACTCCCTCGAAGGATGGCTATGACTAAATCTTGCTACAAACAGCAACCTTTCTTAGAAGCTTCCCGCATTGATCAGCTTCGCAACATGACCATACATTAAAAGACATCTCTATGTAGGCTTCCCGCATCGATCAGCCTGCACCAAAAAAAAAAAAAAGAGTCATGGACTTGGCTTGTAGTTGTCTCAGGGTCTCCTATAAAAAGGGGCAAGGTTATTCCTGCTCTTAAACTGGGTTACCCTATCCACCTCCTACCACCTGCTCAGGGGACTTCGAGCTCACTTTAACGTCAAAGTGATTCGATTACCGTTCTAACACCACACTGGTCAACGACGTAATGCATGAACGGGGCTTTTGTTCTAATAACCCCTATCTATGCTTCCTTTCTGGTCCTTGTCAATGAAAGAGCAATTTTCCTTTCACCTTTTCTCTACACTTTGGTCACATTTAACCACATCAATTGTCGACTCATCCTTAACCAAGCCATTTTCATCATTTTTAGCTGACATCATCCTAGTCCATTTCACATAGTTTCTATGGACACCAATACACATGGAAAATACCAACTAGACCCAATTTATGTTAAGCATAAACCAATACTTGCTGAAGCATAAATAGACCTCCATTCATTTTTAGCATACATCCATCACGACTATGGAAACTTGCTAGGGATGAAAGACTCTCGACCAATGTTACAGAATACACCATTTGGAAAAGGCTGTAACATCTCTTCCCCCTCATCATTTCGACACTCAACCAAACTCATCATCGACTATTTTGACCCTCGCAGCCCGAACTACATTGGTCTGAGGCCCTATGACCAAGGCTATGTAGGCAGCACTCAGATAACACATCCTCTGAGGTTAGCTCGACCACCCCCGTTTGTTCGTCTCTTTGATGGACACACCTTCTCTTCTGTGACTTTTGACTTTGACCAATCAATCTCTTTGACCCTTCCTCCCTTTTAGGGAGAACTACATTAGCCTGAGGCCCTTCACACAAGGGCTATGTAGGTAGCACTCAGATCACATGACATTTTCTGAGGTTAGCTCAGCCACATCCTTTCGTCCATCCATCCCCTTGACCAATGACCATTGGAGATCATACGTCTCTCCTTCAACCTTCGACTGCTTCCAAGCCAATGCTGCCTTGGTTGTTTTTTGCCTTTATGCTACCTCACGGCTGGTTAGCAGAATTGTCCGCAGACTATTTTTGACCCTTCGCAAGTACAGGATCGTGAGCTAGTTGATCCCTACTACTTGTGGCTTTTTCGTGTCTCTGGGAGCACTTCCTAAGCCTGGGATACCTGGAACACGATGACCATTTGGAGCTTCAGCTTAGATTGAGTGACCCGATCAGCAGATGACTAAATGCTGGGGCCCGGTTACTTCAATTTTGGCACTCCTTGACCCTCGACATGCGACAATTTGACCCAACCCTCTCGTGAAGTGGTCTACGCACAATCACAACTGTTGCAGCATTTTCACTCACTCTCTTCTATCCATTTCTCTGTCAAACCGACACTCGATCTTCAGTTCCCTTCTCTCGACTATCGCTTTGAGGGGGGAACACCTCATCCTTTTCTTGGGGCAACCAACTCCTATTTTTGTCTTGCAGTTCGTCAAGAACAACCAACAAGACAAAAAGGGGCAAATGTAGACACTGCAAACGTGTCTGCACATTGGTTCTCCCCCTTGTTCACCTCAAACCCCTATCTTAACCCTTGGCCTTAGTCCCCTCCATTCATTTGATTAAAATAACTTAAATATTTTAATTAAGTGGCCCCCTTTCCACCTCACCCTTGCCACCTTGGATCCTCCCTTAAATCCCTCCACCTTCCCCCTAGCATTTATTATGTCAAATCTCCTCATTATCTTCCCCCCACGCCCATTTAAGCATCCTCATGACCGTTCTTCCCACAACCCCTCGTCTGGCGGCGTGCAAAAATGGGCAGAGGCTATTTTTAGTCTTTGTCCCCATTCTGCCACCGCCGACGTCGGTGACCCTTTGGTCGACGTCGGCGAAACTCCCAGCGTCGGTAGCCTTCATTACCCCTTTCTGCATCCGTTGCAGCCCCTAGACCCTGGATTTCTCTTGGTGTTTTGGCATCTGTTTCTTCTCCTCTTCACTCTCTGACTCTCTCCCTCAGGTACACAACAAGCTTCTACAAGTGAACAACAGGGATTCTTTATCAGCAACAGGGCTTCACATCCAACATCACCAGCAACAAGATCAACACCTTCTTCACCAGGGCATAGGCAAGTACTCTATTTGTTTTCTTTATGCTTTCTAGTCATCTTATTTTTAAACTAGATTCAGCTCTCCTTCTCCCCAACCCAGACTGCTAACCAAACCAGGCAGACCCAGATTCCTATCTCCCTGATTGGCTTCCTTATCTCTCTGTCCCTTTTCGACATTTTGTCCATTCTCCTAGACCTCTGCACAGACTGTCAACTAAAACCAGACCTAGACCATTCTCCAAACCATTCAAGCACGTCCATAAACTCTGTCTCAAACCTGTCCACAGACCAAGCCCAGACCAGACTCTGTCTAGACTCGACCAGACCCTACCTATTGCCCCGACTGACGCCGGCCATTACCCTGACCAACGTCGGCAACATAGCCGACGTCGGCACCTTCGACAACCGACGCCGGTGACTGCAACCAGTCCAACAGCTTCTTCCAGGTAAGCCTTTTGCTTCCTTTTCTCTTTCAGTTTGCTATCATTTCAGTCTATTTTAGCATTCTATCTTTTATCAGTCACTTATCTCTTATCAAATCAGTGGGTTGACCTCCCTTAAGGAAGTTCTCATACTTCTGGGAACAAGATTTTGCTTGGCAACCCACCGCCTATCCATCTAACATTTTCTTGTCCAAGTTTCTCTTTTTTTGTAGGTGTCATTCCTCCACAGCCAAAGAGGGGTGCCCACAGCGTCTGGATTTACGGTGCGCAGTCTATATCCAGGTACTTCATGCCTTGTCCATTATTCTTTAGTTTCTTCTCTCTCTTAAATCTGAAAAAGCAAATTAGCGATAGAAACAGTTGTATTGGAAATCAATGCTAGGGAGTAAGAGAGCAAACAGCTCCTTCAGAGAGAGGTAGAGTAACGGTGTGTTCCTCCTAGTGCCATAGTACCAAGTGTGTAGGTGTTGGATTGGAGAATCAGCAGGGTTATTCATGTATGTATGATCTTGGTCATCAGGTGAGCATGGCCTTTATAGGAGATCTACATGGTAAGTAAGATCATTGATATGCAGGTGTATGTGTGTGCAAGGTCAAGGTTCACAGGTGTGCAGAACCAGGTTGATTTGTAAGTGTGCAAGATCAGATAGGACTGCAACATAACAGGGAGCAAAATCAGGCAGGATCTACTTGGAGTACAGGTGTGTACTCGAATAGAGTAGAGAAGAAGGCAAGGGAGTTCCTTCCATAAGTAAGCTCTATTGAGGTGTAAGTTATTACAGGTTTAGGGGAGATCTACTTGGAGTACGTGGAGTACTTGTGGAGTACGTGGAGTACTTGTGGAGTGCGTGGAGCACTTGTGGTGTGCGTGGAGCACTGGAGGTGAACACCAACTCAGAGTTTGAGTTGGGTGTTGGGACCTAAGAGAGAGCTTTAAGGAGAGAGTTACTATTCACTTGAGGTGTGGGAAGCCTCTGAAGAGGTGGTGGAGAAGAAGTGGCATCTTCTTTATTGTATTCTTTTATTCAAGAGTTTTAATACAAGTTGTGTATTCTCTCACATCATGTGTTATTTTTGAATTCTAGTTACTTGTGTATTCTGGTTATTTCCACATATTAAGTTGCTTAGTAATCAATTGTGTGCTTCAAGTTATATATCCTGACAAGTGGTATCAGAGCTAAGTTTGTAGGGAGCAGCTTTTGTGTTTGGTTACAGGTCACTCTCAGGGGTTTCTGATTGAGTGGGAGTAGAGCAATGGCAGATCAAAGTAAGCTAAGAATGGAGGAGTTGAAAATCATAGATGGTCACCAATGGTCATATGGAAAGAAAGAGTAGGTAAGAGAATATTGTTGGTTGGTAGCAGATCAGCATGAAGGAACTGAAGAAGTAGATGTTGCAGGTTATGTGGCACAGGATGCTCTGGGAGGTTTCTTGGATAAAGTTGAATCTTGGATAAAAGATTCGGTTGCCTCTTTCCATGTAGCCCTAGGGAGAGGAGCTGGTGAGCCTTGCCAAAGAATTGGTAAAGGGGAAGTGAAGCTGAAATTGTAGGCAGCCAACACATGGGTGTTGATGGAGGTCATGCAGGTCCCAAGTTTGGAGATATGGCTAGTTTCTTCAGAAATATTGGGTGATGAGAGATGTACGAGAGCTCTCACAGTGGATGCACTTGAATTAGCTGGTGGTAAGAAAATAGGTACTCTTTATCTACTTGTTTATATTACTGATTCTTCTTTTGTTGCAGAGACGTGGCTTTGTAGGCTTGGTCACATGAGCAGGAAGGAGATGCATGTTTTTAAGTGGAAGATAGATATATTTGACAGGCTTAAGAACTGGAAAGCCTTGGTGTACTTGGAGGAGATGGTGGACAGAGACCAGTGGTTAGGGCTGGATACTTCTGAGTAGGGCAGTTTGGACATGGGGATTGATTCAAAGGAGCTCACAGGTAAAAAGTCATCACTCACAGGAAACACAGGTATCAGCATCGGTAGGAAAACTGACGTCAGTAGTATGTAAGACTGATGTCGGTCACGAGGACTGATGTCGGCAGCAGGAGGACACCGACGTCGGTAGGGTCAGTAGTAAGGGACAGACGCATGGGAACTAACATCAGTCAGATGCAGACTATGGAGTGATCGAGGTCGGTCACTATAACAGATTTTGGGTGGACAACACGCTATCAAGGAGTCTCAAACACCCATACAAAGGACTGAAGATGTAAGTAGGCCCTCAAATTCGTTGTTCCTCTTCTTTATACTCGTTATTGATTGTAGAGCAGGAAGGATCCAGGAAAAGGTGGGAGCATGGCAAGGATATGATGCAAAACTAAACGAGAGTTTTGGTAGGGTTGCCAGCCAGTGAGAAAGCACAGAGATGAATGGATACCTTAGTTGAAGAATAGAGAGAATGGATATGTGAGATGGAAGACCAGGTATGTGGTCTTGAGGAGCTGCAGGACAGTGGTACAGGTTTTGACAGGTGGAGGATGAAGCATGGCTTCAATCAATGTCAGGGTAACTATTGTGGTTTGTCTTACTAGGTGGATGATGATTGTAAGATCATTCTGTTGTTGTATGTGGATGGTATGATTGCTAGCAGGATTGTACATATAGGGTTTTGTTGAGCTAAGGGTAAGGTTAGTTCAGTGGCATGTCATGAGGAGTTTGGAGCAGCGAAATTCTTTGACATGGGAGACATGGAGATCATAGGTTGATTTTGTCTCCAGTGGGAGCTGATGTGAATCAGGTGTTGGCAAGGTTCAGGATGCAGAGCTGGAGCACACTAAGGGCTGGACATGTACAGTGTTTGAAATCACATGAGGTCTAGTATAGGCCTGAGTATTCCCATGCAATGGGAGCTGTCAAAGAGTTAGGAGCCAATTCAGGGAAGTGGGTTCTCAGGTATTTGAGAGGGACCAGGAGCAGGTATACATGCAGGGTCAGGACTTCACTACATGTGTTTGTAGGTTCGGATGTGGCAGGGTACTCGGATGACAAGAGGTAAACCACAGGATGTGTGGTGGATTGTCTTCAGGATTGAGCTTGAAGAGGGATACAAACCAGGAAATAGATTAGATGGAGTATAGGTACAGGTACAGTGTAGCTGTTTATCTCTAAGTGGGAGATTGTTAGGTTGTGGAGCTAAAAGCTTCACTGATGTAGACATGGAGGAGGTTGTAGATGAGTTGCAGAGTGTCATAGAGACTGGTGTTGGTCTGGCCAACTGACATTGGCAGTATTAGACAGGAAGGAAACCGATGTCGGTCAAAGATCGGCCGGCATCGGTGACCCCCAGGTAGACAAGGACTGACGTCGATCACCTGTGTCGTTCGACTGTGAGTTTATTATGGGTAGTCAGTTGACGAACCAAGTGTTTGCATGATGAGAGCTATTTTTAGACTGAGAGTTACGGATCTAATTATTGTAATTAGATGTCTAATTATTGTTTAGATGAGATCTATATAATAGACTCATGGTTGTATTGGAAATCAGTGCTAGGGAGTAAGAGAGCAAACACCTCCTTCAGAGAGAGGTAGAGCAATGGTGCATTCCTCCTAGTGCCACAGTACCAGGTGTGTAGGTGCTGGATTGGAGAAGCAGCAGGGTTCTTCATGTATGTATGATCTTGGTCATCAGGTGAGCATGGCCTTTATAGGAGATCTGCATGGTAAGTAATATCATTGATATGAAGGTGTATGTGTGTGCAAGGTCAAGGTTCACAGGTGTGCAGAACTAGGTTGATTTGCAGGTGTGCAAGATCAGATAGGATAGCAACACAATAGGTAGCAAAATCAGGGAGGATCTACTTGGAGTACAGGTGTGTACTCGGATAGAGCAGAGAGGAAGGCAAGGGAGTTCCTTCCATTTGTAAGGTCTATTGAGGTGCAGGTTATTGCAGGTTTAGGGGAGATCTACTTGGAGTACATGGAGTACTTGTGGAGTACGTGGAGTACTTGTGGAGTGCGTGGAGCACTTGTGGTGTGCGTGGAGCACTTGTGGTGTGCGTGGAGCACTGGAGGTGAACACCAACTTAGAGTTTGAGTTAGGTGTTGGGACCTAAGAGAGAGATTTGAGGAGAGAGTTACTGTTCACTTGAGGTGTGGGAAGCCTCTAAAGAGGTGGTGGAGAAGAAGTGGCATCTTCTTTATTGTATTCTTTTCTTCAAGAGTTTTAATACAAATTGTGTATTGTCTCTCATATCATGTGTTATTTCTGAATTCTAGTTACTTGTGTATTCTGGTTATTTCCGCATATTAAGTTGCTTAGTAATCAATTGTGTGCTTTCGGTTATATATCCTGACAGAATGTGCAAAGTCTTAGGATTCTTTTTAATCTCTCTTTTGGTTTATGCCTTATAAAAGTGTGAAGAGGAAATTGGCTTGAATATATCCTAGAAAGCAATCTATGTTTGGTTTTGGGTTGAATTTAGGTGCTAAAAAAGAAGTCTATATTGGATTGAGTACATGGCTTGGTACTTGGGGCTTGATCCCCTCACATCACAATCCCATAGCTAGTGTGGTTGTTTAGCCAATATATTGATTACCAAAGCTTATACTCAGCTAGAAAACTGAGTTGGTTATCCCCTCAGTGATTTAATCTAAGCAAGATAATTGAAAAAGAGAAAGGTGATCTGCTAGGTGATGAATTACTATTTGGTCCTTGTCTAAAGTGTTTTTTAATCTTTTATTTTACAAGTGGTTTGGTTTGTGTAACATTTGTGATGTTACGATTAATTTTCTTAATTAATTAAGTTATTAGATGAACTAAGATAAGCAAGCAAACAATAGATGCAAGTTAATTTTAAACCAAAATAAAAAAAATTAGATTTATTTTTATGAAAACAAAAACAACTAAGATGTACCTAAATGAAACATGAATATGCAATCCTAATCCTAGGATGAATGCTCTTTTTATATTTTAGAAATGCAAGAAAAAAAAGTGAAAATTTTTACTTTTTTCTGATTTTCTAAAACAAAATAAACAAAAACTTACATTTTGAAAGAAAGGAATGATTAATTTTTAGAAATACAATTACATCAAAATTCCATTTTACTAATGCAACTAAATGTTCTAAAACATCTATGAACCAAAGAAAACTCTAGGGTCCCACTGGACATGCCAAAATGTTTTTATCTATTTTTTTTATTTTTCCTTAGTGTGAAAAGAAAGATAGTAAATGGGTGTGTAAAAGAATACATGTTAAGTGTATGCACATTGAATCCAAAATTTGTGAGAACTCCTCTTTGAATTGGGAGGATGACTTGAAACTAATGAAATACTACCATAAAACTTATTTATTAGACAAGTAGTTGGGCGGATTGCCTACCATGAGCGAGATCCTAGAAGCGAAAGCTTTTTAGGAGGTTGTCAATCCACCTAATTTAAACATTTAAGTTTATAAATAAGAGTGGAAGGTGCTTAAATTTAAAATATCAAAATGAAATTAAATATATAAAATAATAGTAAATTAATTAATACAATTAAATGCTTTGTTAAAATGACTAAAATAAAGCAACTAGTTTGGTTAACACTAATGCTAAAAATTAGCTAAAGTAAAGTTATGGTTTTGATTCGGTAATTTGATAAGGGTAAAAGATAGTTTGGTTATTGTTATTAAAATGGGTGAAATGGTAAATTATAAAGGGTGAATGGTTGAGAAAGTAAGTAGTCAAGATGGCAAAGGGGATAAATGGGCAAGATGCTAAAGATGGCAAAGTGACAAAAGGGTGAATGGGTAAAATGATAAAGGATGGAAAATGGTAAATGGGTAAATGGAAAAGAAGAGGTAAAGGGGTTAAAGGTATGGAGGTCAAGAAATAAAAGGCCAAAGGGAAGGAAGAAAGGAAATTGAGTATAAGAAATAAACAAATATTACCTTGAAGACTTGTTGTTGATGAAGATGTGGAAGATGTTAGCTTGCAAATCTGGCAGAGTTTCATTGTTTGAGCTCTCCTCCAATATGTATGAGTGACCTCCTTCATAAAATGTAGATAACTTATAACAAGATGAAAATGTTCTAACCAAAAACCAAATTAACTTATGGGTGAAGGTGGAGGGTCATATTTATAGCATTTTATGTTGGGAAATATGACAAAGGAGAAGAATAGTGAAATATAGATCCATTTTTTTAAGTGGGCATTAAGGACAAGGGTGGTGGTATTCTCACTTCACAAGTGTGTCTCCCACTTAGAAATTATGTCCAAAATAGGTTGAGATCATGCTCATGTGCTTATATGGGTCCAAAATACTTTCCACCACTCACTTCCATCTTTTCCCAATCACTTGATAAGGATCCCCACATACTTTGGCTCCATTTTCAAAGTGGATGAGTAAGTGGTAATTAAAGACAAAGATGGTGGGATTCCCACTTCATAAGTGTCTCTCCCACTTGCAAAGTATGTCCAAAATAGGTGGGGATCATGCCCATGTGCTCATATGGGTCCAAAATTCTTTCCACTACTCACTCCCATCTTTTTCCTAGTACTTGACAAGGATCCACACATAATTTGGTGTCACTTTCATGCATGGGAACAAAGGATGATGTTTAATGGTGGTACCTTATGGATAAATTCACCATATTTTGGAAGGAGGGCCTATGGTACTTAATGAGGTCATTAAGTACCTTAGAGAAGGGTCCCAAGTGGGGTATGGTGTCCCACTTCAATCCACCTTACTTCTAAGCCATGTCACTTGCCATATCACTTTCCACAACATTTTTGAGTCACTTGCTATATCACCATGAATATTGGCATACCATGTCATCATGAATATGTTAGTGAATAGTGATTTAGAATAGTGACTTATTTAGGTTAAAAAGGGCTGGGTTAAGGGTTAAAAATGTTTATGTGGTCTTTAGGGGGTATAGATAAATTTAAATATCTATAATTGTATGTGTGCAGTTTTCTAGTATCTACAAACCAGACAGGTCAACTTGTGAGCAATTTTTTTCACTATAACCACTAACCTCAAAAACTTCTATCAAACATGATCATGTCTTAAAATTCCTAAGAAACATACATATGCACTTATTTTCTTCACTATTTCATGGTAACACGTCCCTAATCATCTTCTCACTACTTTCTAGATTTCTCATTATTTCCATCATTAGGCCTGTTAGCAATTGGATAACTTAGATGAATGGTTTAGCACACTTTAAGGTTAAAACCTATCAAAAAACATTTATGAACATGAAACACGAGTCTCAAAATTCATGTTCCATCCATTTTCATAATTTGACTTGGTCAAATCTGACTACTACAACAATTCTCTAAGAAATGTGCACTTTCTTGTAAGTTCTACTCACACACCTAACAATACAATCACACCTGAAGGTTCCTAGAATATTTTAATACAACCAATAAATTTTATATTCATTTTATACCATTCTATGATGTTTTGAATAATATCTTTCACATAAAGTCCTTGTTAGTGTTTTAGAGAGGATTAAGATAGGTTTTAGTGTTAACGATTGTTCATAAAGGATTACCCCTTATCTCCAAAACTAATGAATATATTTATTATCTAGGACCCTTATAAATCTCTCCTCAACATATAAATTTCCCATGTAGAGGTTACACATTCCTATGAATACCTGAAAGTCCTTCTCAGGTTTGCATGCCTTCACTCTATGTACTTGAGAGACCTCAAAACCACTTTTCATGCCTTTTCTTGAAAACCATGACATCAAAATGCATGAACACACTTTAAAAAACATTACTTACCTTTAAAAATTCTTACATGATCTCAATAAAACTAAAATTTGATCATGACCCCTCATTAGGCCATACTCTCTCTCTCTCTCTCTTTGATTGCTTAGACCTTAACTTGTAAATCACATTAGGCATTAAAACTAACCTTCATACCTCTTTCCATGTGATCTCCACCTCACATAATAAATCAACCTATCTCATGCTAAAATAGTTCCATACATTCTTCATATTTCTTGACAATAGATCATGATGCCTCGTTAGGCTAGGTTGGGTCTAGAAATGGTCTAGTTGTAGACTTGATTTGTAGGTCCTACCCCTATAGGCTCACCCTAAAAATAACATGAGTGATCTAATTCTTCAAATTCATGCTCAATCAACCTCATAAAACCACTCATGCCTATGTTAACTCATATTACTAAGCTATCATAATCATTCCCTCTCACAAGATCTCTTCATGCTATGACTAATGTCATGACTAGGTTTTTTAAGCACTTATAACTTTACAACTAATATTGAGACACCTTTGAAAGCAAATATACCTTAATTACATGTCACATAGTTAAAAACATCCTCTCACAATACTTTTCTTACTTACTTCACCAACTGTTACTATGCACACCTTCTCACAGGGTCTAGACTAGGCTTCTCAAGACACCTTGTACTCAAGAACTAGTAATCAAACATGTTTACCTCAATGCTATCAAAAAAGAGCACTCACTAGATATCACTCACACCAATGCAAAAATATTTACATTTAATAATATAATAATCATTAGGTTTCCTTCAAATTGTCTCTTTGTTCTAAACCTTGACCTCTCTTTGATTTAAACCTTGGCACCAACCAACAAAAGATTCATTAGGCTGCCTTCAAATTCTCTCTCTGGCCTACACCTTAACATCAATGACATTAATGGCAAGACTTCTCAATATTTAGGTCTTAATTTTCCATTCAACATAGTTTAATATGGTAAGACCTAGTTAGGATTAGGTTTCCCACACTTTACTTTCTACTCATTCAAATAATGCAAGACCCCATCAAGCTTATAGTCTCAATTTCCACTGTCAAATTTCATATTATTATTCACAACCTATTCAAGTTTATTATTATTCATTATGAATTAAATAAAAAATTAACTCAAAATATAAAGTCTTATTTCAATTTTTATATATCAATATAAATCTACAAGGGTACATCAGGGAAATAGATCCTGATTGTTAAAGCAATGAATCATTCATTTGTCTAAGACCTAATTACAACTTCAACTCCATAAACTCAAATATGAAGTCTTGCATTCAAGAACCAAGGTAATTTATCATTTCAAGATGAATTTTTGAAATATAAATTGATGTCACCATCATGAATCCACCAATTACATGGATAACTTGGCATAGAGATTATGAAAACTTTTACCAAACAAAACATGCCCAACTAAGGTGAAATAAAAGCAAAAAACTTGAAATCAAACTCACTCTATTTTAATAAATTCAAGATTTATCAAGACCTTGTATGCCCCTACATAAAATCCTCATCTATAAACCTATTTCACATATTGTAGATAAATTTGGGAAACATAATATTAAAGATTTTACTGCATTTAAAAAATAAGGGAAGGATAAATAGTACAAAATATAAATATGGTGAGACTAATCCCAAGGAACTTGTATTTTAATAATTTTTATGAGTATTAATCATAAATAGCAAGGAATTAGACCTTTAGATATGTGTAAAGATAATCATATCTAAAACGTGTAAGAAGACAAATATTTAGATCCAAGGAAGGATAAAACTACTGACTAATAAAGTGGCCAAGATATTATGGTCAATTAGAACAAAGGATGGAAGCACTACCAATGTTGAAAATATGGAAGAAAAATTTTATTATTAGATCATGACCATTTTTCAGCATTAATTAGTATTGATTACTATAATGGATCTATTGAAGCTGATAAGTGTCCAAAAAATGAGGATATCTAGCAAAATATTAAAAAATTATTTCACAACTTGATAGATTTCACCACAAATGGGTTAGATAAGATAGATAAGATGGTATTGTGTTTGATTTTTGGAGTCAAGTTAATATATTCCATGGTCCACATGGGAATCCATTAGAAATCCTACATTTAGCTATAGCCCATTAATGTTGAGCTTAGTAGATTATGGTTGCATCAAAATTATTTTTAGGTTGGATGATGTAGAAATCAAGTTTGTAAAATTAATACTATGATTAATACTTTGAGTTCATAGACATGAAGAATGATGAGATGCACTATCATACGTTGATTGGAAATAAATGGGATTATAATAGTTATATGATGATCAATATTGTGGATAATGAGTTATAAGTACATAAGCACAATGCCATCATTATCATTCTTATTAATAAAACATAACATAGGCCATATATTATATTTAACAAACAAAGTTTTTCCTATGCTTACATACTTGAGATTTGCTATAATGTGGATGCAAATCCAAGGAGAGAAGTGGTCTAAGAGAGCACTTTTATATACTTCTCACAACATTTTTAGGGTGCATAAGAATTTAAAAGACTATATTAGTCTTAGAGGCAACTAATATAGAAACTATAAGTTTGATAACCATTTAAAAGGATGATATATAGGTCACCTTTGATGTGATCTCCCACTAGATCAAATATAGATAAGATCTATTGGTTTGTTGCAACCAACCAAGATTATACAGAGATGACTAGTGAAATTATAATACCTTAGACTTTAGCATATTATTATAGTGTATATTAATATGTGGAAATGATAAATTGGGCATGAGGTGACCATGAATTAATGCCAATGTGCATGGTATTTTCAACATATCATTATATTATGTAGTAAATTAGTGTAGAGTAATTATCATGATTCATCACTAGGCTAGAGGTTCATGTTTTTAAAGTAGATTCTCATGTAAGTACATTAAATAATGTGTTTAAAGGTATAACATCCACTTGGTGGGTCATGATCAGAGGACTTAGACTAGGAAGAAGCTTATGAGATGTTGTGAGTAATGTTCCATATCACAATCCAACTACCAAATACATCACCAAAGTTACAAATAAGATAATATATAGATATGAATTTTCACTCTTGTGTGAATATATGGATATAATAATAAATTAACCCAAGCTATTGGGTTCACATTTTATAATCTATACCAAATCCTCTCCCTAAATCTTGGTAAATGCATCAAGAATGAAGGAGATAAACTAGCATGTGGCCTCAAGTCTAGTAAGACTTCATTCAAATATTTATGTTTGAATAAGATATCCCAATGGTACATCAAGATATATTCAAGTTTAATAAATTATTTTTATACATAGAAGTGGAGTATTTGACTATCATAGGTAATGAAAATTCCAAGGCCAAAAGAGATACTAGCATCCATGAAAACATACATAATCATCATTACATCGGGAAACTTAAAGGATTGATCCTTAAGTCATGAAACCAAATATTTAATAGCAAAATTAATGAATAAGACATGAAAATCAAAGGGATGTTTGAACCTAAGATAAGTTTCAAGGTATTGAATAAGGAAGATGCAACTAGGATGGAAGAGAAAAGTCTATGAAATCTGAATATCTAGGAACAAATAGATTAGAGGGATGTTGTGTACTATATGAAAGTACAAGGTATAAATGTATATTTAGAACCACTAAAAAATGGTTTGAGAAAATTGACACTGATGAAGTACCCAAAATAAAATTGATGGGTGATTATTGAACTAAACAACATATACCAAAGGAAGTACATATGTTTTTATATAATGAAGATGTGTTTGTAAAAACATTCAATGAATTCAATGGGTTGACCCATATTTAGGAAAGATATGCATTGAACTCAAGGAGTATAAACTTTCAATCAAGAAGAGGTCATATAGGTTTAATCCAAAAATGAAGATGAAATTAAAGGAAGATATTAATCACATGGTTGAATTAGGTATCACTTATACTGATTAAAAATTAGATTGGATAAGTATGATGGTGGTTAAACCTCAGAAAATAGGGGGAATCAAGATGTGTGGTAACTACTAGGAATTTAATGATGTTTATATAAATGATCCTTTTCCAATATCATTTATCGATGATGTGTTATAGGTTGTTATAGGGAAAGAGTTATACTCATTCACAAATAAGCTCATTGGGTATCGTCACATTTCCATTGTAGAGGAGGATAAATCAAGAATAACTTTTACAATCGAATGGGGGTCATTCGCATACAAGGTAATGTTGTTTGGAATAAATAACACACCAATAATATTATTTATAGCATTGGTCACTAAAATCAAGGATTTCATTCATTATTTACATGAATTATACTTGAATTATTGAGAAGTATTTTATCTCTTTAAATAAAACCTACCAATGTTTTTCTTATGTTTGATAGATATAGAGTCTTGAGAATCAAACTTAATTTTAAGAAATGTTTATTTTTCAAAAAAATTGGAGTACTTCTAGTACATGTGGTTTTTAGTGATGGGATTTTTGTGGATTAAGATAATATTTAAGTTATAATTATACTTAATCCATGATGATTCCCTAAAATTAAACTCATTTAACTCTTATATATCCCTTGAACTCCTTTTCTATTCTACTATTCCATGAACCCACATAGTATTTTATCCATATTTGTCTATACTAGCCCATAAAATATATATGTTTTATATGTTTAATATTATGGTTTAAATATTTTGGTATATAAATTAAATATTATCATTTATAGTGTTTATCATTTGGTATTACTAATGGATCACTCTGTTTTGTTAGCTATAAACTTATAGCTAATGTTTTGTGATACCTAAAACCACTATAATAGTAACATGTAGACATTATAGAAACATTATGTATCCACTACAATAGTAACATATATCAACTAAAAGAATGTTATATGAGCACTTGTAAATCCATATAACTTACATTAAATGTGGAAACTAAATAAATATTTACTATAGTAAAGTAAAACTTGCCAAATACTAAATACTATAATAAAATATACATTAGTTTCCAACTAAATTAGTTTGGTTGGAGTTGTGATGAATTAATTTACTTTTATTATATTCAATAAGATCCAAATTAGCTAAGATTTTTCTATAGATAATTTTGTAATATTTTATAAGATTAGATTTGGTTGAAGTCATTACCAACCAAATTAGTTAGATCTAGGATATTTTATTTTCAAGAGAGTTGTTATGTAATTTTTTAAATAGTTTTTCTATATAAGATGATGCACATTGTATTGGAAAGTTAGTAAAGAATGTAAATAAGGAATTTAGGATAATATATGAGTAGGGAGTCAATACAAAAGGATGAAATTATTTGCTTCTAAATTTTTGAATAACATTTCATTTACATTTTATTTCATTTCAAATTTTCTTATGGTTTGATGAGGGCATGGTGATCTCCTTCATATGCATCAAGTAAGGGACCCTTTATTGCATAATTTAGAGAGATAAATAGTCCATTATAGTATATTATAATATATTTTTATTTTAATTTAATTCCTTTCCTTGCTTCATAGATAGGCTAGATATAGAGTTTTCTTATGGATGGGTGTATACAACACACGCCTCGGTGAAAGTTTGTATGATATTTGGGTTGACATTTTTTGTAAGGATCACATGATTATTTTCAATAAAATATTGATGGTTCAATCATATCCTTGTCATTTTGGCACCTTTACTAGGTATTCAAGGCACCATTAACTAAAAATGGAAAATCTATTTAGATACACTATGAGGGTAGAGTGAGTAATATACATGAAGTGTATAATCATATCTAAAGATTATTTTATTAAAATTGAAAACATATCCCATGGATCTCTAGCATAGATGCCATCAAGATAAAGCATTCTAAAAAAGATAGATTCACCAATAAAGACACACTATATTAACTATGTGTAATATACAATGTATGTGTGCAACTATCAATGGTTGCACTAAAAAATGATTCTCTAAAGTAATACATCCAATTCATTAACATATTTAATAATATTTATAACATATATATAGTATTTTATATCTCCTTAACATAAGGATTCAATCCCTACAATATTAAAACAAACACTATGCTTAGGGGATTTGTTATAACCCATGTAAAAATAACATACTAACTATAATATTCCAACATGCCTTATATGTGACATAAATAAAAAATAAAAGGTGAAAAATATACCCTCCAGACATACCAAAATCTAATCTATAGCCAAACATAAGAGCTAAAAACTCATTATGATGTACTATCAAAACTCAAAACATTGACCTAAAAACATGTTAGATGAGTTGAAAAGGTAATTTTCTTTAAATTAGATCATTCTTACCCTTGAAAATTCTCCAAATTTCATGAAATGTGATCTACATGGCTTGACAAATGAACTAATAGTGTCAAATTTATATGAAACAAAAATTCAAAATTGACTTTTTATGGCACTCTGAATACAATGGAAATAGTTAATTCTAACCCAAAAAAATGTTAAAAATATCTTCCATATAACTATTTCGTATGTAGACCTAAAACTCATACATGAATCCAACCCAAGGAATGAAATAAATCTGAACAAATGAGATGGAACATATGAAAAACTTCTCATAGAAGTTGATGAAGAGGTATCACTTAAATCTTGTTAAGGATTGAAGATTTGGAGTGTTTGAGGCTCCTCCTCTACTCTTTTTCCACTTGGTCTTTCTAAAAGTTGAGCTTTGAGAGTGATATTAATCTCATCTCAAGCACTCTCATTGATCATATTAGGAAATATTGATTTGATACCATATTAGAAATTAAAAAATATCCCATGGATCTCCATTAACATAAAGTATTGGGTATGTGCACAGAGTTGGTAGACAATTTCATGGACATTTCCCCTAATGCAAATGTGTTATGACCGTAATGTGTATACATTATGTCCATAACACATACACATTATTTAAATTTAGGCTTAGTATTACCCAGCCACTCATAGTAAAAAATAATAATTGTAAGGGACATGTGCATATTTTGTGATATGTGAAAGGAAAGTGTATGTGTTCCTTTCACATTGCACCAAAATAGTAAAAAATACATATATGATATGTGAAAAGAATGCATATACATTATATGTAATGTGAATGGAACACATATGCATTCCTTTCACATTACACCAAAAAAAAGTTATAGGAAGAGGTATATGGTTTGGTTTACTAAAATACATATTAAGTAAGTTTATTTTAGTAAATATAATAAATTAGGGTCACTCTACATTTGATAGAGTTGGTCTCATAACTGCATGCCTTATGATGTGTGAGATAGTTTTTAAAATTCTAATCTAGTTAATACTTAGGAATTTTTAAGGTCTTAGTATTGAACCTAGGGATTTTAGGGCATAATTTTTAAAATAGATGTCCATTTTGGGTAAACATATAGCCATTTTTTAGGTTTTTGTACCTTTTGAATTACTCACTAGCATTTTTAGGAGTCTCAATTTTGTCAAAATTCAAGTTTATAAACCAATCACTTTAAATTCAATCAAATTGGTGTGATTGGGGAAGCATATGTCACATTGATGACCTACACACATCAAACACCCACTTTTTTATATTTTGACTTGATCATCATCCCTTCCTCATCCTTAATCACTTATTCATCATCCCTAATTACTCTATACTAATTTTTTATTTTCCCTAATGACTCCCTCAATTATCTTCATCTTCCCTCATCATCTCTAATCACTCCCTTATCATCCCTAATTGACCCTCACCATCTTTCATCATCTTTAATCACTAATTAATCATCCCTAATCACTCATTCCTCATCCCTAATCACTCCCTCATTGACCCTCATCATCTATAATCACTCATGCATCATCCCTAATTATTCCCTCATTTATCCTCATCATTCATCATAATATTTAATCACTACATCATATTTCATAATCTTTAATCACTCCCTCCTCATCCCTAATCATTCCCTCATTTACCCTAGCTAATCCATCATCATCCCTAATCACTCCTTCATTTACCCTCACTATCCTTTATCATCCCTAATAACTCCATCATCATCCCTTATCCTCCCTACTCACTACCTCTTTTTCCTTCCTAATACACACATGAGGTGTGGGGAGACCATTTAAGGTGTTCCATTAAGTCCCATGTTGCATGGGTTAAATAACACAAATAGACACATAGGTATTTTGTCAAATAATTCACATTCACATAAAAGAAATCAAAATATTGACATTAATACAATGGAATTTATATTTAATAAATTTCACTATTGGGATTATTACATACATAATATGGAATAATACAATAGATAAACACTTACATGTCTTACACTAACCTCAACTTTTTTAATGGTAGTCTAATATGCCTCCTAGATGAAGACAATCAAAATATCATGCAATTTTGGTCTTCTCCTCTATTTTTCTAACTGAACCCTCCAATGAAATGTTTATTAGCTTATAAAAATGAGAATGGGAAATCAATTAAATTATCCTCCCATACCTTTATCTGCTATTAATTCTTTAATATCATCATATGTGTTTTCCAAAACCACATGACATAGGAAATACAAAACTTGTTACTCACCTATAAGTGGTTCAAATCCAATTTTACACAAAACTTAATAAAATACAATGAATATGTTTGTCACTAGAAGATTAAATTGGTATTTTAAGTTTTATACACAATTTAGACCTATTACATTTCATCTAGGTGATAATATACAATTTGAATAAGCATGAGACCCTGTCAAAACTAGAAAATACATAGCACCGTATCAAAACATTTTCCTTGTTCATGACTCCATCAAACTTTACATAACTAATTTAATATTATGCAAAAACTTGTATGTATAGAAGACATTTTTAGGATTTAAAACTTCAAAGAACACATTCAAATACCATGTTGATTCTTCATGACCCATTTATGCCTTACCTTACTACATGCCACTATGTGAAATAACTTAGCATGTTCAAGGCTTAGTATGGAATTAATATTTGATCAATCACTACTTGAAGAATTGTATTCGAATATAGACTTATGTGGGTATTCATTCCCAAATATAAAAATCACTTATTACTTGAGTCATCAAGAGAATCCATCAAATGAACAAATCTAATCACCAAAGGAGATAAAAAAAGGATCTTATAAGACTCATGTTGGCTTCACCACTTTGATTACAACTATAAATTAACACAAAAGGCATCTACATACCCATACAAGTTTTCCTTTATCGAATAGCTTTGTGTATTATGCAAAATACACACATCCACAAAGAAAAAATTAAGTTCCAATTGAGGGAACAAGATTATAATAGCATAGGAAGTGAACAAAATATTTCACTAAGACTAAATCGGTCAATGCAATCTAAATTAAAAAGGCACAAGTCACAACATCTTACCAAAGAGAAAACTAACCAACATAAAATGTGGATTTCTTTTACAAAAACTCCAAGACAAATATAATTTTGCATGAATAAATGTTAAAATCCAAAGTTGCAAGCACCAACATGAATAATCCATAAGGAGAATGGCCAACATGAAAATTAAGGAAGAAACTCCCCCAATGAAGCACACCAAAACCAATATAAAGAAATAAATAAAATAATAATTCACTCTATTTTTTACCATGCAAGATTTCTCAAGACCATAGATTCTTCTGTATCAGTTCCTCAACCTTAATCACTACCTCCAATACCTTGATGGTGGTTGCAGTATCTTCCCACTTTTACTTGATTAGATTATGTTCCAATTATAAACTTTACTTACTAAAATAAGGCCCAAATAAATTCTTATTTATTTCATGCTCTTTCACATAAATAAGGTACTCATATTATCATCTGATTGTTTAGTGGGATTCAAAGATATATATGGTGATTAACACCTAGACCATGGAAAAAGTGTGTATCCAGATCCTTAGGCAAAAATAAATAGGTAGGAAAGTGATCAAAGGGTGGGATGAAATTTTATTATTAACATATATATATTGGGGTTTAGGAATCTAATAATCTTAATCCTAGAGTTGAGAATTTAAATTTATATCTATATAGATAGGATGACTAGAGACTAGTTGAGAATTTCAATCCCAACCCCATAGTTGGATTCTCACTTTCTATATGTCATTGAGTGTATGTACATAGTAGACTATATATATAGATAGTTAGATAGGTGGTCAACAATCTAGTAGAGTATGTTTCCAAACCCAACTTGATCTATACCCAACATAATCTAACACAAGCATAAATTTATTACACCCAAAATAATTAGATGATATCTCTAAGCTCCTTATTTTATTGAAATGGGATGAATGAAATAAGAGTTTCCTTGGGCCTTATTTTAGTGAGAATAAATTGAAATTTTAACATAATCCAATTGGGAACAAGAGGGAATCCATTGCACCCACCATAAAGGTATTAGAGGGAATGAGTATGGATGAGGAGGGATGAGGAAGGAGTGAGTAGGGATGATGAGGGATAATAAGGGAGTAATTATGTATTATGTGGGATATTTAGGGTTAATAAGGAGTGATTAGGGACTAGGATGGATGATTATGGATGGTGAGGGTCAATGAGGATGAGGAGCAAGTTATTAAGGATTATGAGGGATGATAGGGGAGTAATGAAGGATGATGAGGAATGATGAAGGAGTTATTAAAAATTATGAGGGATGGTGAGGTTCAATCAAAAATTGATTGGTAATTATTATGGATGGTTAATTTAAATAAGGTATTGATTAGGGATAATGAGGGATGAAGAGAGAGTGACTAGGGATTATTAAGGATGAAGATAGAGTAACTAGGGATGATGATGGATAATAGAGTGATTAGGGATGATAAGGGATGGTTATTTTAAATGAGGGAGTGATTAGGGATGATGAGGGAGTGATTAGGAATGATGATGGAGTGATTATTGATGATGAGGGATGGTGGGATTAAAATAATATGACAATCATTCTCAATATAAACACCAAATCAATTTGCTAATTATATTCCTTATAATTCCCCCATCTATGGTATAATAAAATGGTTTATATCAAGAATTATTTTCTACTCAAAAATTATATCATTCATTCACATTCTATTAATAAAATAGAGATGGTTATTACTTTGTTCATTTTTTTGGAAATAAATATAAATCAATAAAAACCCATAATTGAGCTAGGAATTTCTACCACCTAGAATTATTCACTACATATGCAAAATCATAATAATTTTTATATGGTTGTTACCATATTAAAATTTATAGATAATAACCATATTTTTAAAATGTTTATATAGATACAAGTGACTACAATTTATATTGTGAACATGATCAATATTGAGTCAACAAAACTAGGGGAAAGATTTTGACAATAATTTTATATTGGTAAATAAAAATTCTTTTTTTTATAATGTGAATTTAGGATAATAATGTTTTATCATAGTTTGGACCTAAATAAAAAAAATATAAATCACCAAATAATAAAAATATTATATTACTATCTTAATCATATTCAATTACATTCACAAGAAGCCCTCTCGAGCTCAACTCAAGATCAAATGTATTTAAGGCTTTTGATTGATATAAACAGTACATATGGGATGTAAAAAATGTTAATATAAATATTTAAACACAATATCATAAGTAGATATTCCTATACATCCCTAAGTGATACAAGGAGAAACCTACATAAACAATGATGCCACCAAAATAGTTTCTTATTCATGTTATTCTAAACTCTGAAGAGATTTCTCCCAAAGCACACACTCTCTTTAAAATTGATCACATACTTTAATTTTTTACTTGAACCCATATATTCATATATTTTTTACATGATACCTATATACTAATTAGTATCTTCCTTTTTATATTTTATTTTCTTCTATATTTAGCTCCCATAAACTGTAAGCATTCTCCTTTCCATTTTGAGTTGTTTACTTCCCTATTCAATTTATAGTTCAAACTATCATCTAAATATAATTGATTGGAGTCTTAGTTTTACATTCCAAGTGGATTTTTTATGATTTCATATTATTAATAAATATTTTTTGATTCTTATAATAGCATTCTCACCATAGTACATGCGATTTCCCCCACTCAACTCACCGTTGGCCAAAACTAATGGGTTGTTTAGTTATAGTTTCATGATTACTTTTTGAGATTTTATTTACCATTGAATAAGTGGATTTTATTATAGATAATAATTTTATTTTTTAATATTTAATCAAGTGTCATTTTTTTCATGGTTGGTCAATTTATATTATAAAATTTAGAACTTTTTTTTAAAAAATTAATAAGGGAGTTGTCCCTCTACTTGCATTGTTTGGCCTACAAGCAAGGGTTGGAATACAAAGAGGAAGGGAGGGAACCAAGGATTAAACCATGGGAGAGGTTATTTTATTATAAAAATGGGAGTTAAAAATAACCCTTTATGTTTATTTTTTTCGTCCTAAGGAAGAGGCCCCTACTACCATAGATAGGACAAATGTCCTAACTCTTTTAAAACCTCTAACCCCACCCACTATGGATAGGGTTGGGTGGCCAAAATATATATTATATCTATAATATACGTCATTTAAAGTGTATTTATATTCATATTCATCACTTGACCAATTTCCTAACCCTTCACTATAGATCTTGATCCTATATCTAGGTTTGAATAACCTGGTTGATAACTGACCAAAACATTTGAGGAGGGGATGTACGAAATCAATCAATAGAATAAATAAAGTTGAAAAAATAGCCCTACACTCATGTTACTTATATATATTATATATTAATTCACATATATCATATCTATATACTCATTTTTTTCATCTTATATAGTCATGTTATGTATATAATTAAGTTACTCATGTTACACATCCCAAAGAGTCATCCCACCCATATATTCATGTCATTAGTCAGTTTATATTAAGAATATATCTTTACATAGTTAGTATATCCATATTACATGAAAAGGTCCACCTAAAGGGTGATTTTAACTAGAAAAGATAAGTAAGTCCACCCAAAGGACGAGGTGTTGAGGAGGGTAGAGAGAAAACACCTTATGCCCACTTGGAATTTACTACCCCAAGGATAAATAAGATCAAATGTTGGTCCCCTAAATATGTCCAAATGATTGATTAATTATAGTGAATTTATTATTAAATAGTTTATAGACCAGATCACTATCCCTTATAGGATATTGTAGTTGATAGACCATAGTGCTACCCTACCTATGTCATTCAAGTTAGCCTGACTAGGACTAGTGATGTGGGTAGGTTCAGATAAATAAGCATGATCAGATAGATAGGCATGGTTGGTTTTAATAAAAATATGTTATATATGGATTATATGGGGAGATATATAATCAAATTAGACTCTAATTAAATTAGATAGAGTCATTTTGATCAATCAAGGATGATGAAGTAGTGATTAAGGATGATGAGGGATGGTGAGGATTAATGATGGAGTGATTAGGGATAATGAGAGAGTGATTAGATATGATGAGGGATGGTGAGGCTTAATGAGTTAATGATTAAGGATAATGAGGGATGAGGGATGATGAGGTATGATTAAGTAATGAATAGGGATGATGATAAATGGTAAGGGTCAATGAGGGAGTGATTAAGGATGATGAGGGAGTGATTAGAGATGATGATGGATGGTGAAGGTCAATTAGTGATTGATTCATGATTATGAGGGATGAGGGGGAGTGATGAAGGATAATGACAGATAATAAATGAGTGATTATGGATGATGAGGGATGGTGAGGGCCAATGATGGAGTGATTAAAGATGATGAGGGAGTGATAAGAGATGATGAGGGTCACTTAGGGAGTGATTAAGGATTATGATGGATGAGGGGGGAGTGATTAGAAATGATGAGGGATGGTTACATTCAATGAGAGAGAGATTAGGGAAGATGAGGGAGTGATTAGGGACATGATAAGGTATGTTGAGGATTAATGAGGGAGTGATTAGGCATAATTATGGATGAGGATGGAGTGATTAGGGATTATTAAGGATGAAGAATGAATAATCAAGGATGATGATGTACAATAAAGTGATTGGGGGTGATTAAGTATAGTGAGGGTCAATGAAAGAGTGATTAGGGATGCTGAGAGAGTGATTAGAGATGATGATGGATGATAAGGTTTAATGAGGTAGTGATTAGTGAGAATGAGGAATAAGGAGAGAGTGAGTAAGGGTGATGAGGGATGAGGAGGAAGTGATTAGGGATGAGAGAGGGATGATGAGCAATTGAAATTAACATAAAGTGTCTTTTTATGTGTGTATGTCATTGATGTGACCTATGCTACTTCAATCACACCACTTTGGCTTGAGTTCAAAGTGAGTGGTTTTCAAACTTTACTTTTGACAAACCTAGGAATCATAGAAATGTTAGGAAGTAATTTAGAAGGCACAAAAACCTAAAAAATGATTATATATTTACCAAAAATGGACATAAATTACAAAATTTAAGCCCTAAAATCCCTAAGTTCAATATTGAGACCCTAAAATGGCCTAAGTACTAACTAGACTAGATTTTGATAAACTATCTTCTACATCGTAAGGTGTGCATCTATGAGACTAACTCTATCAGATGTAAAGTGACCCTAATTTCTTATATTTACTAAAATAAATTCAAATTATAAGTAATATAATGTATTCCTTATACTCCAAATTTATTTTAGTAAATGACCCCCTCCCACCACCCACCTTCTAATGCATCCCCCTTTGTATTTTTGCCATTTGTGAGTTTACTACACCATAATGCATACATTTTATTAGACATAATGGTAATCACATGTATGCATTATTACCAATAATGATGTGTATGCATTATTACCACTAATAATGCATACATGCTTTGGTTGTTTTGCATTTCAAACTTTCACATTTTTTAAAATTGAATTTCTACACATAATAACATGTATGCATTATAGTGTGTACATGTTATGGCAGAGTTTGAATTTTTAAAAAAGACTTTTTTCTTGTAAATGGCTTGGATTCCCTAGTTAAAGGCTCAAACCTATCAACACACAACTGAATATGAGAGTATTAAGAAAAAATAACAAAATTCAACTTGCATCACCAAATACACTATGAATTCCAATGAGCTAATTAATAAAATTATTACCATGACAATGATCACTCTCTCCTCTTTTCAAATATATGATTTTTATAATTTTTGGACTATTTTAAGGTTTCAATCCATGTTGATTTCTAACTATATATTTTTTAGGCCACTACATGCCTATATATGTTTGCATATTATTTTTTCATTTTATCCAAATGTAAAACAAATTATATGGTTACAAACTAGGCCTAATTTTACACGCATTCAAAAAAAACTCATTTTCATTTTTTCTGAGGTAGTTGGGGGATACATGGTTGGCTATCCATTTTTTTGTCATTTTTTAGGATCTATTTACTTGTAAAATTAATAAAAAGACTATTCATCAAAAAAAAATTAAAAAACATAGGTTACAAACTAGATGATCTTATCTAAGCTTTGCTAAATATTTTTAAACAATATTAAATGATGATAAAAAATGAGGGGCTATATGGTTGGCTATCTACTCTATTTTAATAAGAATTTCTATTTAAATTTTAGATGTTTGACCTCGTTATACTTAACCATTTTTTTAAAAAATAGTGTTTTGGAAACTAGACTCAAATTCTAAAATTCATGTTCTTCAACATCCTCTAATTTTGAGTCTAGCCATCTCAAATTATCTACAAAAGTTTATATTTTTTATTTTTTAGGAAAAAATTTCCAATGGTAGTCCCATTTTTTCCCCCAAACTTAATGTACTTACCCTATTAAAAAAAGAGACATATTCACCAATAAAGATACATTATATTAACTATGTGTAATATACAATGTATATGCGTAACTAGAAATGTTTGTACTATAATAGTAAGCTTTAAAAGAGATGACTCTAAGCTCCATTAATTTCCTCAAGAACACAAAGGGTTCTTATATAGTAAAATTAAGATGCGAGTGAGGGATTATTATTTGTGGAGTAAAAGGTGGGATCATTACCCAAGTTACACTTAAGCCTTCTCACTCATATGAGGATAACTACCACATTAATTGTACATTTAATAATTGGGTACACATAATAAATCACATATTTGTAACAAAAATACCTAAGGTGGAATTCATATCAAATGTAAATATGATACACTTCAATACCCCCCTAAATATCAAATTGGGTGATGTGGTAAAAAAAATCTAATACTCATATAAGTATGGGTTTGAAAATATGCCTAATGAGGTACCCATGTACAATAAAAGAGCTAAAAATAAAAATATGACTATTGAAGTACATATTTATCGAATATGATGAGTCATCTAATGGAATGAATAAAAATTAACTTCTATGAATTTGGTTGTGTGAAAAAGAGTTACTATTGGTACGTGTTCCATCTAAATGTAAGGCATGGTTAAATTATTGTAAATGGAGTGTTATGGAGCTCCTTAAGAAATAACCAACCTTTACATCTACTAATAATAATCACTAGGTACATATCATACTTTCAAAACAACCAAAAAAAATTTACCAATACACAACACCCCCTTAATGTTGACAATGGAGTGAAGACAAAGTAGTTCAATATATCCAAAATTTTCAATATGGTAAAGAGTAGAAAAAAAAATTAAAAAATCCTTAAATGAAACTGACCAATGTGACGTATGAATAAAAAAATTCAAGGTGAGAAAAAAAACCTCTAGACAAACCCAAATCCAATTTATACCCAAACATAGGAGCTAATGACTCCTTGTGATGTACTACAAATACTCAAAATCTAGTTCTAAAAACATCCTAGATGAGCTAAAAAGGTCATTTTCATTCCCTTAGAGTCATTCTTACCCCTAAAAATTATCCATTACTTTCCACAAGAACATAAACATTTATTACATAGGAAAATTAAGATGTGAGTGAGAGATTACTATTGGATTAAAAGGTGGGATCATTCTTCAAATTACACCTAACCCTTCTCATATGTATGATGATAATTATCACATTAATTATGCATTTAATATTATGTGCACATAAAAAATCACACTTTGGTAACATAACTAACTAAGGTGGACTTCACATCAAGTGTGAATATGACACACTCCAACACATCAGAATAGATCTATTGATTTTAATTCAAAAAAAAATCAATTTTTACATGTGTGCTTTTATTTTCTAAAAGTGTATTTTCAAATCCTATATATATGTTTTCTCTTAAGTTTAACAATCTCAATAGCTATTTTATATATTTATTATTCCTAAAAGTGTTTTCCATAATTTATTGCATTTAAACCTTTAAAATAAAAAAATAACTTGTCATTTTTATTTTTAGAGGAAATCCCATTGTGAAATGATCTAATGCCTAGGGTCTTTTCCCTCCTTCAAGGAGTTCTCTATCATCCACATCTATCAAGAGGGTAACTCAGTTGCGTATTACCTTGCTAACTTTGAAGTGGGGTCTAATAATTTAGTCACATGGGAAAATCTTAATCTAATTCCATCTTAGCTTTTAAACTTTTAATAATGATTGCAGTCACATGTCGCAGTGACATGGCTCAATGAGCCCTTATGGTAACATTAATGTCAATTTTTCAAATTTTTCTTCCCCATCTGAATAATTTTTCCATATCATATATTAAAATTACTCCATTGGTAATAAAAATTTGGCTAAATTCTCTAAAAACTAAAAGCTTGGTAATGTGATGATGGGCATTAATCTTTATATCGAGAAAAGGTCCATCAAGGTGATTATGGGGGCTAATAGAGATCATCTTGATCTAATTTCATGATCAAGTGTTTACGATAACAAAAAAGTGTGGAGGAAGCTCCAAAAGGTTGTCTTAACTTCCTACATGTAGTGTATATCTATCCATGATGAATAACTCTCAATGGATTTTGTACTTTCCTAGAGCAAGCACATGATGATAATGAGGGTAATGAGAATTGTTGTGACTGAGGAGAACATAGGAGATGTGATGGGTATGCCTTGTAAAGGTATGAAGGCATTCAAGGATAGCAGTTAGAAACTTGAACTCATGAAAAAATTCTTTAGAATAGATGAGGTTATAAATACTAACAAGAAAGGCTATTCTAGGTAGAAGCTTCCCAAGTGTTAGTTAGAGATTTTTCTCCAAGTTATAAAGTACCTAACTCTAGAAGGTAAGTTCACCTTGATATTATCACACCATTTATTGTCACTCAACCTTTTCTATAGATATATAATATCTTACCTTGTTATCTACATAATTCTCTTTAAAGCATTGCCTTAACCTACCAGGTTAGTAACAAGAATGATATTATTCATCATGGATTTATTTTCCTATTGTTTCAAAAGGGTGAAACCTTGTGTGGTAAAATGATCCCCATCACTTAAGACCTTCTTGAAGAAGACCCTAACCCCTCAAAAAATGAGGAGGGATACCCCACACCTTAATCTTTCTTCCCCCAAACTAGTCTAGATAAGACCCCCCTCAAATGACTATTAGCCCCATCCCTTAACTCTTCCAATAAAAAATCCAAATCCTTTGATACCCCCAAGGAAGGAGGAAACTATCCTCAAGGGTGTTATAAATTTCACTTTAGATAATTTTTTTGGGAAACATGATAGGGAATTAGGTGTCTTCCTGGATAATCTAGAAAATGTGGGGATTGTTATGTCAGACCTCATCAAATATTGGAACCACCTAAAATATAAAAATGTGGCACTTAAAAAAGGATTTGGACATAGTTCTGATGATGGAGACCACTGCATATGACAAGACTACTGAATTGGTAGAGGTATTGAAAGACATTCATAACCTCTTATCTACCCATAAACCTAAAGGGACCCCTCGTTTCTCCTAGAAGTAGATCATACAAAGCTCTACTAAAGACCCTTTTAAATGCACAAGGGGAAGAATTTCTAAGGAAAATCAAAAGCAACCAAAATAATATTGAAAATATGAGGATACTCATATAAATTCTATCTTTGAGGAGCTTTATTATTCTACTTAGTATTCTTGTTTTATGTGTATTATATTACCTACTATTAGTTTTTGTTTTTCATTGCTAGGCTAAAGACTTTCTCTACACTGTGGTCATTCTAGGCTTATTTTCTGATCTTGGATCTAAACTTTTAAACATTGTGGTTATTGGATCCCTATAAAACCAACTTTATTTACACTATCAAATGAAAAAATTATAAAATAAATAAATTTTGGACATAATTCATGTTTTCAAAACTTAAAAACATCTTGTTTAATTACATTTTGAAAGACCAAATTAATTAATCATAAAATACTATTTATATGGGATATGTCTTTATAAATCTAGTTTTCTATTTTTATTTTAAATTCTTATTTCATATTAGATGAGAAATTTATTCCCAAAATAGTGACCCTTGGTCAAAATTGAAAAAATGTTAAAAATGTGTAAAATGGTTTATTTATAGTAAAATAAACATATTAAACTTATTTTTTGAAAAATATTTATTATAATGAAGATATGCCTCTAAATATAGCTTATGAAACATTTTGAATCCTTTCATTTTAATGTCATATGAGGGAGATATAATAAACATGTTATCTACTAGTCCTAGTTTCCTTCTTTAAAATTTTCATATTTATGGGATGTTATTTTATATATTTTAGGGCCTAAAATTTTGGTGTGAAATTTTATTTTTAATCTACTAAATAACATCTATGTCTAATTTTATTTCCTTTTCAAATCACCTCGATATGATGTCGTATGAGAAAGTTAAGATCAAAAAATTAATAGGTAGTCTCACTATAAACTAGCTACCTATGATTTCCCATAGCAACTAGATATTGAAATTTATCTATAACATCTAACTAATGTGGATCATATAAATTAGTTTTTACAATTGTATTAACTCAAAATCAAACTATTATATCATGTAGTAACTAGCTATTTCATCCCATAGCAACTAATTATTGCACTATCATGTAGCAACTAGCTAATACAACCTACCAAAAAAATTAAAATATAATATAAAAATGATAATAAATATATAAATAATAAATAAATGCTACTCAAAAAACTCTTACAATAATGATTTTTACATTCTAAAAGCATCCAAAATCTTATCAGGGTAAATCAATAGTTATTTTGTTAGTTTTTGGGTGTTCTACATTGAGTGGTGATATTTTAATTAGATTAAGTTGAATACAAAGTGAATTTTTAATAAAACACAACACGTAAATCACTATGGGATTATCAAATGAATTTATAATGCTACAAAAATGTCTTACGACATTTTCAAAGGTCATAACACTATTCAAAAATATCTTACATTAAAATATATAAATATACATCTACATATATATACATATATATATATATATATATATATATATATATATATATATATATATATATATATATATATATATATATATCATTAAATAGGATCACAAAGTTAAACCAATAATTAGAATGCCTGTTAAATTACTTTTAGATTTATTTTATGCATACATGTTTTGTAATATTTTTTACTCAAAAGGACATATACGTTTGGTTAGTCTTGGTATTATAATCACATTGATATTAGCTACCTCAATATGATGTTTTAGTTTTTTTTAGATTATCTAGCTTAAAAACTAATGAAGAACCTAATATACAACATAGGTGAACACATTGCATATAAACCAAGTGAACCAAGTATTTAATACCACTTCCTAGTCTACTTAGTGGTTGTAGTGCTTCACTACCCATGTACACGAGTGAGATGGAATGGTGACCATAGACACTTAGTACTATTCATGTTCTTTCATTTTATATTCTTGAACAAGTACTAACTTTTTGTGTATCATGGGTACATGAGCTACCCTCACTAGGAAATCAACAAGGTTAAATTTACAAGTATGGGCACAACTTACTATTGTATTTATGTAAAATATTGATATGTAGTATGTCTTTGATATTTATGAATTAAAATATTCAATTTTTTAGCTTTACTCCACACCTTAGCTTAGTCCATAGGTTAAATAAAACTTTTATTTTTGTTACATTAAGGGTTCCCAACTAGATTAGATAGAATAGAGTTTCCATAGAAGTGGGTTAGATATAATAATTATGTTTTATTTTTCTTGTCTTAATGAATTTCATTTCCATTCAACATCTCATTCCTTATCATGCATAGCATTGTTTATTTTCCCACTTCTATCATCTATAGCATCACTCCAATAAATGTCACCCCATTAATTCATCCATCTGCATTTCACCTCTCTCTTGCATTAACTTCATATCAATATTTAATTCATATGTACCATCTCTTAAGAGAAATGCTATAACCTTTGTTTGCACTGTATTTTGATTACTTATTTATTATGGTTGTAGATAAGATTAATATTATGTTTACATGTGGTACAATTTTATTGACATTTTTATAGGATCCATAAAGGAGGGCCAAACTCAAATCTATGATAACAATTTGAGATTCAAGCTAACAAACATTTCAAAAAATAATACAAAATAGGGGAAACATAATCATGTCATGTGTGTGTGTATTAAAAATAAAAGATAATATATCAATATATCATATCTCCTATATTTATAATATTTTTTAGCTTCTTGTAATAACATTTACTTATAACTATGAGATTCTATTGTAGAGTAAGATTACAAGATGTGTTAATCCAAGCATTAGTCAAGAAAATTGATATAAAGAAGCATATAGACAATAAAACATCAAGCCCACTCCCTCATGGGGTGTTTCAAATGAATTATAAGAGCTATTAAAAGAAGGAATACTACCAAACCTTCCAAATAACGTCCCTCCTTCTAAGAGCAACCAAAAATCATGTATTTCCCAAATTTGGTGCTTTATGTTTGCATCACTGATGAGTAGCAAGCTCCTCCATCATTTCCTAATGCACCAATGGCTTAGGCTCATGAGTTTGATCAATTTGTATATATAGATGAAGATTTATGAAGATAATTATGCATTATAACATTACACAATTCAAACTCTTCTATAATAATTTTTGCATAATAAGTTTCTATGATTGAAGCTTTAAAATGGTGGTCTTGGCTCACTTATTTATGGCTTTCTAAAAATATTCAAGATTAGCCATGACCATCCATCTTGAGATCAAGATGTGTGGCCATAAATTGATTTAATTATGGAGGGATAAGCCATAAATATTTGGAATAATGGGGTATTAATGAGGCATGGGAAGGCTCAATCCTGATATTTATTCCATTAATGGCTAATGGATACCACCCCCTTGATAATGTCATGGGATGATGCATATTTGAGGAATGAATTTCTAATAAATAGATTTTCAATAACTTCCATGGATTTTTCAATTAATATCTTGATTGGATTTAATTTGATTAAGTGGATCTGATTAATTTTTTTAAAGTCTTTGGAAATCTATTACATGCTTAATCAACCTAGTCAAAAATTTCATTTTACAAAGTCATAATTTGACTGGAGTATAATCAGAAGAAGGTGTCAATTGTGTATGAAACAATACTCTAGTTAGGGCATTATGGATGTGAAATGACATATGCACATGACATGTGATGCTGAATTAGAGGAGTTTAGTGGTCTGGAGAATCATTTTGTGTGGTCACAATTTGAATCAAAGTGATTTGAGAAAAGATAATAATCACATAAAATGCATTGCCCCATTAAGGGATATATTATCCTAAATCAACACTTGTACGTTATAAATTCGAACCATTTAACATGTTTTAGTGATTTTGGCCTAGATTATGTGTTATCAAAAAATATTTCTTAGATTGATAATTTTAGCATGAGAGTGAGAGGAATTGGATGTCTATAATTTTACCCCATTTTAGAAGGCATGGTGAGACATTCGATTAAAGCAATGTCTTTTCAAATAATGAAAAGGTCACTATAATCAAAGGAATAAATTTTATTCCCATTTTCTATTTTTTAAAATTTGCATGAATTATAGAGAAATGGGCTTAAAAAAATTCCACAAACATTATTTGGGTGGCCCATGATGCCCCCTCAAGGGGCAGATGAAAAAATTAAAAATATTTTATAGGTCAGCCCTCAATCGGAAAAAATTATAATCTCATTAATTTTAGAAAAATTGGCTAAAAAATAAAGCAATTAGAAGAAATCAAAAGTAAAAATGGATCAAAGGGTATAAAATAGTATCCTAGGAAAGATAAAATGTAGCAACTATGGGCCTAAGGGGTGAAAAGTTTGAAAAATTAATATATTTTGACCCCTAGGGGTAAAAACAAGTCATTGTGTACCCTAGATATAGTAAATTTGGAGCTTTGTTATTTATGCATGAGTGAGATGAGTAAAATGGATAATATCCCACACTATCAACATCTTGGGGAGTGCATGATAGAGTACTAATGACCACCAACGAGTGAATCATTAGTAAGTACCTTTTTTATTTTTTAAATTTGGAATTTAATGCATTTATTTCATGTAAGAAGTGGTAGTTGGGGTGATCTCACCATTTTCCCAATTTGTAAAATAGTGAGTTCACCCATACAAATTTCGAGAATGCCACGAGATTAGTGATCTCACCAACCCTTCGATAGGATCATGGGTTGAAATGGTAAGATCACCAAGGAAATGGTGAACTTACATTTTTAGGTGAATTTTACTTGATCAAATGGTGATTTCACTAATATCGATAGGATCACCTTACCAAATGGTAGGAATGACCTGCATATCAATGAGCTTATAGTAAATAGTGGGGTCATATTATGAAATAATAAGAGCATCTTTTTAAATGGTTGGATTGCCAAAATAATGATGATAATTCTAGAAGAAAGTAGAATGGGGCCCTAAGGAGATTAATCTAGGCCCAAAATTAGAATAAGAGAGAAATATTCAAATAGAAGATTAGTTTAGGCCTCAAAATTAGAATAATATGATAGAAAATAATTGACATGATCGCCTATGTTTAATTTGTGATAGTGAATTATCATGATTATATCATGAAAGTGATGCTCTTGAGTACTATGACAATAGAGGATGATGATGGATGAGATCATGGGTGTCCTTATAGATGTGGACTTATATCATCTAGTATGCTTGCCAGTGATTCATGAAGATAAAGCATACTTGTTAATGCTAGCAAAGAGATGGCACTCCAAGACTTCCACCTTTCATCTACCAACTAGGGAGATGACAGTGAAACTAGAGGATGTGCATCAAATTCTATGAGTACCTATGTAATGACCCCATATTAATTGTATGGGGGGAGGGAGATAATTTATGTTGGATGACCTACTTGGGGTAGTGTATTAGGAGATTATGAATGAGTGCATAAATATGGATGCACTAGAGGAGTTGGCTTGGCCCCCATAGGTTAGAGTAGGATAAAGGATAGTTCCCATAAAGGTAGTTATGTTGATATCTCTTTTAAGTAAACTTCTACTGGTGAATAAAAGTGGGTGGTACTTTCCCTTGGGGTTAATAGCATGGTACATTAGATGTTTAATCACCTAATGTAGTTTATCTAGGGACCTATGACTCTGGCATAGTTGTATAGGGATTTACACATGATTGTGTATAGGTATGGGCCTGGGAGCACATTAAAATTGTATGGTTAGTGAGGCTAAGTTATCAGATGGAACTAAAGGATCCCATGGCTTGGTCATGGTACTTGATAGGATAAGAGTCATAGGGACATTTGAGAGACCTAGCCTATTATATGTAGGTAATCGATTAGATGGAGGATGGGGACTTTTATTGGTATCCCTATATAGGGACACAGTTTGTGTGGGTAGATACCTATTTATGATCAAATACATGATCACATCATGGGTTAGGATGAGGAAGGATTAGGGATAGGCCCTAACATAACATCAAGTTCAGGTGCCAGTACAGCCAACCATTCCATTTTTTATTCCACTATAGGCTATATAGCCTCAAAGGCAATAGGATCTGATAGAGGATGTGGATATGACTGAGCTAAATAGCTAGGATGTAAACATAGGGGATTCCCCAAGTATAGGGATAGGTTTCAAAGAGGCTAGGCCCTTTGAGATAAGTATAGGGATATGAACAATATCAAGAGGGGAAGGGCCCTCAAGTGTAGGGAGGTCCATAGAGGACCATACTTTGATTGACAAGATCTAAAGGTATATTTTGCATGCCTCTCAAAGATAACATGTTTATAGAGCACTGTGGCTAGGCTAAAGGTGTAGTTGGCTATGCTTAGGGAGGTACCATTGGGATACATGGTTTTATTATAACTAGGGACACAAAGATTATAGGTCTTTGGGGATAGGTGGCACAACTAGTAGGGGTTCAAGCCCAGTTAGCCACATGAGATGCAGAGTATGTAATAATGGTTGGTAAGTAATAATTTACTTATATGGAGGTTTAGAGGCTGACACAAGAGAGAGAGAGAGAAGAGGTACATTCTACTAGGATAGATATAGGAGAAATTTTAGTGAGAGTCTTATCTGATGTGATTTCATCGAAGTATGATGCCTTATGTGTGAAGGATAATATCTTAGATTCCAAGGATGAGATATCTTATTAGAGTAGGCATACAAGATGGAAATTCTTATGAATCATAAAGTTGCCTTATATAGGGAGTATACAAGGTCACAATGAATTAGTCAGATCTTTAGGTCTAGACATGGGATAGAGTTGGAGCAGTCGGTGATGTAACCAAATGCATAGTGAGTTATCATGGGGCCTCCACCACCACATCCACTAGTAGTTACTACATTTGGGATAGGTCATGGTCTTCATCAGATTCCTCCTAAGGACAAGCAATATGAGAGATGATTGTACTAGCTTTGCCTTTTTGTGTATTTATTAGATGTGTAAATACTATCATGATGTATAAAAATATGTTTTGAGATATATATATATATATATATATATATATATATATATATATATATATATATATATATATATATATATATATATATATATATATGTATGTATGTATATATATATATATATATATGTATGTATGTATATATATATGTATATATATATATGTATATATATATATGTATATATATATATATATGTATATATATATATGTATATATATATATGTATGTATATATATATATATATATATATATATATATATATATATATATATATATCTCAAAACATATTTTTATACATCATGACAGTATTTATACATATAATAAATACACAAAATGGTAGATACTAGCTCTACCTTTTTGTGTATTTATTAGATGTATAAATACTGTCATGATGTATAAAAATATGTTTTAAGATGTGTGTGTGTGTGTGTGTGTGTGTGTGTGTGTGTGTGTGTGTGTGTGTGTGTGTGTGTGTGTGTGTGTGTGTGTGTGTGTGTGTGTGTGTGTGTGTGTGTGTGTGTGTGTATGACACTCATTTTTGGTGCACTACTACTTGTATATGGACTGTTAATATTCTTTGATCATCACATGATTTTTGAATTTATATTGCTCTTATTTATGATATGTTTTGATATGCTAGTTTCAGGAGATGCATGTCCTTAGTTAGCATATGGATGTTGATTTATTTGGATTATTCTATTTCATGTATAACTAGATACTAGAATATAATTTAGGATATGCATGTCCCAAACTACTCATATAAATAGTCAATTAGACTCACAATGTACATCAAGATATTCATGACTTTCATAGAGTCTTGGGTTAGGTATGGTGTATTCAAAAATGTTCTTTGGAGATGCATTTGACTTCTAGATTTAGATCACTTGGTGTTTACTATAGAGAATTTATAATTATGCATCATAATTATGAGTAACTTATAATAACATGGTATTTATATTTCAATTGGCTAGTTCAAATGTGAATATTTATAACTAAAGATAATGATAAAGATTACGAAAACCAAAGTTCAACTATTTACCTTTAAATGAAACAAATAAAAACAAAGATAAAATAACAATACAAAAATTTAACCTAACTTAAAAGCAAGATATGAGCAATCAAGATTTAAGCAAGAACAATAATGTACAAAAGCAAAGCAACAACAATTGATCCAGAAAACTAGAAATCAAGATTCACATTTGTATGAAAAAAAAAATTGGAAAACAAATAAATGGAATACAAATGTAAGCAAAAGCTAGACTCAATTTTTTTTACAAAATGTTTTTAACACAAAAGAACAAAACAATATAATACACAAGACAAAATAGTGAAACAAAAATTCAAATACAATAAAACACCATGGATAAATAACAAAAGAAAAAAATAAAAAATAAATAAACAACAAATAGATTATAAAAAACTCCACAAAACAACAATGAAAACACAATAAAACACCAACAAATGAGAGAAAGACATTACACAATACAAATATAAAATAATAAATGGACAAAAAACACAAATAAAAATAAATGAAGAGATTATAAGGCTTGACAAAACAATAGTAAAAATAAAATAAAACACATAAACAAAGCATTAATCATGATGTTAGTGCAAATAACAAAAACTGAATTATTCTCATGTATATAAGAAAGGTGTTATGATTTGGAATAGGGTGACCCCAATCTAAGAAATAATGATACTGTACTAATGGGATAAGAAAAAATGACATAAAGTTGTCCCCAAAAGATAGGGAAACAACACAAAACAAAATGGGGGAAATAGAAGAAAAATAAGTGGTCATCAAGCTGACACCAGATGCACAATCCAAGTGGATGCTACCTACATAGTTCCATGGATGCAAGATCCAGCATGAACTTCAAGCCAAATGTAGTTCTCCTAAGAAATGGGGTAGAATAAAAATTGATGATAAGAAATATAATTGTATTTTAGAGGAAAAAGGAAATGGGCTCATAAACTAGTGAGTTTATTTAAATGGTTTCTCATAAAATGGTGAGAGCGTTAGAGATAATTGCTTTAAAAATGGCAAGAGTATGAGATCAGAATAAATAAAGGTTCAAGGAAATGTTTTATCAATTTTGTCTATCATTTTTTAATTTTTTTTGGGGGGGGATAATCAATAGAAACAAAATATTAACAAAAGTTGCATGGAACTACCTAACTAAGGAGATGCACTTCTGTAGGTAAGAATTCAAACAATAGCTAATTAGCTATAAGAGGGAACATGAATATAAATAATGGTACATGGAACTAACTAATCAAGGAGATACACATCATAGAGGAGTATTTATAATAAAAATTAAATCTAATTTCAATAGCCTTGTGATCCTATCAAGGTAATAATGCCTACCAAACAACAACAAAATAATAATAGAATAGTATGCAACATTGGATAAATCAGTAGAACCATTTAGTAGGTAAAAAACATGCATTGATATATCCTCATTGACTTGTCTATAAGAAGAATCTATGAAATACTATTTAGGTTGAACTATTTTGTAGAATGGGCACTAAATGTGTCTAGAATGCCTATGAGTCATAATCAGGATCATAATTGGTTATAGAATAAAACTATCTAGGTTACAACAGTCTAGGGTATGAAAATAATATTGTTCTAAGTAGAATGTTCTAGGGTTATAACAGTATAGAGTGGGACAAAAATGAATCTATTAGAATATAAATGATCCAAAGTAACAATGGTCTAGCATTACAATGGTTTAGAGTCAAAAAAGAATATTGTTCAAAATAGAGTAGTCTAGGGTAGGTTGAGATATAATAAAAATGGTCTAAGATAGGATGGTCCAAAATATAACAGTGGGATAAAATGGCTCTAGGACAAGTTGCCCCCAAGTAATGGGTCTTGTAGACAATGGTTTAAAAGGCTATCAAGTGTAGAATTGATTGAGATGTATGATATTCATGGGTTCTAGGATTCCTTCAACATCTAGAATAGCCAATCGATATTCCCCCGATACATAATTTGTTGTGACAACATATAGACCCAACCAATTGGGTTTAAAATTACCCTTCTTTTTATGTACAACATTAGTGTTATTTTGATTCTCTTTCAAGACCAATCACTGATTTCAAACTCTCAATGGAGAATGTGCTTATTATAGCTTTTACATAGTCTATTCTGATATGCTTTCAAGTTTTCCAGGGCATCCAAATACTT
>JARHVA010008068.1:75000-172500 GCA_037957365.1 Torreya grandis
ATTCTTTTATGCTAACTTGACCTGAACCTTGACATCAAAAAATATAATAATCATTAGGTTACTTTCAAATTCTCTCTTAATAGAGAGACATTAGGTTGCCTTCAAATTCTCTCTTATCACATGGCTTCCTTGTCACAACAACCACACAAGCTTATATCTCATAGACTAGTTACCATACATCTTCACTAGATGCAACTTGACATCAATGACATCAACCTTGACATCAATTATAAAATTTATCAATAAACTAGCCCTTTGTCATTTATGGAAAAACATGCTTTAATCTGATCACTCTCATCTCCCCCAATTTAGTTAATCTTCATTCTTTAAACTTTCTCCCCCTTTGACATTAATGATAAAGGGTCATACATACTACAATTTTTGGTACCACACCTTGAAATAGAATATCAATACATAGAATATGAAGTATTATAGGAACATAATCCCCCTTACTCCATACATACGTCCTTTAAATAAACTCATATTACAAGACCACTTCTTAACATAGATCAAGCTCAATCAACCTAAATAGTACCCCCTCAAACCAAGTATCCACTATGCTTTTGATAACTAAAGAGTGTCTCCATGAAGCCTAATGGATTAAAACCTCTCCATAGGGCACTAAAAACACAAGTTCAAGAGATTTCCAAATCTCCATGTTCTCACAAGACTGAATATCCTTCATTGTCCTTTTAGGCTTGATTGGCATTATAGGCTTAACCTCTTCATCAAAAATTTGATTATTAATATGAGATGATAACATAAATTATTGACTTGATTTTAAATCTAAAGTATGTTCTACCATAGTAAACAGTCCATTTGAGTTTGTATATTGGTCATGACTTGCCTTTATTATCTTTGGTTTCCACACATTCATTTGTCTTCTCTCTTTCACTCTAGGAGCTCCAAACCTCTTGTTTTGACTTGATGATATTCTTACTCTATTAGGGTATGATTCTCTTGTAATGTGTCCCACACTATGACAACTTTAGAAAACAGCCTTATACATACCTCTTGACTAATGATTCATTTCATAATCCCATGCATATTCAATTCTAGAGGGTCTTCTACACTCTTTCTCTATGACCAAACTAATTACATGTATAAAATTAATGATTAAATGAATTAACATAACTCATAGCATTAGGTTGTCTGATAGGTCTTTTCACGTTGACCTTATTGTCTTCATTAGCTTTCTCCTTGACTTGAGCTACCTCCTTTTAGTCTTCTTTGAAACCAAGACCTGTCTTATCACTTGAATATTTTTGACTACTCAAGATGTTATATAGATCATCATTACTCTTTTCAAACTTCACAAAGGTCTTCATCTTTCTAAATGCTTGATCCAACTCAGCTTTCAAGGATTCTTCTTTAGTTTCATACCTGATGTATTCTTCCTCCTTATATTTTAAGCTTATATTGACTATCTCCATTTATGATTAAATTTAATTGATGAACTCTTTATACTCCTTGGATGTGTTACTCAATCTCTACTCAAACAAGTTAATCTACTCTTCATATTCCTTAACTAATGATCTTAGTTTTTTATTCTTATTTATTTGGAACTTCAACTCCTCTCGAGCACTCACTAATTCTACCTCAAGGTTCACTTCAACTTCTTTTTCATTTTATTATTCACCAACCATAATGCCTTTCCCATTTGAGCAACCCTCATTGTCTATTTCTATGGCCGTGAATAAGTTTTCATTATTGTCATGTTTGATTTCATTACTACCTTCAACACTATCAGATGTACTTATGTCATTTACATCATATGAGTTATTATCTTCTTTGGTGTAGAAACTTCTCTTGTTCTTGAATGACCCTTTCCTTCCTTCATACTTCCAAAAATATTTCTTGTTCTTGGTAGGCTTATAGACCTTCCTATCATCTCTATGATGTTAATCATGCCAAGTTTTATCCTTATTAGGACACTTGAATTCAAAGTGACCAATCTTACCATAGTTAAAATATTTGAAAGAAAACTTACACTTGTACTTACCAGATCCAAACCTTAACTTCCTAGAAAACATAGCTATTAGTTCATCATCATCAACATTTGAACATACTTCATCCTTGACCTTCTTTACTTTTGATTTATTCTCAGATTTAAATGTTACTTCCTTCTTTAGAGGTATTCCTTCATTTTTATCATCTCATAGGGAGTCAAGATGCCATGAAGCCCATCCATTTATAGTTTTTCCAAATATTGCATCTCTTCTACTAAAAACACCTTAAAATCAAACTTAGGATTTAGTGATCATAATAAATTTTGAACAAATGTCAATTCTTTCACTTCTTTTTCCAATACTCTAATTACATTGATAACTTCATCAGCCTTTAATAGGTAAGAAGAAATGGTTTTATTTTCATTCATCTTTAGACTTTCAAACTGTCTCTAGTGGGTCTGTAACTTGTCCATCTTCACCTTGGTATCTCATTCATAGATAGTCTTAAATTTGTCTGATATTATCTTAGATGACTCACAGTGCATTACCTTCGCAAATTATACCTCTTATAGGCCACATAGAGTGGCATTCATTGCCTTATAATTGCTCTCACTTTTCTTCTTGTGTGTTGTATCAGTTAGTAGTATAGGAGGTGGAGCGTATCCATCCACAACTAACTTCCATATGTCATGGCCCATTGACATAATATATTTCCTTATTTTTATGTTCTAAAATTCATAATTAGTCCCATTTAAAAATGAATCCTTACTAGTAAAAAAACCACATTGAGCTTGTTGACTAGCCATCCTCACTTCTAAGATCTCCTTTAGACTATTAAGCCTGATTCAAAGGACTTGATCTAATACCAAATTTTGGAATAAAAATTACTGAGATGGGGGTGAATTATTCTTCAAAATCCTTTCTTACCAATTTCCCTTAAGTAATTATGAACCATTCAAACAAGTATATCAATCTAGCAAGCATAAACACCAATCCACATAAGCAATAAACACAAGAACACCTCATAAATGTGAGAAAACCTAAAGGGAAATAAAACCCACTAATATATACAAATTTAATATATCATTATAATACAAACAAAAAAAATTTTGAATCACTAACTCCACATGGAGCACCAACCCAACTAGCCAGATACCCACTTGACCAGCCTTTAACAAGTAACCACTTGCAAAGAGGCACAACCCCCAAGATGACTTAGCATCAACTCATAAAAATAATTTATTTGATCACATTTATAACACTATTATTCTCAACCAATAAATGATGACCACCTCTCTATCTCTTCACATTCTTATCCCTTTCAAACTACCTTCTAGGCTTCTTTGCTCAATTGGGTCTCTTCAAGACTGATCAGGTCATATGACCTTGATATTCATATGAAGACACACTATTATATATTAATTAAAAATTTTATACACTAATATTATTATATATAATACCTCCTTATGATCAACAATGTGTTATTTCATTCGCTTACACTCTACTTACCCAAATAGCCCTAAAATTGCCTTGTATATATAATCCTCTTGCTCATATACTTCTTAGTCAGCCAAACACCCTTAACCTCTTAAGTCAACCATGGAATAGATCTTAGGACATATCATAAACATGAATTAAATTTTATTTTTTTCATTTAAGTTTGGCATACCTCAATTAGGTTGTATTTCATCTTTAGGTATCATGATGACCTAATCCCATTAAGTCTCTACTTTATGACACGTTATATTTTATCTTCCTTAGAACACATTAAAACACCTCATATGATAGGAACATTTAATATTCCACTCAAATATACCCATTATCATATTTTATATGATATTTAACACTTTTTATCTAATCGCCACTTAAAGTACCCTATTTGTAATATTCGTAATTAGGCATTCATACACATAAAAAGTCTATTTTGAAAAACTAATGCATAAACATAATTTTTTTTTTAAATCATATATTTAAATACTTAATGAATTTATGGTCATCACAAAATTAATTATATACTTCAACTTAGGGTATATAGGCTCAAACTCTTTTTTACAAAATGCGTACTCTAAACTTTCAACTAACCTCAAAACATAGTCATGGAAACTTGAAGTTATGGCACCTAAAAGAACACAATAAAGGACTTAAAATACATGAAAATTATCCTAAAAATAATTATAAAAACCTCCAAAAAAATATCATAATATACAATTTCAACTATTGGTCTTGTAAACCAATTTGTTGACCTTCTCTCTCACAGCCCTTACTTAGTTATATAAGCCATTTTGGCTTCAACATTTTCACTACTTTTACTGACTACCAAACCTTATACAAAGTATTAATAATAATTTTAAGTTATAAACAAAAATATAATATGAATTAAATATTTAAACTCAATACGTAGAGCCTCAAACCCATCATTTTAACTTGTTCATCCAGAACTGTCAGTTTACCTTAAAACACAGTCATGATGACTTAGACCTTCAACACCAGTGTAGACACATTCAATGGCTTTTGATGTATGTATATTATCATATGATATAATTATACCAAATTTATATATAAATAAAATATATAACATATTCATATATAAATATAATATGTTCAAATGCCAATATTGGTCTTACAAACCAATCTCATAACCTCATTGTACACAGACCTCACTAAGCCAGACAAGTCAACTTGTGAGCAATGTTTTCACTATAACCACTGACCTCCAAAACATATACCAAATATGATCATGTATTATAATTCCTACAAACATATCCATGCACTTTGTTTTATCCCTATTCTAAGATAGCACAATCCTAAACCTCTTCTCACTGTTACCTTAGTTTTTCACTATTTCCACCATTAGGCCTATTAGCAACTAGCTAACTTAAATGGCCAGTTTAGAATAATTGAGGTATATAACCTATCCAAAAATAATAATTTACATCAAATACAATTATCAATCTTTAACCTTAATTAATTTTCATATTTTAACTTGGTCAACTCTAACTACTATTGTAAATCTTCAAGAAATGTGCACTTTCATATAGGTTCTACTCACACACCTAACAAACCAATCACACTAGGAGGTGCCTAAGAGATTTTAATACAAAATATAATCACTTATATATCCATTAAAATCTATTATATGCACTTTTTAACAATATATTTCACATCAGATCATTATTAGGGTTTAAGAGAGGTTTAGCATAGGTTTTAATGTTAATGATTATTCATAAAGGATTGCCCCTAAAATCCAAAACCAATTCTTTAATTTCTTATCTATGACAATTCCCCATCTCTCCTAAATATCTCAAGTTCCCATGAATATGTTACATATGCTAATACACACTTGAAAGTCCTTCTAGGTTTACATGCCTTCATTTTGTGTCTCAAGAGACATTAAAACCACTTTTTATGCCTTTTCTTGAAAACCATTATCTCAAACTTTGTGAACATGATTTTAAAAAATTTCATACCTATATCCATTTTGACATACTCACATTTTCCTTAGAAACTGATCAAGATACCCCATTAGGCCATACTCTCTCTTTTGGCTTACTTAGGCCTTGAAACTGACCTTCATGTCTATTTCCATGTTCTCTCCACCATTTTCACATATTTAATAAAAATAATACATTCTCAAAATATTTTCATACATAGTTCATGTGTCTTTATAATGGATGATGATGTTATTTCTCTTAATTTTTGTTCATTTCTTAATTTTTTAAGAAGATAAGAAACTAGTATTAAGGGTGTGGTAGGAATACCTAGTTGGTGATGCATATGTAATCTAAAAAAATATGGACAAATCCTCTTTGGATAGGAAATAATAACCTTCAAATAATAAAGTACTAATAAAAGGGGTTGTTAGCAAGATAGTTAAGTGGATTGCCTAGTGTGAGCTAGATCCAAGAAGCATACGCTTGTTAGAAGGCTGTCAATCCATTGTTGATAACAATCAAGTTAGAAATGATAAATTAATTGCATAAAGTAAATGAAATTCAATATAAGAATAAATTAGAATTATTGTTAAATAAAATGAATAAATATATAAAAATCATGTCAATACTCATGTTATGGTGGCTAAAGTCAAGTTCAAAAAATTAGAAAAAGGTTTGTGAATAGGTAGGAACATAGAAAGTTAGGTTTGGATGGTATTAAGGGGATAAAAATAACTTGATATTATTTTCTACCACTATGGCCATCGATGGTTGGGTGAACCATTAGTAAATTTGATTGTTAGTGGTTGGGTAAATGTCAATGGTTGGGGGTGACCATCAATGAGTGTGTTAATCATCGGTGGTTACCTATAGATTTTTAAAAGTATTCAGAAAGAGTTATAAAATAGGTAGGTGGTCAGATAATGGTTTTATTAAGGATTTGGTGGAGATTAAATAAGGTGCAGATAGGTGTTGATTGGGTTAGGGAGATTAGAAATTCAAAATAACAAAGAACAAGTAGAATATACATATAACTTGCTAGATGGTTGGTAGTTGAAGGCTGAGGTAATTTTATCAAAGTTATAATACTTTAGCCTCAAAAGCAAATTTGGTAAACATTCAGGTCTCTTTTTTTTTTTTTATTTACTAAAGGAAGACTATATGCTGGAAAGCTTGAATACCTATGTGCAAGAAGATTTGATAGCTTAAACATGGATGCTTTTCACCTCCCACTCCCATCCTTTTATATGCAAAGAGAGATGGAGGATGGAAGGTTCCCTAGAGGGTGAGGTTACTGATTACAATTCTTGGAAGTTCATTAGTACCACATAATGTGAACATATTAAATTATGCCTCATTATCTTGCACATAGTTGGTGATGTGTTATAAGGGTGGAGGAGATTTGATCATCGATGGTTAGGCTAACCATTTATGGTTAAGATGAACATCAGTGGTCAAGTTTTTAAAGGTAAACAGGTCAAACTAAGTTAAAATGGGTTGGTTAAAATGTTAATTTAGTAGGTTGATGAGTTAGATAACTACGTGGTCAACTAGACTCAAGGTCTGGTAGGGGTCCTAAGGCATTTTGACAACTAAAATTATCATGTGTAATTTTCTAGTGTCAATATTTTTTTCCCTTTTTGTTATATGGCTTTGATTTAACAAGATGTAAAGAAAAATTGGATTATTGGTCAAATGTTTGATTACTTTGAGTATGGGAGGAGGTGTTGCCCCTCAAACTAGGAGTCGATGAGGTAAAACCAAAATTGAGTTGGGGTTTGATAAGTGGTTGATAGTGAGTCACTAGGTGGTGAAAAAAGGGTTACGCATTTGAAATGCAAAAAATTCACATAAAACTTGATTAAGTTCGATATTCAAGATCACACTTAGACTAAAGTTTCTAATCTTGGTAAAAATAAGGTCAGTTTTAGAAGAACAAGTGATAAGGTACTTGGTCCACAGCATTGGCCATAGATAATTAAGTGATTCTATAAGTATTATAAATAAGTTTGATATTTTTACAAGTATCTGAGTTAGGAATCACTCCCTTGAAAAACATAAATGGTCTGGTTGTGCACTAGGTGGTATAAAATTTGAATGGTCAACATGGAAAAAATGGTTGGTGTGGTCAAAAAGACAAGGTTGTTGTAAAATATGTGAATAGTTCATGTCAAAAATAGCCAATGTTGAGGTGGATGTGGTCTAATGGCTGGGTTGGAGAAGGGTGATCTCCAAAAATTTCAAAGTTGGTGTGGCTAAGATTATGTAATCTCTAAAAATTTAGGCACTTAGGTATAGGTGCCTAAAATGAAAAAGTGTGGGACCCTGGTCATCGATAGTCAGGGGTTCCCAGGGTTGACTATTGATGGTCACCTTCATTATCTATGGTCAGGGGGAAACCCTAGAAAGCCATAGATAAACAATAAAAAATAAAAATCATTTTCACTTTTGATAAGTTTGACCTTCATGTTTTATGCTCTAGCAGTTTGGTTGATTTATCACCTTGATGGGAGATTGTTTAATTGAGTGTATGGTTGATGTGTCATTTGGTAATTGGTTAAGTATGTGTGTTGAGGTGATCAATGAGGAACAATGATGTAGGGTGTATGAGTTCATATTCGAGTAACTAAGCATGGGCTCTGACCTTGATTGCAGTTGAAGAATGAGGTAGGAGATGTTTTAAAATTGATAGTTTAGTTGATGTGGTTATGGTTGAAGTTGAATTTGATTGATTATGGTTGGTTTGAGAGGTTATTTTGGGGTTTTAACCTAATTTTTCATTTTGGTAAATTATAAAAAATTAAAAAATAAATTTTTAAATTAAAAGAGTTTATAGATTGATGGTAGGAGATTGGATAGTTTTAGGTAGTTTAGTTTATGAAATTAGTTGTTTTGTTGAGTTTTTTGGGAAGATAAGTCAATGGTTTTACCTTTGATGGTCACACATAGTGATTGTTTATGGTTTTACCCAATCATAGATGGCATTATTTAATCATCGATGATCGACCACCAAATAATAAAGGGTACTAAATTGTTGACAATTCTAGTGACCATCGGTAATCGAGTTGTTTTAAGGGTAGGTTGATAATAAAAGGTATAGAAAAAGGTTTTTAAAAGTAGAAAATGTTTTGTAAAATGATTAAAATGGTTAGAAATGGTGAAAATTCTAAGTGTATGCAAATAATGAGATGATGTTCAAGTAGGATGGAGATGTTAGAATGGTTGCTAAGTAGAGTTAAGTATTAGTTTGGTAGGTTTAAAAAAGGATACTAAATTTTGGGTGGATAAAGGTAGATGAAATTTATTTGATTACTAGAGGTAATGGTGTAGATGTAATAGGTTTGAAAGATTCATGTGTAGGTTGATAAAGGAGGTCAATTTAGAAATGATCATTGGTGACATGTGCTAACTTTAGTTTTGTAGGCATGAGACCAAATATAGATGAGCGATTGAGTCCCTAGGATTTTTGTAGAAATATATGATGGGATGACTATGGAGGAGTGGATGCATATGGAGGATGTCATCCAAGGAGCCATGGTTCAATATTAGCACCTACCATGGGATGTCTATAATTATGGCCCTCATTGTGATATTAGACCCGACCATGAACACATTTATATTTCTAACAGGAAAGATTAGCATCTTATTAGAGGATATGCATAGGATAACATAGTTTCTAATTTGAAGGGAACCAATTTACCACATTGAGAGTGAGGAGAGGGATTGCCATATGGAGTTATTATATGGTGAGGATTGGGTCTATGTCAAGTAGCATTCTGATGGCTTTAGCTATAGGCCATTATACCAGAGGGCTCTAGAGGGCTCCAGAGGACTAATGTTTGATGATTTTGATGATGATGGTAGTGTCATATTTTGTGTTTCTTGATTTGATTAGTGGATGATTTCCTTATTTTTTGTTGGGAGTGTTGGTAGAGATGTTATTAGGTAAGACAGTGTTTGAGTGGCCTATTATTTTGTTGGTCTAGATAAATAAAGAGCTCTAGGAATTTTGATCTCACTGGTGATATGGTATCAGTGTTGGGTTTGTGCTCCATTGTTGGGCATAAAATCACATTAGGGTGTTGAGGCCACTAAGGATATTATGGTATGGATACACTTAAGTACACTTCACAGTGATTTTTATATGATAGAGGAGAGACTATGCATTGATGGGTAGGTGGAGGTGCTAGAGACATTGACTAGTTTAGAGATACCTTGGAGGGTCTAGTTGTAGGTGATGTGGTGTGGATTCCCTATGTGGGTTAGCCTATGTGGGCCCATTATAGCTATCACACTCTATCTTTGCAAAGCTAGATATGGATCTATGGGAAGTGAGATGATGAGATTGAGCTCATCCCATTTGATAGAGTTTGGAGGTATTATGGACTCATATAGGGGACTTTGGGTCCTTCTCAAAGGTATAGGAGAGAGGATACAGAGTTTCTACATCTAGAACCATAGCCATAGGATGTAGTATTAGATCATGAAGAGCTATCAGCTAGATAAGTGATAGATGATGCTAGTTTTGTTTATGGATATGTAACATGGTATCAGGCCCTTTATGTAATAGCTAATTTTGGATGGGATGATGAGGGTCGTTACAGCATGGATGTGGATTCAGCTAGAGCACAGGTATAGGGTGATGGTCAAGATGGATAAGCACAAGCAGTACTGGTAGCTACATAGGCTCAAATCATAGGATTATAGGGATGCATGGCCACTCTACAAGGCCATATTATTACTTTATAGGGTCAATTTAACACCTTGATACAAGAGTGAGATCAAGAAAGGACCTCTCTTGGTTTGGTGACTTAAGAGAGGGATACACTGAGGTAGAGGGTAGGAGCTATGGTAAAATTAGTAAGAAGACCACTTGGGATGATTCCTATGACATGGTACTTAGCTACTATTGAGGAGTTGAGGTGTTATGAGGCTATATTATTGGCATAGTGTATAAATTAGCCTAAATGGGGGGAATGTAAGACCATTTTAATAAGTGGGGAACCTATTATGATTTTAGGGTAGTGGGCCTCTATAGTGAGTGGGCATATAGGTACCCTAGGAGAACTAGCACTAGATGGTAGTGTAGGTGCAAGATCAGGAGGGGTTAGTGGTAGTGGTTACCCAGGGGCATGATATATGTTTTGATATGTTGTATGTACATGATTTTGATATCGGTATGGATGTCAATGATGTGAGATGTATATGAGAGAGATATTTTATACAATTTTACATGTATTATTTATTCAATAGACATGATGTGTATGATTATGTTGGTCATGATATATATATGATGTATGTTCATGGTTCATGGTTTATGATTTTCACTTATGAGATGTGGACTCTTTATCTCAGGCTTATGATGAGGTTGGATGAATTTTATTTTTTTATTGGATATGATGCTTATGATTATGGATATGGATGTGGATATTTTATGTTCATGTTATGGTTCGTGGTTTGGTTTATGGTTTATGTGCATTCTTTATGATATGTTTTACTCGGTAGCTTATGCATGTGATGTTTATAATATGGTTATGATGTTATATTTTTGTTCATGGATATGATATGATGTTTATAGATGTTTTGATTTTCATGATTATTGATATGGTTATCATGGATTATGTGATGGTATTCGGTATGAATATGATGTTTTGATGTATTATGATTTGATGTATTTGGTATGATGATCATGGATTATGTATATTTTTTTGTGGTTTATGATGTTATATGATGGCACATAAAGATAAAAAACTAAATGTGGGAAAATTTATAAGAACCAGTGAGACATATGAACTAATAATGAAAAGATAAGAAAAGAAACATGATGTATTTTCATTGATAAGGATAAAACAAAACCTGAAGTTAGATCAACTTAGGGAACATAATCCTTTTCAATGCTTCACATTATCATGCTTAAGTTGATAAAAAGGTGTCTTGATCACATTGTGTTAAGTAAGTTCATAATTCCTTGATTTATAGATAGTATAAAGGGGAGGTGGGTAATATGAATAAAAAGGAAATGGGTGATAGGTAGGGTAAAATTATGTGGGTTAGTTTTCCCACTCTATAGTTTACCTAATAACCATAATATACAAGTCCATGTCTCATGCTACGTGTAGACTGATTGATGTGGGAAATCTACTAGTGCTAGATATAAAAGTTGATTGTAGCTTTCTTGGGATAGCTTGTTCTATCTTGATATAAGGTCTACTTGTTATTGGTGTTTGTTTTGATAGGTTTGTGAATCTAAATGATGTAGGAAGCTTCAAATGATTGCTTTTAACAAATTTGACTTACCCATCCTTTAATTGAATGGTCTAAATATGGATTTATTTATTTTAGTAGTTGTCCTTCAAGGGAGTAGTATATTTTTTAAGTAATTTTAGAGTGTTTGGGAATCTATCCTTCAAGGGATCAGTCTACAATGCTATAAATATGTGACCCAAGTAATATTTTTATATCCCAAATTATTTTGATTACTAATTTTAGACATGGACAAGTCTAATTAAGCTTAGAGGTTTATCTTTATGAGGGAAAAACTTTTAGCACAAAGAGGTTAATGGTAGGTGAAAGGAATGGTTTGAGGAATAATGAACATGGGATCCCATCTTGTTAGTGACAAATAGTATCCATGAGAACCATACCATGGGTAGAGATGTGGTACCCATATTTAAGATAAGGCTATGATTGTGATGATCAATCACATGATTCTATATTGTAATTAGTTGTCCTCAAAGGGAGAGGAAAAGGTGAATAAAGGTGAAAATATTTTAAATCAAGGGATGAGCTAAGTTAGATTAAAAAAATGAGTTCAATATTTATTTTAACAAAATAATAGATGCATATGTGAATCATTGAGAGGCTCAAGCTCTAGTTTACCTTCAAGAGAGGATAAATGATAAGCTCCTGATCCATACTTATGGGTTATGATGTAGGATCCAAGCCAATTAAAAGTAAATTTTCCTCTTTTTATTTTATCCATGTTGTTGACATGTTGATTTTTATTTAGGATGAGGTCTTTGATATTGAATTCTCATTCTTTTAGGTTTTTATTATAGGCACACTTGATTCACTCTTGATATACATGAAGATGATTAAACACTGTGAGGTGATGTTCATCAAGTAACTCAAGTTGTGTTAGTCTTTCTTGGTGATAGTCACTTTAAAAAATAATCTCTTAAAAAGATATGCAAAGAGAGGGAATCTAGACTTCAAGAAGCAAGATTGCCTCTGATCCAAAGACTAGAGAGAAAGGGGTAGCACATGTAGATGTTTGAATACTATTGTAATAGGCCCATAAAGTGAAGGGGATGTGTAAATGCCAATCCTGACTTGAAACATTAACGACTTTGGTCAACATTTTATTAAGGATTTTTTTAGAGGCTTTCACCTATCCATTTGCTTGTGGTAAGGTGAGGAGAAGCTTAACTTAATGATAAATGCATCACAGAGACCTTGGACTTGCTTGTTCTTGAAATATATACCAATATCAATGATGATCTTATGAGGAACACTGAAATAATAGATAATGTGATAGTTGATGAAGTTGATAATTTTTTTATCTTTAGTAGAGATGAGATGAATGACTTACACCTACTTAGTGAAATATTTAGTGGTGGTAATGATGGATTGGTGATGTTTTGATGAAATATGGTTGATTTCCCTAATAAGGTCTAGGCCCCATTATGAGAAGGGCCAAAATTCTTTGGATACTTGGAGGCCATGGGCTGGTACATGGTGTAAATTATCATATTGTTGACACTTAACACAATTCTTTATATAATCACAATAGTCTTAGTTGAGGGTAGGCCAATAGTAGCCAAGGCAAAGGATGCATTTAGTGACAACTAAACCACTAAAGTGTCTCTCATAGATCCCATCATGTGTTTCCTTGATGGCATTGGAAGAATTATGACTATAAAGAAAATGGATAAGGAGGCCATAAAAGCCACATTTATAAAGGATTCCCCCTAGTACGGTGTAATTAAAGGTACACTAAATAAAGGCTCTTCAAGTATTCCTAGAGAGGTTGGGAGGAACAATATTGAGGTTGAGGTAATCAAAATTTTTCTCATAGCAAATTTCTGATGAGGATTGCTCTACATTACAAATGGTAGGAAGGTTAGAATGGATATAAAATAGGGAAACAAAATGATGGATATTAATAAAGAGTTTAGAGTTAGATGGTTGAGATAGGATTTGGGAAGCAAGGGAAGCCATGGTATCCATGAACTTATTGGTAGATCATGGAAATGATTGGATAAGGTAATGATTGAATGATGTTAAGAGTACATCTACAAGTTATTTTACTTTAGTAAGACATCATTATTATATTGGTAAGATCTGTTATCCTGGTTGACCAGTACTTTGAAATTGCCAAAGACACTAATGGTCTTAATTCCCAAGGGTAGAGTAGTTTGGAGACCTATGAATAGGGATTCATACTCAGCCACATTATTGGTGCATTAAAATTAAAGTTTAAAGTAAATGGTAAGAGGTTCACCATTGAGGGGAATGATAATAACTCTAGCACTCCCACCATGTTGGCATTTGGAGCCATCAAATAAAATGGTCATTTGGTAGGTGGGTCCCTCTTGAGAAAGAGTCGCGATAGACTCATCTAGAAATACAAGAGGAACAGTTTGGTTTTCATGTAGAGGATCTTCAACCAATTGATTAGCAATGAATTTCCCTTTAATTAACTTTTATTGAAGTAACTGAAGATCAAACTCAGCTAAAAGCATGAGCCACTTAACCATACATTTATTTTGGTATAGTTTGGAGTGCATATACTCAAGTGGGTCAGTGTTAGTGATGGCATAGGTTTTACGATTAACAAGGCAATGGAAAATTTTGAAAGCCATGAAGATAATGGTGAGGCAAAGTTTTTTTAAGATGGGAATATCGAGCCTCATACTCTATAAGTGCTTGACTTATATATTAGACAACTTGATCTTTGTTTTATTCATTATAGTGAGCGAGCATTAGCCTTAGGGAATGGTCAATGGCAAAGATGTAAAGGCAGAAGGGTTAATCCTATTTAGGAGGGGTCAAGATAGGTAGATAAATAAGGTATTCTTTAAGTGAATCAAAGGTTTGTCAGTAGTCTATAGTCCACTTAAAATATGTGTCTTACTTAAGGAGATGGTGAACAGGTTGACACCTATTTGACAATTGAGAGATGAAATGGTGGATCGATTAGAGCTTCCCCTAAAAGATATGGAGTTTATTAAGGTGTGTTAGAGGAGGCATATCCAAAATTGATCTAACTTTCATAGGGTCTACCTTGATTCCTTGAAGAAATATGATAAAACCAAGGAGCTTTATAGAAAGAACCCAAAAATACATTTCTTGGGGTTAAGGCAGACATGAAAATGGATTAATCATTTGAAGATGATGGTGAGAATGGCTAGGATATCATTGTGATGTTTATATTTCCCAAGGAGATTATCCACATAGTCCTCTATAATTTTATGGATTAGATCATGGAAGATATAGGTCATGGCCTATTGATACGTTGCACCAATGTTCTTTAAACCGAATGGCATGACTCTCTAGTAAAATTTTCCCCATTGGGTGATGAAAGAGGTTTTGTCCTAATATTTGGGAGTATTAGGATCTGATTATATCTTGAGAAATCATCTATGAGAGATAGCATATCATGTCTAGCTGTAATATCAACAAGTTGGTCAATGCTAAGAAAAAGAAAGTCATCATTTGGTCACGTGAGATTAAGGTCATGAAAGTTGATAAAAGGGAAAAGTCCCCCTATGGGTTTGGTAAAGGTAATGATATTAAAAACCTAGTGAGGATAATTGATGGGTTGGATGAAGTCAATAGACAAGAGATGTTTAAGCTCTTCTTTGACTAGAAGGGCAATGTGAGGGTGCATCCTACAAAGCTTTTGTCAAACAAGATTAGCATTAAGATAGGTGATGATATTAAGGAATGCTATATAAAGGTCAATCTTGAGTATATCCTGATAGGACCAAGAAAATACTATGTTGTGGTCATGAAGGAAGGAAGGGTAATCCTATTATTTTATGGAATTCAAAAATTATTCAATCTTGACAATGTAGGGGTTATCCTATGTACCTAAGTTGACATAAATGGCATATTATTTCAACATGGTTTAGTTTTTAGGAGGAAGGTATTTATGGATATAATAATCCCCTACATCAAGGTAGGTGAGAATGAAATCATCATCCTAACACTGAATGGTGTTGATGGTAGGAGAATCATTTTCTACCATTTCAAGATGGATGAGAGGAAGGGTTTTAGTTTGGATGTCCTTTTGATAAAATAGGGGACCCAAACTAATGGTATTGATCAAAAAAAATTAGATGGGATGATATATAAATCCTCACTTTAAATGAGATGGGGTTGGTGAGGATGGGATATCCTCTTCGATGGTGGTGATGGGTTTAGGTGAGGTGGGTTCTTTGGGTGGTACAAACCCAAGGCTAACTAAATCACGAGGGTTTTGGGTTTTTATTATGGGTAAATCATGAGGTCCCTATTCATAAAGGCTAAGAAAAACCCCTTCCAAACATACCTATGAAGGTAAGCTTTGTAAAATGTGGGTTTGTTTAGAGATGAGAAATAAAAGGTAAATGGTCAGATATGAGGGGTAGTAGATGAAACAAGAAGTGGATGATCAAGTCCCCCATAAATGAAATTGGTTTGATTATCAAGTGGCTTAAAAAGGATGATGGTTCTAATTTTAGGGTCATAATTAGGGTCATGGTCAAGGTGCCCATACTCTTGAGGAGTGGGGAAGGCATCCAAGGCCAAAAGATGATATTCTCATAGTGAGAGACTTTGGAACATTCATTCTAAGAGGTCCTTTATGGGGATCTAGGAAGAAGGGTTAGATGAGCTTGTTGATGCTTCATTAATGATAGGGGTATAATTATTGGTAGTTGGTAGTGAGGTGGATGGATAAGGAAAAGGAACATTATTAGGTTAGTACGTCATATTTCAAGATGCAAAGGGACTAGGGATAGCTAGTATGGTAATGACATGACCTTTGTTCTCAAATTTGATGTAATGATGTAAAGTGTAAGGGACATAACTCATAGCATAGATCCAAGGGTATCCAAGTAAAATTTTGTATTATAATGTGCCCTATACAACATAAAATAATTCTATAATGGTGCAAGGTCCCAAATGAATATTGAGAACAACTATTCCCAAGGTACTCACCATAGTATCATTTAAAGAGTAAAAAACCATTACAATTTCAAACATGATGTTCTTTGGAAACTCAAGTTGGTCATAGTCATGGGAGGATATAATGTTGATACTAGCCCCTCCATCAATCATCACCCTTTTGATACAAGTTTGGTTGATATATGTCATGATAAATATGGGAGGATTAAGATCCTCAAGATGCATAGAAGTTATTTTTGAATCCTTAAAGGTGACTAGGATGGAAAGTTGAAGGGCTCTGACACAGGCTATAAGGGGTTGAAGATCTTCAATTTGAACCTCTATAGATTGTATAATATCTATCAATATCTGATGGTGAGGAGGTGAGGTTTTGATTAATTCATATAATCTCATATTCATCGATGTTTGGTGAAGTTATTTCAACACTTCACGCTAAATAGATACAAAAGGGTTGGAAGGAAAAGCACCCAAAATGTATATTTTGGGATTATATAGTGGTGAAGGTCAATGTGAAGGTGTTTGGTGTCAATGATAAGGTTGAGGGGTAGAAGGGTAGGTCCATGGTATGGACACATTTTCTTTTCCCTTATCTTTTTGTTGGGCCCTTGATCGGGTAACCATATGGATAATGTGGATATGAGGGAGTGTTGGTTTGGATAACTGCTTTGATTCCTACTCACTCTTAGGTGAGAGTGGGGGAGTGGGTAAGTGTTAGGTAGATTGGATTAGTGTTTAGGTTAGTAATAAACTCAAATTAGGTTCATCTGATAATATATCATCCTCATCGTAGAGGCTATGGACAAGTGTTTAGAGAGTTGTACAGTACTTCATATAATGTCCTAGTGTTATATGGTATAGCCATATCAAATTATCATTGAACCATGTTGGCTTAAGATGTGAAGGGTCAAAAGGTTTTATGGGTGGTAAGGTTAAATAAGAGGTTTGCAACAACCTTTGTAGAATGATCGAATAAGATTCGATCAAAGGTGTTGAGGGTGTTGGGTTTTTGGTTTTGGGAGTGGGAACCTTCTTGGGAGTAGGATTTACCACAAAAATTAGATGAGGTGGAATGGTTTTTGTGGGTGGTTTCATTTTGGATTATTTGGTTTTGGTTAGTTTGGAGGTGGAAGATTTAAAGGTAGAGGGTGAAGGTTTGGTGATAGGTGGGAAGGTAGAGGTATCTAGGTTAGTTAAAAATGATGGGTATTTTGTTATTTTGGTGAAGGTAGGTGTATGTAGAGTAAAAATATAAGATTTAATAGATGATGAATAGGTAATGGGGATATTATCGGGATGGGATCCTAAAATTGAAGGTAAAAGAGAAGGGGGTGGTATGGGTCTAGTTATAGATGGTTTGCGTGGTTCCACATTTTTAAGGTTTAGTCAAAGATTTATTTGGTGGACTTGGTGTGGTTAAGTCCAAATTCAAATATGGATAATCCAAGCTATGGGTAGAAATTATTCCTAGATTCTTTATGGTTTTTATTAGGGGGTGTAATGCGGTTCAGCAATTTTAGATAGAAGTGGGTTGGAAGATTCCCCTATGGTTTTGGTGGAAGAAGTATCTAAGGATGGGGTTGAGTTAATGATATGTTTGAGGGTAGATGTAAGTGAGGTTAAAGGTTCTTGTTTTTTTGGGTAAGGTAGTCCAAGATGGTGAAAAAATGTGGCCCTATCTAGATTGGGTTGAGAAGTAAACTCTAGAATTTGGACCGATATACAAAAAGGTTTATAGATGGGTTTGATTCTTTGGTTATTGGTTTCAAATATTAAACCCATAAGTTGAGGTGAGGTAATACTTTCTTCACCTTTGTCTTGGGTGGAAGGTTTTATGTTTGAGGAAGATGGTGTTTCTAGGGAAATAATAGAGGAGATGATCTCTTCCTTTGGAGTGGTGCCCATAAAAGGATTGGTTGGTTTTATGGAAGGTAAGGAGGGTGTGGTTTGTTCAAATTAAAAAAGGGAAGTGGTTGATTTTCTTGTTTGGATGTCCAAAGGAAATATTATTGATTTCACCACTGCCATAAGTGGATTGGAGGAAGAATCATTTAAAGTAATGATTGGATCCTTTAGTATTTCTATCAATGGAGAGGTGGGTAAGTCAATGGTATCTTCCATTAAAATAGAGGGGGTTTTTTCCTTTATTTGGTTGTCCAAAGGAATAGAAAAATATTCCATCACTTCAATAAGTGGGTTGGTAGGTGAGGTAGTTTAGGTAATAGTTTCCTCAATGGTAGGTTCACTAATAATGACATTGACCATGTGCACCTCACAAGCATGAGATGATTCTAATTAGCTATTGCCATGGTTGGTGGAAGGGGTGTGATTAGGAAAAGGTTTCCAAGATATGTCTATGATTGATTTAGACATACATTTGGATTATCTAATGATAGCTCACCCTTGTCAATCATGTTTTAGATGATAGTTTTAAAGTTATTACACTTACTAACATCATGTCCAATAATGCGATAGAAGGCACATAGATCATTTCCATTATACCAGTTAGGTGTGGGGTGAGAAATATCAAATTGTTGGGGTGGTTTGATAGGAGGAAGTTTTATTAGATTAGATTTAAGTATTTTATCTAAAACTTAATCATATGACTCCCCTATGGGAGTATATTTTCTTTGAGTGGTTTGGTTTTGGTAGTGAGTTTGTTGGTCTGATTGGTTAGAATAATTGGTTTTATTAGGTTGGTTGATAACTAGAGGTGGATCATATTTTAATACAACTGTATTTGTAGTTTCCTTTGTATTGATGTTAGGATGGTTAGATAGTTAGTGGTTTTGGTTGAAGAAGGGTCATTGGATTTAAAGTTGGAATTCTTGTTTCTTAGGTTCAAATTTCCTTCATTAATGGCTCTAATTTCAAGTTTGCGTGCCATGTTAAATGCCTCATCAAAGCTTCTAAAAGTCTAAACCTAAAGAGTGGGAGAAATATGTTTGGCACAACCTTGAGAAAAGAGTTCAATCAGTTCAGGTTGGGGTAATGAGAAAGAAATTTAGTTAATGAGACCTCTCTATCTAGCTACAATATTGGCAATTTATTCATCATTGAATTGCCTAATGGAGTAAAGGTCAATAATGGAAACCTTTTTAGATATGCTAAATAAAAATTGATCTAAAAAGATTTGGGATAATTGAGAAAAGGAGAAGATAGAGTGCTTGGTGAGGGCACTATACCAATCCAAGGTTGGTCCAGATAAGGACATGGGGAAGTTACGAAGGAGAAGAGCATCATCATATGTGATCAAATAGCAATAATGGTAGAATGCTCTTAAATGTTGTTGGGGGTCTTCATTGATTTGGAACTTGGAAAACTTAGGTAATTCCTATTAAGGAAGATTAGGTTAGATTGGAATGGATGGGCAAATGGGTTCATTAAAGATTTGACCATAAGATAAAAGGTTATGAACCCAAAAAATAGATGATTTAAGATTGGACATTTTATCCATCAACATCTTAACTAAATATGTTTGAGGTTGGGGAGCTCTATAATTAGGTGGTAGGTTCAATTTAGGTTGGGTGGCTGCAATGTATGGATAAGAGGTGTAAGTTTTATATGATGTCACATATTGGTATGTAGTCATGGAAGGTTGAGATGTTACCCCATATTCGTATGTGAACACAAAAGGTTGGGTAGAAAGTGGTATGTATCCTTATGGATTAGGAACATATTGGTAAGATTTAATGGGTGTTTGTTGAGGGATTGACATGGGTTGGTTTTGAGGTATAATTGAAGTGGTAGGTTTAGGTTGAGTGGTGACCCTTGTGCTAATGGGTGGAAGGGTAGGAGGTATGGAAAGTACCAAATTTTGGAGTGGGGTATAAATTAATGGATTGGTAGTGATAAGGGGAATGGTGTAAATAGGGGTAGAAGATATCCCCAAGGTATGTGGGGTATAGGTAACAAGAGTTAAGGTTTCCCCTACATTAGAAGTATTAGTTGGTTTAGGAGGGGTTTGGTTATAGGCTAAAATGTTGGATTGGGTTTTAGTGGGGTAGTGGATGGGATATTGGTAGAAGAAGAGACTTGGGTGATCAAATTTTGGGTGGAAGTAACACCAATCATAAGAGAAGAAGGCATACCTTAGGGTATATTTATGGGAGGAAATGAATTAGTAGAGGTGTAATGAGATAAGGTATTAAGGTAGTGTCAAAGGGTTATGGGGTTATTATCAAGGAAAGTGGCAAAACCTGCATCACCCTCAATGACTATCTAAGGCATGGTAAGAGGGGGAGAATGAGGAGGAGAACCCTCAATATCATAAGTATACTCCATGAAGGAGGAGGAATAGGAAGAAGGTGGTACCTAGTTGGTTTGATTTCTCAACTGCTATCTAGTAAAGACCATGTGAGAAACTAGGAAAGAAATGATAAAAACTCACACCTCAAAAAAAAATCAAGCAAAAGGAAAAGAATCTCAAAACAATCCAAACATATAATAAGAGTGTGTTTAAAACTTAGGATTATTTTTAGATTACTTTAGACTTATGCCTTAGAAAGTGTGAAGAAGAAATTTGGCTTGTATTTCAGGTACTAAAGAGGAAATCTAAGGTTGGTTTCATGTTGTGTTTAGGTACTCAAGAGATAAATCTATCTTGAACTTTAGTATGTGGCTTGGTATTGGGGCCTACCCCCTCAATTCACACACCATAGTGATAAATATTTTTGGTATTTAGCTAAAATATACTAAATTTTAGATTTTATACTCAACCAGAGAGCTAAGTTGGTTCTCCCCTTAGTAATGACCTCCAAATAGGATTGTTGGGAAAGGGTAAGTTTTACCATCAGGTGATGAAATCCTAGTTAGGCCTTGTCTCAAGTTTGTTTTGATGTGTTTATTTATTATGTGGTTTGAATAAGTGTGTGATAACAAGAGTGAAATTACAATTAATTATTTTGCCTTTAAGTTACTAGATGAACTAAAACAATCAAGAAATCAATGTATGCAAAGGGTTTATTTTATGCCAAAAGAAATTTTAGATTTCATTCGATGAGCATAGGATAAAGGAAGACAAAAAAATGGCGCCTAGATGATGTTAGGTCCCACTCCACATGCCAAAATGTTTCTCTTAATTTTTTCTCATTTCCTAATTTTGGAAGAAGATAAAAAACTAGTAATAAGGGTGTGGTAGAAATACCTAGTTGGTGATGCACATGTAATCCAGTCGAAGATGGAGAACTCCTCTTTGGATAGGAATGAATAACTTGAAAATAGTAAAACACTAATAAAAGTGGTTTTAACAAATAGTTAAGTGGGTTACCTAGCATGAGCTAGATCCAAGAAGTATACGCTTGCTAGGAGGTTGTCAATCCATTGTTGATAAAAATCAAGTTGGAAATGATAAAGTAAAGTACTTGCATAAAGAAAGGAAATTCAATACAAGAATAAAGTAGAATGATTGTTAAATAAAATGACTAAATATAGAAAAAATGGGTCAATACTCATGTTAAGGTGGCTGAAGTCAAGTTCAAAAATTCAAAAAAGGGTCTGTGAATAGGTAAGAACACCAAAAGTTAGGTTTGGATGGGGTTAAGGGGCTAAAAATAACTTACTATTATTTTCTTCCATAATCACCATTGGCAATTGGGTGAACCATTCGTGATTAAGCTGACCATCAATAGTTAGGGGTGACCATCAATGGTTGTGCTAACCATTGGTGGTTGCCTATAGATTTTTGAAGGTATTCAAAAAAGAGTTATGTAATAGGTAGGTGGTCAAATAATGGTTTTGTTAAGGATTAGGTAGAGAGGAAATAAGGTACATATAGGTGTTAATCAAGTTAGGGAGATTAGAAATTTAAAATAATAAAGAATAAGTAGATTATACTTGTAGCTTTATAGATGGTTAATAGTTGAAGGCTAAGGCAATTCCACTAGAATAATATTACTTTGGCCTCAAAATCAAATTCGATAGAGGTTTGGATCTCTTTTGTCTTTTTTGAGTTGTTAAAGGAAGACTGGATGCTAGAGATCTTGAATACCTATGTTCAAGAAGATTTGATAGCTTGAACATGGATGTTTTTCACCTCCCACTCCCCTCCTTATATAAGCAAAGAGAGATGGAGGATGAAAGGTTCCCTAGAGGGTGAGGTTGTTGATCACAATGCTTGGAAGTTTGTTATCACTACATAAGGTGAAAATATTAAATTATGCCTCATTATCTCACACATAGTTGGTGATGTGTTTGAAGGGTGGAGAAGATTTGACCAACAACGGTCAGGCTAACCATTGGCGGTCAAGTGTCTGAGAGTAAAAGTGTCAAAGTAAGTTAAAAGGGGTTGGTTAAAATGTTAAGTTAGTACATTGATGAATTAGCTAACTATGTGGTGAACTAGACTCAAGGTCTGATATGGGTCATAAGGAATTTCAAAAACTAGAACTATCATGTGTAGTTTTCTAGTGTCTATAGATGCCTCATTAGGCTAGGTAGGGTCTAGGAGTGGTATAAGTGCAAACTTGATCTGAAGGTCCTACCATTGTATCCTCAGTTTAAGACTCTCATGAGTGATCCAATTCTTCACATACATGCTCAATCATCCTCATACATCCACTCATGCCTATGTGTACTCATATCACAAAGCCATCATACTCATATCTTCTCACAATGTCTCTTCATGTTATGACTAGTTCCATGACAAGGCTTATCAATCACTTGAAACTTGAAAACTAACATTCAAACACTTTTGAAAGTATCCAAACTTTTATTTCATGATCACTTAATTATAAATAAACTATCACAATCTTATCTTTACTTACTTCACCAAAACTTCACTATGTACACCTTCTCATACAACCTAGACTAGGCTTCTCAAGACACCTTGTACTTAAGTAATAGTACTCAAATTGTTGACCATTTTGACCATAAGTCAAAATGAGTGAACCCATTATATTCAAAAACCTATCATAGGGGTATATTAAAATGTCATAGGGTGTATCTTGGTTCATTTAATGTAATTTAATGTCTGATTAGCCTTGGTCACAATCCAATTTAGTCCTTATGTCATTTTAAATCACTTATGGGTCATATATAGGTCATTAAATGAAGTGGTATGGTTTTATTAGGTATACAAGTGTTTTAAACTCCTTATCAATGTCCTTCATGATAGTCCCTATCATATTCCTTGTTAGGAATGTTGGTACTAACAAAAACTTATAGGTGTTAACTAAAAATCAAAAAAACAAATGAGAAAGAGGGAGTTTCAAAGGTTGTACGACCTATGGGAGAGAGTGTCACATGGGAGAAGCTTATGGAGTGACCTTTCAACTTCCCTTACTCCATTTTCATGTTTGGTCTATTTTGAAAGTGCCAAAAATAGGCTAAAATTATTTTATCTCTCCATCACTCCACTAGACAAGTAGAGCTAGTCAATAGGTTTCTTCTTGGTATGGTCAATAAGAGGACTTATAGGTCAAATCATCTTGGTGGTGGATATTACACTTGGTAAGATTAATTTTCATGTTTATATTTATATGAATGGTGATATATACTTTATGAACCATTCCTAATAAGTTGACTATCTAATTTTGCTTGCCAATTCCCATACACTACAGGTTTTACTCCTATTTGAGCTATTCCATATAACTCAGTTGATGAATTTTATTCCAAAGGACTTTTATTTCATTATATCATTTTTCCCATTTTTGGTTTCATGATTTGAAATGATTTCATTAGCCAAATAGTTCAATTTTTAGGTTGATGTACATTAGTGGACTTGTAGTTAGTTTTCCTTTTTTGTAGAAGGTTTCCTTATCTATAGTAGTTTCAAAGAAAAGTGTGATGTTGAAAATCACATCTCTATGTATCCTTTACCCCCTATCCTTACAATATTACTCTCCAATATTAGCATCATGTAAGTTTAAATCAAGAAAGATAGACACAGCGAACTTCTTGCATGATTATTATACACAGTCAACTAAATGGAATGTTTTGAACTCTGAGCATGGTCATGAAATTGTAATGGAGAGTTAAATATTTTTATCACATCCTTGGATAATGAACAAGAAATTTATATCATCCAAATAGCACATAAGGAGTTTTGATAGTCAGTATAAACTAGATACATAGTCATACTCCATTGGTATACACCTACAGGTTCTTATAGATATATATATCATGTGGAAATGAGTGTTGAAACTTGTTTAAATCATGTAAAGGTTGTTAGCATTCACTTTAATATCTTTGAGAAGGTTGGGATATTTTTGAATGCCCATAAACCATATACATTGTGCATGTTTCCATTCATTGTCTTGACTATAACTATATCAACACCTACAAGAGATTGAGAACATTGATTCAAGATCATTAAAACTTATTTTAAATCCTTCAAGATGGGAAGGATGAATTGAGAGACTTTGAGAAGGTAAAAACTTAATTGAATTCCTATATATCATGCATACCACTTATATTCACATTCATTGGCTATACATGAAAATGTCCACCTACAAGTGGAACTAATAGAAACCTAGAAGTGTTGTTTAAAGGTGTTTTCATAGGTTTTGAGACCCTTTTTGAGGTCATAAGATGTTGAAGAGACCATAACAATCATGTTTGAAGCATTAAACTGGTTGGCAATCTTGAAATGTCACCTCAAGTGAAGGAATATGAACTCATAGACAAGTTTCCCTAAAACACCAAAATAGATCCCTCAACACTTTTGGTGTTAATATATGATGATGTCACATAGAGTTTTGATCAATCCAAATGTTCCTATATTGTGTCCATATCTAAGGGAAATAGCCTTGAAAAATGGAGGTGGTGTGTGACTAAAGGAAAGTAGTGGTGGATGGCCTCAAATGTTAATATTTGTTCATTATAGTTTCTCAGTGATGTCTACAAGATTTAAACTTCAAGTGGCCTCTACACCCAAAAATGGTAAGGTGAGAACATATCTTCATGGTAAGTGGTTCTAAGCAAGTGAGGATCACATAAATGATTCAAAGGTCATCAATAATGTTTGAATATCTGGGAATGAACATCCATCAACACCTATAAGTGTATCTTTTGCTAAAAAAGGCTACCTATACCCTGTATACAGGTGTGTTTCACTAAATTTTGTCTATTTTAAGTCTAAAGGAAAATAGAAATAAGGATGGGGATAAATGATCAGAATGAACCCAAATTTGGTTTACACACTATATCCATACATTGTAAGCACTCCTCTTTGGCTGGGGAGGACTACCTACAAGTAAGAGAACACTACCACAAGATGTTTGTTAGTAGTTAAATGAGTGGACTGCCCAGCTACATGCGTGTTCTAGGAAATGTGAAACTTCCTTAGAGATGATAGTCCACTTTTGAGAGACAAAAGAATAATAAATAACTAAAAGAGAGGTAAAGAGAAAATGAAAGAGAGATAAGATTATCGTTATTAACAACTTGTATGCAGCAAAGAGTGATAGGGTGCAAGTGAGGTACTCTATTTGTATTTTAGAAGTTGTCTGGGTAGGTTTTGAAGAGGCTATGGAATCCATAGTCATAGATGTCGGTAGGGGAATGACCGATATCAACTATACTATCGAGGTTGGTAGTGTGAGGTGAATGATGTTAGTTAAGCTATTGAGGTTGATAGGGGTAATAATTGTCAGGGAGCTTTATAGAAGGTTTTTTTGGGTCTAGGAAATAGTTTAGATTAGGTCTGAGAGGTTGGGAGAGTTATAAGAGAGAGATTATGGCTTGGGTAGGTCTAGTTAGAGGTCTGGTATATCAGGTTAAGGAGAAACAAGTGAGGAAGATTTATAACTCCCTTATGGGGGTACGATCAGAAATGTGTAAAGCAATACAGAGTAGGTGTAAAGAAATAGTAGAATAAATATTTAAATGACCTATAGTATAAGTGATGTACTTAGCTATGGTTATCGAATGATATAATATATATCGAATGATATAATCTAGATTGATGATCCTTAATAGGGAGTCTGAACCTGAATGCCTAAACAAAGAGAACAAGCGAGTGTTGTTGGTCCTCAAAAGCTCAATTACTGATCGTGATTGACTTATGCAAGATGGATATAACCTAGGATGTCAAAAATAGAATGCCTAGAGCTTGAATGCAAGTAAGAATGAATTTTATTAATGTTTGCTGACCTAAAATTCAGGTTGGAGTTTGGCTTATATTACTAATGTCAATGATCCCATCGATGTTAGCCATGGGATGACCAATGTTGATGGCCCTAAAATAGGTAAACCTTATTATTTTTGGCCTATTTTCAGTTTTTTTCATGCCAAGTGTGACACCCATTAGAAAATGGTAAAAAAAAGTAGTTAGGAAGAAAATAATTGATTAGGAATTTAGTTTGGAAGTGGGAATAAGTCTTGGGTAGTTAGGATGAGGGGACCAGGTCTTGAGGTGACTCATCAGGTAATAATTAGTAAGAGGGCAAGGTGGCTAGGTAAGGTGGCAATAGGGTTTTTCAACTAACTTAATTAAGTATTTTAAATCAATTAAATGTGTGAGGGATAAGGTATGGGTTAGGGAGATTTATTATTATTATTATTATTATTATTATTATTATTATTATTATTATTATTATTATTATTATTATTATTATTATTATAGGCTTAAGGGGGTTTTGACATAAGGAGTTATGAAGGTGTGTGTGATGTAATTTTGGTGTCTAAATTTTCCCCTTTTTGTCTTGTTATTTATATTGACACGTTATAAGACAAAAATAGGAGTTAGATACTCTAAGTATTAGATGAGGTATCCCCCCTCAAAATGGGAATCAACAGAAGAGAAATCAAAATCAAGTCCCAATTTGATAAAAATCTAATTGGGTGAATGGTGGAGAATTGAGTATCGCTCTGTAGGTGTATACTATAATGATTTATATTTAACAAATTTAAGAATAGGCAAGATTAAGGAGGACTCAGATAGAAGTAACCAAAGCACAGCTTGTAAGTGATAGTTGATAGGTCAAAATAATCAAAGTTATAGCTCTAATGGTCAATGTGTCATAGGTATCTGAGGTAGGAAGTGCCCCTAGGAAACACAAAAGGGTTGAAGGTGATAAGATGAGCTTGGTTACTATCTACAACTCCTAATATACATGTGTGTGAATAATAGCCAACTATAGCAAAATAGCATAAGTGGTCAAGACAAGCAATGCAAGGTTGGTGTAAAAGGGTCAATGAGTAAGGAGATATTCATGATCTCCAAGCAAAGTCATCATGGGTGAAGAGATAAGTGATCTCTAATGGCATTTATTATGGTTGAGGGAGATATATGTGATCTCTAATTGCCTTAGTATATGGGTAAAGTTTAAAAAGTTGCATTTGCTTGGTGGGAAAAAACATTATAAGAATGGTGCTAATGTCAGTTACATTTGCTGATATCAGTAATAGAAAGTGCTAACATCATTAAACTTAGGACAACATTGTCGATGCTAATCAGCATAAGCACCAACATCAGCAGGTTAAGTCAAAAATGTCGACATCAGTAGCTGATAAAACCCAATAAAAGGCGGTTTGGTGGCTGACCAAAATCATTTGCAACTTTTTGATTGGAGAGAAGAAATGGAGCTTGAGAGTGATTTGAGATGGTAGCTCAGGGAGGGGACCTAGTGAGAGGTGCATAAGCATAGGAGCCAATGGTGCCAGCTAGGAGGAGATAGAGAGATAAGGTAAGAGCCTCTACTAGTTGGTTGAAGTTCGATTTTGGTATTTGAAATTTTTAGGCTAATTGAGAGCTGGGGGTATAGAAAACATTAGTGAAGGGGTAGGAAATAGGGTAGGGTAGTTGTAGGATAAGTTAGGGTGTGTTGTGGGTAGGTTTTTAAGTGAAATGGGTAAGTTTGGGTTTGGATCATTTGGTCATAAGGCTGAACTAGTCATCGACATCAGTGAGGTCCATTGATGTTAGTTGATAGGGCACAAGGTCAACAGGTGCCTACTGACATTAGTTGATGCATAGGCCTATAAATCACCATAATCAATATTAATGCCGACATCAGTGACTATAAAAAAAGTAGAAAAATAGGTAAAAAGTGGAGTTTGGATCCCCAGTGGGAGTACTCAACTAGCCTAATGGCCGAGCTAGCCTCAAAAGATGCCATCTCGACTGAGTGTTATCTACATAACTCAGTTTAGGGCCTCAAGCCAATGTAGTTCTCCTAGAGCCTAAGGAAAAGATCTAAAAAGGTATGTTAGGTAAAAATGGGTAAAAAATTAAGTTGAGATAGGTCAAGAGGTTTAGGGCTTAAAAGACAGGTCATAGTGTCAAGAGTTAGGAATATAGGCCATGAGGCCTAGAGTTATAATAGGTAGGTAAGACTAGGGTAGAAAGAGAGGAAATGAAGCCTAGGGTAGAGAGAGAGAGGTAGTGAAGCCTAGGGTAGTTAGTTAGGTGGGTATATGGATGAGCTAACCTCAAAATACCTTGTGTCAACTATGTGTTGCCTACATAGCCTGGTTTAGGGCATTAAACCAATGTAGTTCTCCGAATGAGAAGGGAAAAAAGTAGTGATAGAGTATATTAAAAGGTATATGACTTGAGTTGTGTGTGTATGGATGTAGGCGAGGATGGAGTTGACATTATGAGATCATCTATTAAGGTTGTTGACATGCATGAGGAGGGATGTCACTGCATATGAGTGGGAGCATATGGTGGACATGGAGTTAGGAGGAGTGTGATGGTATTATTGAGTCACCCAAGATGTGTCTATGATGATAATAATTATTGAGAGGTGGGATCACACCACCAACACTTTCCATCTATCAATCAGAGAGTTGACAGTGATGCAGGAGGATATGTATAGGATTCTATGGCTACCACTCCAAGATGAGGATATTTTCACATGCTCAAGAGAGGAGCATGATATATACATGGTAACTTTATATGGAGAACATGTCAGTGAGGTGACTTACCACTCTATGAGTTTTTTATATGAGCCACTCTATATGGCTGATGAGGAGCAACATTATCTGAGCATCCTGATGATGATTGGGATCATGGTGTATGCATTACCAGATGTAGATGGTGGTAGATTATTGATTGCATTGAAAAGTGTGCTTGCATAGATGGTTGAGTAGTTGATCATTTTTGCCTAGGTTCTAGTATTTATGGTACAGTTATATAGAGAGTTATGGGGTTTAAGGATGTAATGGTGATATAGTTTATGTGTCAGCCATCTACAACACTATTAGGCATATGAGCACATCATGGTGGCATGACCACTAGGGTTAACTACCATGATCTTGGTTGGCTTTAGGGTTGGTTTTAGATTGTCAAGAGAGGGTATGGCATAGATAAGAGTGGATGGCATGGTGTGAGACATTGCCTACTATAGGCACATGATTAAGGGCTTAATCCTTATAGATATTTTGTGGAGACTGTATTTGACATACCCAATTTTTAGAGGGTAAGCATATTAGCTTGTTGGGTTGTAGAGCTCACTATGGATTAGGGGGAGATGATCCAATGAGTTGGAGATGGTACACATTGCATGATTTAGAAGACAATTTGGTCTATTATAAGATATTATGCTTGCCTTCCCTTGACATAGGAGGGATGACATAAAGGCACCCTTATCATTTCCCTAGGAGACAAATGGGCCAAAATTTTTAGATCTGCCAGTAGGGCCAGGTGTTAGATACCCAAAGTGCATAGTGGTTTATACGACTTAGTGGGTAGGGTTACGTCTAGTAGTGGAGGTCAGGAGGCTACCACTAGATTTATAGGGGTTAGTTAGAGAGAGGGATGTAGTGCTACAAGCTTGAGATACAATAGTGTAGGCTTGAAAGATACCTTTGGCATAGTTTTAATGTTATATGGGTAGGTGGTGATGTTGTAAGGTCAGATTGGGGCTCTACAGGGTTAGGTTGTAGCACTACAAGGCCAATTTATTATTTTATAGGGTCAAGTGACTAAAATGATAGTAGAGAGAGATAGTCTAAGAGAAGTAGGCTAGGATACTCCTCTTCCACCACCATATGGATCAGTATAGGCTAGGCCATCATCAAGTGCTATGGGAACTCCATAAACTGTGTCTATGGAGAGATATTCGACTACCTTGGATGAGATTGCCTACTATGAGAGGGTGATTAGAGAGTTCCCATAGATATAGAGATATTTAAAGTTTAGAGAGTAGGAGAGGTCGATGTCACATGTGATATCTTCTATCTCATGTAGACATAGATGGGCAAAGAGTGGTGATGACACTGCCTCCTCATGACCACGTAGAGAGCCTTGAGGACCCTGAGTGTTAGAGTTTTCTAGTTTTGATTATATTTTTTATAAGTATACTAGCCTATGAGCCAAATATATGAGAGAGATATTTTGAGAGAGATATATGATGTTATGATGATGTAGATGATGAATATGCACTTTGATCACATATTATATATATGAGATGTTCATTTATTGCTATGTGTTTATTTGAAATGTGTTTCTTATGATTATGATGATGATATAGATAATTATTATGTTATGCTATGTTAATTTTGATGTTAATGTTGATCTTATTAGTTGATTTAAACAAGCCTTTATGATATATGTGATGGTATATGTATAGTTGGTTGGTTAGTTTCATCTTAGCATTTTTCCATATTTGTGATGGCATATGCTTAAAATGAATGGATTGGTTATGTTATTTTATTTCAGTCTATTTCCATATTTGTGATGGTGTATGCATAAAATAAGTTGAGTAGGCTTTCTTAGTATTGGTAGCACATTATTTCTTCATCTCAAACAGAGATATTGACATGTGATGTGGATGGGAAAATAAAGAGGTGAAATGCTCATGCATTGGAAAAAATAGTAATTAGAACGTAAATAGGCTCAGGAAAATGAGCCTCTTTCATGCCTTATATATTTGAACGCTTATGTTTGTTAGAGAATCATCATGTTTACCTTATGTTAAGTGAGATTCAAAATCCCTTTAAAGAGTATGAGGGGAAAAATGAGGAAAAATGTTTAGGTAGCATAACCTACAAAGTAGATATTATTGTAGACACCGAAATCGTGTCGACTCCCCTGGTCATTCCCCGTCTTATTCTTCTTCGCCTATTGAACCCTTGCCGATCACTTGTTTCACCAACCTTGACCCTGGCAGCATGTAAAGAGGAGCATAGAGCAAAAGATAGACTCTATCCCCATTATGCATCTGCCGACGTCGGTCTTTACCCGACCGATGTCGCCAACGTCGGTCACCTATCGGCCGACGTCGGAAATCCTGCCGACGTCGGTCACCTTCCCCTTGTCCGTTATCAGTTACCATTCGGTTTTCCGAAACGGTTGATGAACCGTCTCTGGAACCATCCCCGTCCCCCGCCTTCATCAACCTTCGCCAGCCATTCAAACGCTATCCTCGAATGCTATCACCCGAACGCTATTCAACCGAACGCTGAGCAACCAACCTGTGAACTCCGAGCAATCATCAACACTACGACATCAACTAATCTGCACACCATGGCTTTCACCGCGTCTTCTACCAGGTAAGTCTTTATTCTGTTTATTTCATTTCTTTCTTAGTTATTATTTATTTTCTGTCATCCCGACTCTGTCCCGACACCCCCAGACTCTGTTCAAACCTCGTCCCTGTCCTTATCAGACCTTGTCCCAACTCTGTCTAAACCCTACCCTGACCTTATCAGACCTTGTCCCGACTCTCTCAGACCCTGTCCCGACTGTTCAAACCCCCCAGACTCTCTCAGACCCTGTCCCGAACCTTTTCCCAGAACCTAACCCTACCGACGCCGATCACTTCCCCGACCGACGACGGCACATTAACCGATGTCGGCACCTTCCCTAACCGACGCCGGCACCACAGAGACCGACACCGGCGACTGTGCAGAATAGTGCCGCATATCAGGTATGCTCTTTATTTTTCTATCATTTATTTCTGTCATTATCATCTACTTTCGTCCAATATTCTGCTCTTTTTTATCAGTGGGTTGATATCCTTCTAGGGAGTCTTCGTACTTCCGGGATCGGGCGTTCGCCTGACAGCCCACCCTATCTTTGACTAACGTTTTCCCGTGTTTTAGCCTTTTCTTCGCAGGTGTCATTCCTCCACAGCAAAAGAGGAGAATCTTTCAACGTCTGATTTCGGTGCGCACGACTTTATCAGGTACTTCTAGCCTTAACCATCTTTCAGTTTCTTATTTCTTCTTTGAATGTAGAAAGCAATTTTGCATTAGAAACATTCTGGCACGCCCGGTGGGACCCTAGGTCCTCCTTGGGTTCTTTCTTTCTTTCGTTCATTTAGGTGCATTAGGTTTCTTCCTTTTCGCCTCCTTTCGTCTCTTCTTAAACGACATCATAAGCAGAACTAAAATGAACATTTCTTTCTTTCTTGCATTTCTAGACTAGCTAAAACTCATATTCTTTGACTCTTTCTCCATTCGTCTTCATACGAACAAACATTTCGACTTGGACATTAAAACACTTTGCATTCATCTCTGTTTGCCAGCATCTTTTAGACCACACATAGTAATTAAACCGCATATTGAATTAATCTAGTCACTTGATGTTACACGACCAAACCACCTGCACAAAACAAACATAAAACTTACCTGAGACAAGGCCCGACTGGGATTTCATCACCCAGCGGATACCTTACCCGTCCTGGTGACCCTACTTGGATTTCATCACCAAGGGGGAAGCCCACTCCGTTCTCTGGCGGAGTCTAAACTCTAGGCGAGGTATATTTTGGCTAAGCGAGACCAGCTAACCACTGGAATCGTGAAGTGAGGGGAGCTTGCTCCTTAGCACCAGGCCGCATACCAGACCCTAACACAGACTTCTTGAGCGCCTTAACAAAACCCGAAACCATCCATAGACTGCTTCTTCTAGGACCTGACTCACAAAACCAACCTTCCTCTACACACATTCTAAGGCATAAGCCACTATAACTCTAAAAATTTACTTCTAGGATTTTTAGGATCTGCTTGTGTCTTCATCTTCTTTTTAGTTCTTATCTGCTTGTTTGAGCTTGTGAGGACGTTCTTTCTTGCCTTGAATGGTTCTGACACGTAGTCAAACCAAGGCTCTTCTTGACCACGCTAGCCATCAATCGCTTTCGCCTACCCCGTCTATAAACAATCATATAATGGAGTTCTACTCGAAGACCGAAAGGATTCCTACTAGACTATCTCCAACCCAGACGCCTATCATCCCAGAAGGGGACCGAGATTTTGCAAGATTCTTGGACCTCAATACCGCAGCCCTCCAAAATTATCTCGCAAGAAAACCAATGCAGGACCTTTCAGACGACGTGGCGACGACATCAACACCGTTCGCCACCCAACCTTTTACGACTCAACCTTTCGCCTCAACCATTAACCCGACCATGGCCTATACGCAAAGTTTGGCCTCCTCGTCTATTTTTAGACCAACCTCCATCGGGGTTTCGTTACCCCCTCAACCACCTGTAATTCAACCAAGTTCTACATTATACCAGAACTTGATTGCCTCGACCCCACACACTCTTGCGCCTATATATGCAGGAGTGCCTACCTCGCCCTTTGTCAATGCCGTCACACAACCTTCTTTGGCGGTATCTAGTCAGCCTATGCCTTCTACCTTCATAACCCAACCACCCTTAACCTCTACTTCTGCCCCTGCGACTAGTCATCCGTACATTGTACAACCGACTATGTCGCACGCCTCTTCTAACCTCTTTCAAGCGCCTTACAACCTAGGGGGCGCTCAACCCGCCAATCCGTCAGCAGATCTTATCAAGATGCTGATGGATAAAATGTCCCGTCTCGAAGCTTCTATCTCCGGTTCAAGCAATACTTTGTTGTATGAACAAGTTTGCAGCGAGCCCATCCACCCTTCTGTCCCTATCCGACCATACCCTAACCACTGGGAGCTTCCTAAATTTACTCGCTTTCAGAGTAAGGAAGACCCACAACAACATCTACGGGCATTTAGACATGCCTGTTATCTTATTGCCCACGACGATGCGTTACTTCTACGCATGTTCCCTATGTCACTTTCTGGCCCTGCCCTTGACTGGTATAGTTATCTTGCCAGACATTCTATCTTTTCATTCATCCAACTCGCCCAACTATTCATCAACCATTTTTCTATCAATATCACTAAACAAGTTTCGATCACAGACCTTTACTCCATCAGGCAATTTGACGACGAATCAATAACCGATTTTGTCGCCCGTTGGAGAAGCTTGATTAACCAGCTCTCCTTCTCCTTGCCTCAACTTGAGCTCATTGAGCTCTTTTCTCGAGCATGTGTCAGTCATATCTCGTCCACCCTGCGGGTTCAAACATTCCACACTTTCGACGAGGCCTTCACCATGGCTCGAAAGCTTGAACTCCGCGCCATTGAAGAAGATAAGGTCAAATTGTGTAACACTACCAATGACCATTCTTCTTCCAGACCTTCTTCTGCCCACTCTCAATCTGAGGAGTCGGCAAACACTGTCATCTTTAAACCATCATCTTCAACAATAACCAACTGCCCATCATCTTCAACATTAGACTACATCAATAAACATTTTCAACGTCAATCCATACAGCGTCAATTCACTCCAATTAGGGAGTCATATGCCTCTGTCTTGGATAAACTCGACAAGGGGAATCTTATTTTAGATAACCCGAATGCACCGCCCAACCTAAACCTTGACATTTTCAAGCAACCCCTTTCTAATCACCCACCTACTCAAGACAACATCCAAACCATAACCAATGACCCTCAAGACCATGATATACACACGGTCGACACTATCTTTTCTCTTATCCCTAACCAACCTCTTTCACAGGTGGAAGACCCTTCTTCCCCTATACCTCCTCCACATGGCGAAGAACTTTCTTCTTCTACTTGTTCTCCATCAACTTCTCCCATATTAGAGGACGCTTTGACCACATCAACACCAGCTACCTCACCTTCATCCTTATTATCATCCATAGACGATCATACCTTTTTGACTCCCCAACCACACACAGAAGCCATGACTACTCCAGAGCTCTTTCCACTTAAAGAGCCCACACCTTCAATCCCTTCTCCATTGAGAGAAAAACCGTCCACATCTAAGTCTAAACCCGCGTAGGCGTCCATCATGCCCAAAGAGATTAAACCTCTTGGTGTTCGCCCCACATCTAATCTCGCCTCGCACAAAGGTGGCCCTCAACCCAAACCAAAGAAGGCTACTAAACCTCACTGGAGGCCTCCTCCCCTATCTTCGTCATTACCTTCAATCTTAGGCCCACATCCGTCTACTTTACTCGGAGTGCTTCTCACTCCCATACTTCACAGAGGTGAGTCACCTCCATTATTCTATCAACCCGTCAGACTTATACCTCCTTCAAACCATCGACCAACGCCTCTTATGCCTCTCAAACCAACGTCACCAACCCTCTCTGCAATAAGACATCCCGACCCGTTAGCAGGTTCATATGCCTTGCTCTTACGGCAATTGTTGCAGTCCTCTCGTCTCAATCTCCCGCCTCTTAGACCATATCACTCTCTCGGACCAAAACCACCATGGTTCGATGATACTCGCATTTGTGCATATCATCGCACGCCTGGGCACGACACGGAGCATTGTCATGCCCTCAAGGTCGTCATTCGCCAATGTTTGGAGAATGACACCTCCCTTCTCGATCACGTCATCAACAAACCTTCAACACCATCCCACTCATCAACTCTCGGATCAAGGCCATCTTGGTTCGACAACTCTAAATTTTGTCACTATCATCACACTCTAGGACATGACACCGAGCGTTGTTGCGCTCTTAAAGCTGTCATTTGTCACCACCGGAAAAAGGACACCCTTCTTATCAAGGATCCTCTTGACCACCCCTCTGACAAATTATCAACACCAACCCATACCTCTCCAACCTCGTCATCTAAATCAGGATCCCCACGACAGACTAGGGTCCCTTCGCCGCCTTTAACCCCTTTATTTAACATCAACACAGTCCATCTGACCACTAAACCTCAATCGACCTTAACTAATCTGTCAAACATTCTCCCTAGCCGCTGGGGGAATTCAACCTTCATCCACACTTTGACCAATTTTTCAACACAGTCTCGACCACATATCAATCACTCTTTCAACTTAACCTCAACCAAACCAGCAACCAAACATTTAACCCGACCTCAACCAAACATTCAACCCAACCAAAGACCAAATACCAACCAATCAACCCTCGACCAACCATTGACCACTTATCAAATGACCAAATCTCAACCAAACATTGACCAACCTTTTTATCAAAACATTCAACCAGCCTCGATCAATCAACAACCATATCAACCAACTTCACATCCACTCATCAATCAACACCTGACCAATCCAAAAAGAGGCAAATGGGGCAAATTTGCTCCTAATTGACTCGGACCTTATCACGTACAAGCATGGCCCAGGGTCTTATTAGACCTTGAACCCCTTCTTATGCGTTGCATCTGCGACCGTTCTTCTGCTAGTCGAGTATTCGTCCACTTGACACTTAACTTGAGCTCATCCCTTGAGCAATCCCCGTCCTCTTCATCCTACTTCCTTTCAACCCTATTCCTCTTAACAATTCCTATAACCCTTTTATGATGTATGGATGCTTTGTCCTACTAAAAGGGAGCCCTTGACCTTCTACAGTCTTGTCCATGACTCAACTTCTATCAAAACAAATCAAGATGTCAAAACATATCCATGGTCACTATATCCATATCAAAATCAAAAAGACAGACTGCTCCCTCGAAGGATAGCTGTACTATCATTGCTGTAATAAATAGACTGCTCCCTCGAAGGACAGCTATTCAAAAGCCTTTATATTAAACACAAAAATCTAGACCACTCCCTCGAAGGATGGCTATGACTACTCTGGCAATAAACAGCAACTTATTTTAGAAGCTTCCCGCATTGATCAGCTTCACAACCTGACCACCAAGCAAATGACATCTCTATGCAGGCTTCCCGCATCGATCAGTCTGCCTCTCAAAAAAAAAAAAAAAAAAAAAATGAGTCACGGACTTGACTTGTAGTTGTCTCAGGGTCTCCTATATAAAGGGGCAAAGTTATCTCTGCTCTTAAAACGGGTTACCCTCTTTCCTCCTCCTATTACCTACTCAAGGGACTTCGAGCTCACTTTAATGTCTAAGTGATTCGATTACCACTCTAACATAACTATGGTCAACGACGTCACGCATGAATGGGGCTCTTGGTTCTCATAACCCCTATCTATGCTATCTTTTTGGTCCTTGTCAATGAAAGAGCGATTCGCCTTTCATCTTTTCTCTGCACTTTGGTCACATTCACCCTCATCACTTGCCGATCAACTCAACTCAACTCTCTTTTCAGACCATCAACATGACCTACCCTGTTCACCCTAGTTTCTATGGACACCAATACACATGGAAACTATCGACCCGCCACAATTTATGTTCAGCATAAACCAATACTTGCTGAAACATAAATAAACCTCAATTCATTTTTAGCATACATCCATCACGCATATGGGATATTGCTAGGGATGAAAAACCCCTCAACCAATGTTGCAGAATACACCATTTGGAAAAGGCTGCAACATCTTTTTTTCCTTTCCATCCCTTTGACCCTTCCTCCCTTCTAGGGAGAACTACATCGGCCTGAGGCCCTATCACCAGGGCTATGTAGGCAGCACTCAGTTGACATGGGGGTCTTCTGGGGTTAGCTCGGCCGCATCCTTTCATCCTTTCGTCCATTCATCCATCCATCGACCACCAACCATTGGAGATCATACCTATCTCCTCCGACCTCGACCACTTCCAAGCCGTTGTTGCCTTGGTTGTTTTTGCATGTATGCTACCTCATGACTGGTTAGCAGAATTGTGCGCAGACCCTTTTGGACCCTCACAAGTATAGGATCGCAAGCCGGTTGATCCACACTACTTGTGACTTTTTCGCGTTTCTAGGAGCACTTCCTGAGCCTGGGATACCTGGAACGCGACGACCCATTTGGAGCTTCAGCTTAGATTGAGTGACCCGATCAGCAGACGACTAAATGCTGGGGCCCGGTTACTTCAATTTTGGCACTCCTCGACCCTTGACCTGCGACACTTTGGCCTGACCATCTCATGTAGTGGTATGCGTGCCATCACGACCTTTGCAGCGTTCACCCTCACCCCTTTTTTCATCCACTCTTTATCAAATTAGCACCCGATTCCCGGTTCCCTTCCCTCGACTCCTGCTTTGAGGGGGAATACCTCATCCTTACTCGGGGCATTTCGCTTCCTATTTTTGTCTTGCAATTCATTCGAACAACCAACAAGACGAAATCAACCTTATCCCTCACCTGGGGCACTCACTCCTATTTTTGTCTTGCAGTTCGTCCAGAATAACCAACAAGACAAAAAGGGGCAAATGTAGACACCGAAATCGTGTCGACTCCCCTGGTCATTCCCCGTCTTATTCTTCTTCGCCTATTGAACCCTTGCCGATCACTTGTTTCACCAACCTTGACCCTGGCAGCATGTAAAGAGGAGCATAGAGCAAAAGATAGACTCTATCCCCATTATGCATCTGCCGACGTCGGTCTTTACCCGACCGATGTCGCCGACGTCGGTCACCTATCAGCCGACGTCGGCAATCCTGCCGACGTCGGTCACCTTCCCCTTGTCCGTTATCAGTTACCATTCGGTTTTCTGAAACGGTTGACGAACCGTCTCTGGAACCGTCCCCGTCCCCCGCCTTCATCAACCTCCGCCAGCCATTCGAACGCTATCCCCGAACGCTATCCCCGAACGCTATCCCCGAATGCTATCCTCGAACGCTATCACCCGAACGCTATTCAACCGAACGCTGAGCAACCAACCTGTGAACTCCGAGAAATCATCAACACTACGACATCAACTAATCTGCACACCATGGCTTTCACCGCGTCTTCTACCAGGTAAGTCTTTATTTTGTTTATTTCATTTCTTTCTTAGTTATTATTTATTTTCTGTCATCTCGACTCTGTCCCGACACCCCCAGACTCTGTTCAAACCTCGTCCCTGTCCTTATCAGACCTTGTCCCAACTCTGTCTAAACCCTACCCTGACCTTATCAGACCTTGTCCCGACTCTCTCAGACCCTGTCCCGACTGTTCAAACCCCCCAGACTCTCTCAGACCCTGTCTCGAACCTTTTCCCAGAACCTACCCCTACCGACGCCGGTCACTTCCCCGACCGACGACGGCACATTAACCGACGTCGGCACCTTCCCTAACCGACGCCGGCACCACAGAGACCGACGCCGGCGACTGTGCAGAACAGTGCCGCATATCAGGTACGCTATTTATTTTTTTGTCATTTATTTCTGTCATTATCATCTACTTTCGTCCAATATTCTGCTCTTTTTTATCAGTGGGTTGATATCCTTCTAGGGAGTCTTCGTACTTTCGGGATCGAGCGTTCGCCTGACAGCCCACCCTATCTTTGACTAATGTTTTCCCGTGTTTTAGCCTTTTCTTCGCAGGTGTCATTCCTCCACAGCAAAAGAGGAGAATCTTTCAACGTCTGATTTCAGTGCGCACGACTTTATCAGGTACTTCTAGCCTTAACCATCTTTCAGTTTCTTATTTCTTCTTTGAATGTAGAAAGCAATTTTGCATTAGAAACAATTATATGCCCCTTTTGTGGGTGACTCGAGAGCTACTATAGGCAAGTCCATGAATTAAAGCTTTTTTTTGTGTGTGTAAGTTGATCAATGTAGGAAGCTTACAATGGTATTTTGTATGGGTTAAGTTCGTATAAAGCTGTGAGGAGCCTTTTTCATTTGTTTTTATTTTTAAGAACAAATCTTGGATTATCCATCCTTCAAGGGAATGGTCTAAGTGTTTGTTTTTAATTTTAAATAGTTGTCCTTCAAGGGAATAATCTATTGATAGTAGCAAAGGGGAGTTACATAATTTTCCTTCAAGGGAGTAGTCTATATTGAGAAGTATGACCTGAGATGTTTATAACTTTTTTAAATATCCCATTATTTGTTTTTTGTTTTTTTTTTGCTTTTAGTCATGGACAAGACTATAGAGACTTAGGAGTTTTCCACTTTAAGGGAAAAACCATACCACTGTGTAAGTTAACTAAGTGTATAGGAGTAGGGGTGAAGAGGAATGGAAATGAATGTAATAGGGATGGGAAATGAATGTAATAGGGATGCTCAAGAGATGAGCTCAATTTAAACATGAGGTAAAGTGATGTTCATTTAAAAAAATAATGGTCATAGGTGTAAGGCATTTAAAGGCTTGAGTTTTGGTCTTCCCTCAAGAAAAGACAAGTAATAAGTTTCTGAGCCATGCGTGTGAGTTATGATATAAGGTCCAAGCAAATTAGGAGCAAACTTACCCCATTTTATTTTCTCCATGTTTGTCACGTTTTGATTTTCTTTTAAGATGAGATCTCTTATATCAAAATCTCACTCTTTAAGGTTTTTTTATAAGTGCATTTGATACACTCTTGATAGATCTAGAGGTGGTTGAAGGTTATGAGATGGTACTCATCAAGAAATTCAAGTTGAGCCAAACATTCTTGGTAAAAATCATCGTTAGTAAGTATGTCTTGAAGAGAAATATGAAGAGAAGGAATCTAGACCTCAAGAGGTAAAATAGCCTCTGTCCCATATACCAATGAAAAAGGTGTAGCATCCATAGGGGTTAGAATGCTAGTGTGGTAAGCCCATAAAGCAAAAGGAATGTGTGTGTGCCAATCCTTGCATGTATCGTTGACTACTTTCATGAAAATTTTGGTCAATGTTTTCTTAGAATCTTTGCCTGTCTATTAGCTTATGGATAGTACGGTGATGAGAAGCTTAATTTTATTCCAACTGTATCAAAAAGACATTATATAGTCTTGTTTTTGAAAGACTTACCATTATCTGTTATAATCTTATGAGGGACACCAAAATGATAGATGATGTGATGGTTAATGAAGTTAACAATTTTGTTAGCTTTAGTAGAGATGAGACAGATGGCCTTGACCTACTTGGTAAAGTATTCATTGGCAGTAATGATGGAATGATGATAGAGGGATGAATTAGGGTTAATCTCTCTAAATTTATATCTAATCCCCATTGGGATAAGGGCCAAAAGTCTTTGGTGACTTATAATGCATGACTAGGAATGTGAAGGAGGTTAGCATCTTGTTGACACTTAATGCAACACCAAACGTAATCAACATAGTCTTGATGAAATGTGGGCCCATAATATCCAAGTAAAAGGATGCATTTATAAATTGTGTGACCATTGAAATGCCCACCATAAATCCCATCATGGACTTCTTTAATAGCAAAGGGAGTCTCAGTACTAATTAGGAATCTAAGGAGAAGACCATTAAAACCTTGCCTGTAAAGAAGTCCCCCTAGTATAGTGTAATGAGTGGCACATTTTATGAAGGTCCATTTCCCATTATTATAGATATCAAGAGGGGTAATAGAGAAGGAAAAATAATTTATGAGTTCTTTGTACCATAATTCTTGTGGGTTGGTTGTTACATTTCTGACAAAGAGGATTTTAGCTAAGACATAGGAGGGTAATGTTACGCGATGCACAGTGACATATATTCTTGAAGATGAGGATGAAGAGAGTATGTGTGAATCAAGTGAATCCATCATGTTATAAAACTTATTTATAAATCGAGGAATATTTTACAAGAGATAAGAGTTAAATGATCCCAATAGCGTATCTACATGATGTTTATATCATTGAAAATTTTCTTTTTTGCATAGGTAAGAACCATTAACTTGGTCAATCACTAGTTGAGAATAATCAAAAATGGTTATGGATTTGATACTCAAGAAGAGAGTTATTTGAAGTCCTAGAATCAAAGCCTCATATTTGGCCATATTGTTAGTGCATTCAAAATCTAGTTTAAATGACAAAGGCATGGGCTAGCTGTCTATAGGAATAAGAATGACCCCCACACCCCCACCATGTTGGCATTTAGATCTGTTAAATAACATCATCATTTTATAGGAGATGTCATTGATGGAGAGCGTTACAATAGATTCATTAGGGAATTCAAGGTTTGAAGGCTAATTGTTAGGTAAAGGGGCATCAGCTAACTGGTTAGCAATTGTTTTCCCTTTAATTTACTTTTGTTGAATGAAATCTAAGTTTAATTTAGTGAGAATCATGAGCCATCAAGCTACACATTGGTTGTGATATGGTTTAGAATGCATGTATATGAGGGGATTAGTATGGGTGACCACATATCTTTTATGATTTAGGAGATAATGGAAAAGCTTAGAGGTAGAAAATACCAATGCAAGGCAAAGTTTTTTAGTATGGGTATATCAAGTCTCATAATCAATAAGTTTATGGCTTATATAATTAGCCACCTACTCTTGAAGCTAGTCATTATGATGTGTAATCATAGCACCTAGATAATGGTTTGTGGTGGAGATGTATAGGTAGAAAGGCTAATTTTCCTTAGGTGGAATAAGAACTAGTGGGGAAAGGAGGTATTGTTTAAGTGCATAAAAGGCTTCTTGGAAATATGTAATCCAATTAAAGGAGACATCCTTTCTTATGAGATGGTGAAAGGGTTGACAGTGATCTGATAACTGGGAAATAAAGTGGTGAATTAATTGAAGTTTGCCTTATAGGTTGTGAAGTTGTTTGATATTAGTAGGTGGAGGAATTTATAGGATTTCTCTAACCTTAGTTGGATCAACCTCAATACCATGGAGACAAATGATAAAACCTAAGATCTTACCAGAAATAACACCAAAGACATATTTCTTTGGGTTTAGTCAAATGTTATATTAGAGGAGATGAGTAAATATGGTTTTGAGAATCATCAAGTGTTCTTGACAAAGTTTAGACTTATCAAGTAAGTCATCCATGTAATCTTCCATAATTTTGTGTAGGATATCATGAAAAATATGTCATGGAATGTTAGTAGGTTGCACCAGTTTTTTTTAGGCCAAAAGGCATGACCCAATAATAAAAATTCCCCCATGGGGTAATAAACATTGTCTTGTGCTGATCCTCAAGAGCAAAAATGATTTGATTATATCTAGAGAATCCATCCATAAGTGATAGCATCTCATGGCTGGTTGTTAGATTAATAATTTGGTCAATATTAGGCAATGGAAAGTCATCTTTTAGATAAGCAAGGTTTAAATCATGATAGTCAGTGTAAATGTAAATTCCCTCGATTGCTTTTGTGATAGGAATAATATTATAAATTCATTTTAGGTAGTTGATGGATTGGATAAATTTAATATAAAGGAGGAATTGGATCTCTTCTTTGACAAGGATAAAAATACATGTATTTTGTTAAGCTTTTACTTAACAAGTTTAGCATCTTGATTGGTGACAATGTTATGGGTGATGATATAGGGGTCAATACCAAGCATGTCATTATAAGACCAAGAAAAGGATTTGTTATGGTCATTAAAAAATGTATCATAATCAACTTGCTTAGAGGAATCTAAAGATAAGCCAATCTTGAGGACACAAGGGTTATCATGAAAGGGTAGGTCGATTCATTTAACATAGCTTATGTTTCAGATGGGAGAAATATTTAGATATAGGAATCATATACACCCATGTAGGTGAGAATTGCATCATCATCTTGACATTAGACAGTATTAATAATGGGAGAGTCTTCATCAATTATTTTAGGATGAATGAGAGGAAGGGACCTTGTTTCCCTACCCTGACGATAGGTGAGAGGCCCCAAATGGATGGCATTTATTGAAAAAAATTAGGAGGTATAGATACCTCTAATTCAGTAGGTGATGGTGGAGAAGAAGGTGGAGAAGGAGATACTGGTTCTTCGACAATTGGTTTATGGGAGGTTTTAGTGAGTTTATTTGGTTCATCATATCCCACTCCATGCCTCTTTTTGGCATTTTCAATGGTGTTACTAGTAGGATATTCAATAGGCATATGGACACCTTGCTTATAATGACCCAAACCAAATACTTTCTAGGCACATATATAGAGATAGGTGTGAGTGAATCTAGGGTTAATTAGGAAAGATAAGTCACAAGTAAATGATTGTGGTGAAGAAGATGGAATGCTGACAATGGGAGTTTGATTAATTCCCCCATATGTGAAATTGGTGTGAAGGTTAGGGGGGCCATAAGGGATGACCATCCAAATACAAGGATCATAATTTGGGTGCATGTGAATCCTTCCATACTCTTTTGGAATATAAAACATGTCAAGTGTCAATAAATGATATTCACCGAGTGACAAACATTGAAAGGTCTCCTCCATGGGATCTTTGTCAGGAATTTATGTTATTGGTATCTATGTAACCATGGGAGTGGAGATTTTATAAGTTTTAACAGCATCATGAGAGGAAGATGATGTTTTAAATGGGATGAGAACATCATTAGGACTATAGGTCATATTACATGTTTCAAATGGAGGTGGGTTAGTGGGTATAACATGTACTTGTCCATCATGTCCAAACTTGACATAGTGGTGCAAAAGTTGAGGGTACACATGCCATGGTACATATCCAAGGTCATCCAACTAGTATGTTATATTGGAAATCTCCTTCTATAACATATAAGAGCTAGAGAATAGTGCAGGTACCTACATGAATATGTAAGATAATAGTGCCCATCATAGTAGCTATAGTATCATTAAAGGAATGGATAGTTTTTTGTAGGCATAGGTGGAAATAATATTAATAATAGCTCCCACATTGATCATAACTCTCTTGATATGAGTTTTATCAATATATGTGGTAATAAAAAGGGCAGAATCCTGATCTTCAAGATGTTGAAGTGGAATTTTTGAATCACTGAAAGAAATTAGGGAGATAGAATTAAGGGAGCCAACCAAAGATGTAAGAGGTTTGGGATCATTTGATTGTACCTCAATTAATTTCAAATCACTAATCAAAGCATGATGGTGTTGGGATGAGTTTTGGATTAACTCATACAAAGATATTATCATAGGAGTTTGGTGAAGTTGTTTCACCATTGAGCTTTGAATAACATCTGAGGATGTTATTTTAGGAACACCCAAGATGGAAATTTTAGGATTAGGAGGGGAAGTTTCTTTGGTTAATGGATGGTTCCAAGGAGTAGTGACTTTTTCCTTAGCTTTATATTTTTGGTTTTGTGACCATGTGGCCACATTAACTATGTTGATCTTAAATGTTAGTGAAGGAGGTGGTAAAGGGGTTACAATGACATCTTTAGGTTTAAATTTAGGTGGAATAGTAGGAGGAACTATGGATGCCAAAGGTGGAATAATGGGAAGATTAACTAGAGTATTATCAAAGAGAGTTTTGACATCGAAGTGTTGATGAATAACTGTTGTGAGGGCTTTATAACTCTCAGTATCATGTCCAAGTGAAAAATGATATAAACATAATTATGTATCATCAAACCAAGATGGTTTCATTCCAAGAGGGATATAAGGCTTAATGTAATGAAGAGTTATTATGAAAGACTGTAATAAATGCCATAGGAAAAATTTTGAGAGCCTACAAGTGGGCTCGTACTTATTATGCTAATGGGAGTGGACACCTTTTGTTTCGATGCTAAAAAGGAAATTTTATGTGGTGCCTTGATTGATGACGGTAGAGTTACATGTTTTGCTATCACTTTTTTAGTGTCAGATGTAAGAGGTCTACCATATGGCAAAGTCAGGAGTGGAGATAGTTTAACCTTTTGTTTAGCTTGGTTAGATGATATTCCAACTAGAGTAGAGGGGTGTCACCCCAGAATTGACAGTAAAGTTGAGGGTTAAAGAAGGGGTCAGTGAAATCTAGGAGGCTTAACACTCTTTTGTAATTTAGGCCAAGAAACTCCAACTTTTGGTTGAGGAGTTAAATATAATTTCACGTATGGATGCATTAAATTAGAAATAAGGTGTACACATAAAGGCCTTATCTACTTTAATATAATAGATTCATATGAGGGTAAGGGTTCTGACATAGATGACTAAACTTCAGGTGATTTTGGTGAAGAAGCTCTATCTTTGTTGAAGACCTTGGGGTAAAGGGTAGTAAGAGGGTTGGTAGTAAAGGTTGACATTCATTATGTTGGATACAGTTTTTTAAGCCAGTCCCAAAATACCACATGGTCTAGCTTCATAGAGTCAAAAAAATCTAGAATTTTTACCAAACATGAAAAAGGTTTAGATGAAGTTAATGTAGGATTTATGGTTGTGTTTTTAGAAGGTTGTGGTGTTTGGAGGAGAGGGAAATTGTTGGTTTATGCTATTTTAAGCCAAAGATGAGAAAGAACCGTAACAGGGTCCTCTTTGATATAGATGGGAGAAGAGATATGGTCTACCATAGGTGGAGGGGAGGTAGGTGAAGAAGGTTCTTCAAGAGGGTAAAGCATAGCTATTATGGGTCCCTTAACATGTGCACACAACGTGGGTAAATTATGATCCTCCATAGGTAAAAGAAGGGGTAAGAGTGGTACAATTAGATTAGGCACAATAAGTCTCTCATCCATTATGGGAGTAGATAATACTGACTCCTCTAAGTGTAAAGGTGGATTGGGTGGGGTACTACTCTCTATAAGTGGAGGATAAGTAGGAGAAGAAGGTTCCTCAAGAGGGTATAATGTAGGAATGATGTTCCTTTCAACATGTCATTGAGTAATAGGTAGAGTGTGGTCTTTAAGTGGTAAGAGGATAGGTAATATTGGTGCTAATGGAATTGGAGTTACAAGCTCCTCATGTGGCAAAAGGAGTGGTAAAGGAGGCTCTTATGAAATAGGTTCTTCTACCTGAAGAGGAAGAATGGTAAAAATAGATGTTACTGAACATGGGGGAGGAGTTAATGAACTAGATGTCTCTTGTTGAGGGGAAGGTTGAACTAAAGGTAAAGGAAAGACCATATTAACTATATGAACATTATGATCACCTAAGTTAGTTGTGGACTAGACAATACTTTGATTTGATGAATGGTTAGGAAAAGGGTGTTTGAACACATCCATACTTTCATTATGGGGTGCGTTAGGAGTATCCAATATGAGATCACCTCTATCAATCATGTCTTGAACAATGTTCTTGAGTGTCCTAAAATTATTAGAATTGTGGCTTTTAAATTGATGGTAACCACAAAACTCATCTTCTTTATACCAGGTTGGGATAGGATGGGAAGGGTTGAACTGTATAGGAGGTTTGATTTGAGGAAGGGTTATGACACCTTATTTTAATAGTTTCTCCAAGATGGATCTATATGACTCCCTGATGGGAGTGTATTGTCTTTGTTTATACCATTGTTAGAATTGCTTGGTCAGAGTTTGGGAAGTCGAAGAGTTTGATTGGTTTGTGGTTGTAGAAGAGGCTACCTTAATGACCACTGTGTTGGTAGAGCCTTTAGCCTTTTGGTTAGAGGGAGAAGTTTTAGAGGAGGAGGAGGAGTCATTTGACTTGGAATTGGTATTCTTACTGTGCAACTTGACTTTGCCTTCATCTATAGCATGAACCTTGAGTTTTTGTGCCATTGTAAATGCCTCATCAAATGTGCAAAAAGTTTGTACCCAGAGTGTGGATGAGATGTGCTTAGCACATGCCCTTGAGAAGAGCTTAATAAGCTCAGGTTGGGGCAAGGAGAAGGAGATTTTATTGATCAAGCTTCTTTAATGAGTGACAAAATTTTCAATAGAATCGTTATCAAATTATCTGATAGAATAAAGGTCTGTTATAGAAACCTTCTTAGAAATGTTAATAGCGAAATGGTATAGGAATATTTGTGTGACTTGTGTAAAAAATAAAAGGGAGTGCTAAAGTATAGAGTTATACCTATCCAAGGTAGCACCTAAAAGAGACATAGGTAAAGTATGAAGTAGTAATGCATCATCATGCCCTATTAAATAACAAGCATGTCTAAATGCTCACAAGTACTATTGTGGGTCCTCTTTATTCTAGAAATGAGTGAATTCAGGGAGTTCCCATTGGCTTGGATAAGGGTGAATAGGCATAGAAGGATGGATTGGTTCATTGCATATTTGATCTTAAGATAACATATTCTTTGAACTAGAAATGGATGTCTCTAGATTAGACATCTTGTCTATCAACATCTTAATGAGGTCTAGAGGGGGATTAGTTTGAGGAATACCTCCTAAGTTATAGGGAAGCTGATAGGAAGTAGATGGAGTGTATGGCATAGCCTACTAAGGCTATGTTAGGGAAACATAAGGATAATGATTCATAAGCTAGGGTGCAAAAATAAAATGGGCTTGTCCCATTGGGTTGGAGACTATGCCTTGGTTGGTTGTTATTACTTTGGGTTAGATTATTGGCATGGTTATATTAGATGAAGGGTGAGTTGTAAATTAGGTAATTATAGGAATGAGGGTAAATCGAATAGGTACCACTAAATTATGGAATGGGGTGTGACTTGACTGAAATGGTTATGGTTGTGAAAAGAGGGAAGTCACACTAGGGTTTAGGTGGGATTGGGTAGTTAGAGATGTTACACTTTGGACATTGTTTATAGTTGGGTTACTTGTCAAAGTGGTTGTTTGGGTAACCATTGGGAAAATAGTAGAAGCAACTAAAATTGAGGTTGTCTCCATTAGATAGGTTGGCATACCATAGATTGGGCCACCTAGAAAATTATGGGTTCAACTCATAACAAGGTAATGTTGAAGGGCTGTGACATTGCAATCAAGAAATCTAGCAAAATCTTGATCTCCCTCAAGCACAGTGGGAATTTGGTTAGATCTAGGAGTATGCTTTGTATATGAAGAATGCTCCAGGACAAGCTCAAAAGTGAGAGAGGAAGGTAGAAGTGGTTTTCAGCTTACGTAATCGGCAAGAATTTTGGCTTGAGCTCATGTCAATATCATGCAAGAGGATGTTTAAATAGTCTTACTACCCTATATTAGAAGTGGAATAAGGAAAAAATAGGTTTGAGTGTAGGTAAATGAGTTATTTCATCATGTTGTTTTAAGAAGATGAAATTACACAATCACTGATGTCAGTCACTTGATCGATGTCGGTAGGAAAAGTTTACCAACATCGATGGAATAACTAATGTTGGTAGGTAAAATCTATTGATGCTAATAGGATTAACTGATGTCCGCCACTATGATACCTTGAGAGATGGAAAATCTACTATTTTAAGGAACCATATGTTGAAACTAGGTAAAATGGTAGATTTAAGAAGTCTGTGTAAAAAGGAATAACACTTAGAAAACTTGAGATAACAGGTTATACAAATTGAGTATTAGAAATAGTATTGATTTTGTGAATAAAATAGGAAAATGTCCTTACCAACTAAAAAAAATATAAAAGGTAATAGAAAATCAAAAAAAGAACATACATCCAACAAATATTAAGTCCTAGAGATTAATTTTTAGTCTCATGTTGGCTTATGCCTTAATCGGATAGTGAGAAGAGAATTTGGTTATCGAAGGTACTAGAAAGCAATCTAGAGCTAGTTTCAGGTTAGTTTTATTACTCAAGAGGAAATTTATGTTAGACCAAGTACATGGCTTATTTATAGGATCTTTCACTCTAAACTTCATGAACCTATATTTGAGCTAGGCCAATTAGCCAAAATATACCTTCTGTCTAGAGATTATACTCCACCAGAGAATGGAGTGGGTTCTTCCCTTGGTGGTGAAATACAAGTAGGATAGCTGAGTAGGGTAAGGTGATCCATCAGCTGATGAATTCTTGATGGACCTTTTCTCAGGTGAGTTTATATGTTTGTTTATGTGAATATGATTTGGTTGTGTAACATAGGTGTACTACAATTTATTCAAAATGTTTATAATTAACTAGGTAAGTTAATATCCAATAAGCAAACAATGAAATGTAGTAAGTTTTAAACCCAAATCTGAAATGTTTAAATTCAAATGAAAACAAAGATGAAATAGGAATAGATTATGAATTTCATTATCCTAATGTGCATGCAAGAGGAAGTGAAGAAGAGATTCTCTTTTTTTTGTAAAATAAAATGATAAATTGCTTTCAGAGTTAAAGAGAAAAGAAAGAAAATTTTAGTTTAATGCTTTTTTAAACAGATAATAAGATATTGAATTTTTTATTTTAAGAGAAAAAATAAGGAAGTGCAAGAAATGAAGTTTTCACTATAATGAACTTATATGAATGTTTTAAAACAAGAAATTAACCCAAGAAAAACTCTAGGGTCCCATCGGATGTGCCAAAAATGTTTCACTAAATTTTGTCTATTATAAGTCAAGGAAAATAGAAAGATAGGGATAAGTGATTAGAATGAACTTGGATTTGGTTTAAGTGTTATATCTAGATGTTGTGATCACTTCTCTTTGGCTGGGGAGGACTACCTATAATTAAAAAAACACTACCACAAGATGTTTGTTAGTAGTTAAATGAGTGGGTTGCCAAGCTACGCACTTGTTCTAGGAAGTGTGAAACTTCCTTAGAGATGACAGTCCACTTTTGAGAGATAAAAGAATAATAAATAACTAAAAGAGAGGTAAAGAGAGAGTGAAAGAGAGATAATATTACCATTATTAACAACCTATATGCAGCAGAGAGTGACAGGGTGCAAGTGAGGCACTCTATTTATATTTGAGAAGTTATCTAGGTAGGTTTTTTAGAGGTTAGGGAATCCACAGTCACCGATGTCAATAGGGGAATGACGGATATTAGCTATACAACTAAGGTCGGTAGTGTGAGGTGACTGATTTAGATTAGGCTACTGAGGTTGGTAGGGGTAATAATTGCTAGGGAGCTTTATAGAAGGTTATTTTGGGTCTGAGAAATGGTTTAGATTAGGTTTGGGAGATTGGGAGAGTTATAAGAGAGAGATTATGGCTTGGGTAGGTCTAGTCAGAAGTTTGGTCTATCAAGTTAAGGAGAAATAAGTGAGTAATCTTTGTAACTCCCTCATAGGGGTACAGTCAGAAGTGTGTAAAAAAATGCAGAGTAGATGTAAAGAAATAGCAAAATAAATGTTTAAATGACCTATAGTATAAGTGATGTACTTAGTTATGGTTACTGAATGATATAAGCCAGATTGATGATCCCTAGTAGGGAGTATAAACTTGAATGCCTAAATAGAGAGAATAAGTAGGTGTTGTTGGTCCTCAAGAGCTCAGTTGTTGATCATGATTGACTTACTCAAGATGGTTGTAAGCCAGAATGTTGAAAATAGAATGCCTAAAGCTTGAATGTGAGTAAGAATGAATTTTATTAATTTATATTGACTTAAACTTTAGATTGGAGTTTGCCTTATATTTCTGATGTTGGTGATCCCATCGATGTCTATCATGGGTTGACTAATGTTGATGGCCCTAGAATAGGTAAACCTTGTTATTTTTAGCCTATTTTTAGTTATTCATGTCAAGTGTGACACCCATTATAAAATGGTAAAAATATGTGGTTAGGAAGGAAGTATTTGATTAGTAATTTAGTTTATAAGTGGGAATAAGTCTTGGTACTTAGGATGAGGGGACCAGGTCTTGAGGTGACTCATCAGGTGAGAATTAGTCATAGGGCAAGGTGGCCAGGTAAGGTGGCAATAGGGGTTTTTAATTAACTTAATTAAGTATTTTAAATTAATTAAATGTGTGAGGGGTAAATTATGGGTTAGGGAGATTAATTATTATTATTAAATAAGATTAAGGGGGGTTTTGAAATAGGGAGTTATGCACATATGTGTGACATAATGTTGGTGTCTACAAGGTGACTCACCAATTCATAAGGTAAACCTTGGAAGATATCAACCTACAAACACAAAATTTCTAATGGGAAGTACTTCCAAATACTTCAAAATGGATCCAAGGGTATGTGGTACTAATTTCAAGGTTGATATATACCTATAAGACCCCATTTTACTCCAAGACAGTTAATTGTAGTTGAATATATATAACAATGGCCTAAAGAATGCTTACCTTGGTGATTGACATAAAAAATACAATATAAGAGGTGAAAAAATGAGTATTAAATTACATTATAAGAATTAGTAAAGTCCTTAGGAATTTTATGCAATATCTAAGATGAAATATTCACTTATAGGTATGGTGTTCTAAGGAAAAACACAATCAATCAACATGCAGTCCATATCAATCAAGTGAGAGGAGAAGCAATGAAAGCTTTGATGAGGGTATAATGATCAACATTATTTTAAAGGAATCCAAAGTGACAATTTACATCCCATGGTAACCTCATAATATGGAAACATGGGAAGGAGGGACTCCAACAATATAACCTACAATCACATGTCAAAACCCTACACAGTTAATATTCCCCATAAGTCTGTCTTCAATGTTTTGAAGGATTAGAGGGTATAATTGTATGATAAAACCCTAAAACGTTTCATGGAGGATCCCCACCCATTTTAAAGTCCCCTAATACCCTCCTTTTGTATATTTCAATAGGTTAAGTTCCCTTTATTTCATCTTAGACACAGGGCACTCCCTAAAGATGCAAATCTATAGGTCTTAAGGAATGAAGATGAGAGGGTGAGCTAGAAGTTAATGTAACCTTCCAAGGAGATGTTGAGAGTTTTTTCAAACATGGAAAAACAATGAAAATAGTGCATAGGGGTTAGAAACAAGCCAAGTTGGTTCAAACCTACAAAGGATACAAACAAGACCTTTAGGTTTAGACTAGGCCTATTACCCATTTGGGGGTCCACTATTAATTTTGGCACTAGGTGAGCATATCAATGAAATATAACATGTTTATATGGGATTTTAAAGTGTTTTTAAGATTTTATCATGTAGAGGAAACCATAGGAAGATCATATCTTAGCTCAAGACCACCATAGGGCATGTATAATGGAGAACAAAGCTCAAGACATTGACTTGAGAAGCTCATACCTACTTAGAGTCTTTACATGGCAGTTTTAGGAGTTAGGTTATGTTAAAGGAGTCTTTTAACAAGAAATTTATGGAATTTTTTTATAGATTGGATGTCAGGCCTGTGTGAACAATCCTTAGAGGGCAAAATTTCTTGAAACCCTTTAAAACCCTTGTTAGTGATCCAATTGGTAAAATGAAGGAGGATATGTATCCATATGGACTAGAATGACTTGAGATATGATTTTAAGTTGTATATGACTCTCTAGGGCTCCTCCCCATTAACTTGAGTTTCACTCTACTTATATAGATAGGGCACAAAACTAGTTTCTTTGTTAATTTTTGCTAGTTTTTAGGTTCAAGGGAGAGTCAAAGGATGAAAGTCACTTTGGAGATATGTTTTACTTTATATAACCTATTATGTACATTTCTTGTAGTATAATATCTCACAAGTGTCTCTCCTAACACCTTCATCTCAACCGGTCAAATATGGTATAGTCAACAAGCTATTAAGCTAGTGAAAGATTCATGTGAGAGGCAATTTAAGGTATAACTAAGGAATATAAGGCCATGCTTATTCCTAATAGGTGTCAAACACTCCATTTTATGGATTTTATTGGAAAACTAACGATAAATTTATTGCCAAGTGTGAGAGGTGAGTGAAAGAGAAGTTATTTAGACTGCAGGTAATGATAACTCATGTCTAGAAGAATCCAAATGATTAGGGATGAAACCAATAAATGTTGGAGCACATATAAAACCCATACCTCTAATTTAAATCATCACATATATCTATATTTATTTTTGGTACATTAAAATAAGGCCAACTATGAAGGCATTTTTCTAAGCAAGCAATTACAAAGTTTTATGCCACATTTCAGGAGTTTCATGTTTTATGGGACATTTATCTAAGTAAAACTTGCATGGTCTATTTTATATTCCTTCATTTTTAACTCCTTTTCTCATCATGACACATGTCCTAGTGACTCTTGGACTTCATTATCTTCTCCTCTCTCTCCAATTCTATAAGTAGTAGCCATTTTGGCTCTTGTAAGAAAATACCACACCATGTATGGTGAATCCATAATGGAATGACATTTTATTTTTCTTTTGAACAATAAATGAAAGTTTTTTTTTTATTTCATGAACATTTTTATAAGTGTGCAAAGTTATGTTTGGTGAAGTTAGTGATAATATTCTATCCTTGCTTTCCGTATCCTTTCATGTTTATGCAATAGTTCCTATTTTAAGAGGTCATATAGAGTGTATCTAGTGTCTGAGTATCCTTTAAAGTGTATAATTTTCCTTAGATTTTTAAATCTTCCATTTGGTTCACTTCCCTTGTGTTTTATTATGCATATCACCTTTATGTTGAAACACTTATGTTAGAACCTTTTAGGACTTGAAAGCTAGTTTGTATGTCTTATTTATTAGTGAAAGAATTTTTATGTTATTTTTGGAATCATTTTGGTGTATCACCCCCTTAGATTATTTTAATTTAATACAAACTTATATCTATTTTCCCACAAGCATATAGTTAGTTAGGTGATAAGCATTTCAAGGTATATTCAAGGAACTAGCCCTTGAACCTAGAGGTCTACTTCTACCTATAGGTAAACCCAAATACCTGGAAGTATTCCCATGTTTTCAACTATAGATGAGGTTTTAACACCCTCATATAGGTTGAAATATTTGGTGATAATATTTATTGTATTCCCAATGAGACTCATTTTCTTCAATATGACTTGTCAAGGTGAATGTTGGTCTTGACAACATCAACTAAAATTTGGTGTGCTACTCAACATTTGGTGATTCCATTCAAGGTAAAATATGGTTCAAGGCCATTATTTTTTCATAAATTTGATCTCATGCTTCATTTTTATTATTAGGTCATCATATATTATATTTCTCAATCCTATAAATCCACCTATTCATCTTGAACTTCCTCTTGAAGTTCAATACCCTCATCCTAATCTACCTTTTGAGGAGAAAGAAGATTTTGCTATCCAATAAATTGAATAGATTTAACAAATTTAAGATCTTGAAGAAAACATGGATAGGCCTAATGCCTTACCTAAATCTAATACTGATAATCCAATTCATCTTCAAGTATATGATTTCATTCCCCCCAATGCCACAAAGAGTGTGCCAACATTCAATGTGAGAGTCATATTACACCTAGTAAACACATCAAGGATATCTCTATTTTTTGTAGTTTTCATAATGTCACTAAAGATAATATTTCCATTATACTCCTTAAAATGTACCTTAGATGGAATTCACTTGATTGGTATATGACTTTTCCTAGTGGATGCATCACATCATGGGATGACTTTGGAGTGTTGTTGACTTCAAGGTTTGAAGATGAAAGTGACCATACCTCTCTCATACATCAGCTCAATGTGATCAAAATAGGCCCCAAATAAATAATTCACAACTTTAATGAGAGGTTTCAAAGGACTTGGTATAGATTTCCTCCACCCATGAGACCACCTATTATTTTTGTGTTCCCCACATACTTGAAAGCCATTGGTACTGATATTGCTATCAGGATTTAATCTATGGGTGGTTTCACTCTTCCTAAAGCATATTAACTTGACATTAGAGATAATAATGGCCTCATTAAAGTATGAAAATTTCCTCCTAAGGTGTTTATACCTTTTATACCTAATACTCCAGTTGATGCTCCAAGGGTGGCCCAAATTCCTAATGCTAATACCAAGCCTAAAACTGCTCCTAAGAAGGCAAATAATTTCATGGATAAAGATGCATATTTTCAATGGTTAGAAGATAATATTTGGAAATGGAACATGTAATAAGGTACTCATAAAAATAAATATCCCTATCAACAATAATATGGTTATCAATATAGGAGAGGAAGAGGTTAGGGTGAGCCTAACTTCAACAAGTCTGCTAATGTGTATAATCCCAATTCCACCACCAATGTAATGGAGATGGTACCAGTGCATATAAACTTGGTGCAAGGATATTAGAAACAAGTATAGTTAATGTATTCCAATGAAGGTGAAGAGTAATCCTTAGTTACAAGGAGGATTCACTCCTCTCCTATTAGCTAAAGATGAAGTTATGATGAAAGCAAATGAGGATTGGCAGCCTCATGGAGAAAGTTTCACTAATTTCTTAGTGGAAGATACTTGTGTGATCAACCAATTAAAATCTATTTCATAAAATAATAGATATAATAGTAAGGCTCTAGGATATGGTAATATTATGCCTAAAATTCCATCTAATCTTCTTCAAAGATAATAAATCATGGTAGCTCTAAACACTCCTACACCTCCTTCAAGTCAAAATGTTATAAGGTATGCTCAAGGTGTCTCAATTCTTAAAGTTCCAATCAATCTCTTACCTTACAAGACTCAAGATAAGGTGAGTATTACTTCCATAAACATATTATATTCATTTAAAAGTGCCAAAGCGTATATCTCTTTATGGGATGTCCTCCATATGCCAACATAAAAAGAGCTCTTGCAAAAGTATTTATCCACTATTCCTACTAGTCCTTCACCTTCAAGTCAAAGTCATAGTCATGTTTATCTTTAAAATAACCCTAATACTATTGTTTACCCATCTACTAAAATTGAGAAACCTCTACCCTTCTATCTCACTCTCATATGGGCTGATAAGCTAGTACATAATTGCATAGTTGGTAGTGGTGTTTCTACTTCAGTCATGCCCAAGGTGGTAGCTGATAATTTGGGCCTAAAATATGAACCTCATATAAAATTATTGATTTAATTAGATGGTACACTTGCTAAGATAATAGGTTTGATCAAAAAATTTAAGGTCTTATTGCATAATTGTCTTAGCTTTCCTATTTTTTAAGACATTGTTATGGTGGACCTCCCTACTCATTTTTCAATTTGTCTTTCAAGAGACTTTACGACCAAGATAGGTGGATAAATCTCATCTGAATGGTCCTTCTTGGCCTTTAGTATAAGTTACATAACCAAGGTGACCATAATAATTTATCCTTTTTCAAGGTTTCATATTGAGCCTTACATTGAAATAAGTTCTAACTTGAATTGTGTTGTCCATGAGAAAGATAAATTTAATGTGGATGATGGTGTTTCTAAACTTGAGGGAATTTTTGACTTGTTCCTTGATGAATATGTTACTATCACTTATGATCATTATCCTTATGCATACTTTGATAAAATTGACCTTGGCACTTATATCATTTTGTAGACACCGAAATCGTGTCTAACCCTTGGTCCTTTCTCCCCCCTTAGTCCCCTTTGATCCACTTAACCACTCCTAACCCATGTCTTGTTAATTTGAAATAATTATCTTATTTTAAGTTAACAATTCTCTCTCCCTTGCCACCTCACCACCTTAAGATGCCCTTCTTTGGATTCCCTTCATCCCCCCATGACCCATTTATGACCTATTCCTCATCCTCGCACCCATTTAACCCCTCTCGACCGTTTCTTACCCCGCCACTTAAACCCGGCAGTTGGGAAAATGGACAAAAGGCTATTTTTAGCCTTTTTCATGCCTTTTAGCCGCCAACATCGGTCAAATTTTGACTGACATCAGTGATATTGCCAGCATTGATGGCCTTCATAATGGTTTTTTGCATCCGTTATCCCCCCTTTGCCCTTGCTCTTCATGGAACTCTTGAATCTTACACTCTGATCAATAAATCAGCCAATGTTTCCACCAGACCTCTCACTCTCTCTCCCAGGTACACACAGCAGGCTTCTACACCAGCAAGCACAACAGGTATCAGGAGCCCCACCTTACAATAGTGTTCTACATCAATGATAGGTACATCAGCAACCTGGCCTCCTACATTCCTTCTCCAGTAGATATGAGGTAAGTATTTGCTACTGTTTTCATTTCAACATTTCTTTTAATTCATCTGTCATTCAGCCTACTGTCCATTTTCAACCTCTCTTGCTTAGACCCCTCCCAGACCACTCTCTCTTCCCTATTGCCTCTGTCTTTTGTTTGGCCCCCCTTCAAACCATTCTTTCTCCCTGCAAAGACCCTGCATAGAGCACCCAACCAGACTCAGACTCTCAGATACCTCAAGCCATTTTGCTGACCCCAAACAGACCGCAGACCTATCTACAGACTAAAAACTCGACCAGACCTCATCCAAAGACTACTTCCCTGATCGATGCCAGCCACATAAACCACTGCCCCAATCGACATTGATAGACTAACCAACGTCGACAGACCTTGACGAACCGACGCCGGTAGGACCACCGACACCGGTGACTGTGACCAGGCCAACAACATCATTTAGGTAAGCATTTACTTCCATTTCCTTTTATATCTTTGTCATTTTAGTCTTTTATCATTCTATCCTTTATTAGACTTTATTTTTATCAATTAGTGGGTTGACATCCCTTAAGGAAGTCATTGTACTTCTGGGATCAAGCTTTCACTTGGCAACCCACCATCTCCTCATCTAACGCCTTCTTTGTCTTAGTCTCTTTCTTTTGTAGGTGTCATCCTCCACAACCAGAGAGGGGTTCTCACTTTGTCTAAATTTGATGTGCATGACTATATCCAGGTACATACAAGCCTTAGACCATTTATTCTTAGTTTCTTATTCTCTCTTTTGAATGTGAAAGTGAAAAGTTGCATAGAAACATTCTGGCACGCCCGGTGGGACCTTAGGGTCTTCCTTGGGTTCCTTTTCTTTCTGTTCATATAGGTGCATTAGGTTTCTCCCTTTTCACCTCTTTATTCTCTTCTAAATGACATCATAAGTAGGATTAAAAAGAACCTTTCTTTCTTTTCTTGCATTTCAAACTAGTCAAAAATCATATCCTTCAACCCTTTCTCAACTTGTTTTCATTCAAACTCACATTTTGACTTGGGCTTAAAACACATTACATATCATTTCTGCTTGCTTGCATGTCTTAGTCCACACCTAGTAATTAAAAAACCCCATCATGAATTAATCTTAGATCACTTTATGTTACACAACCAAACCACTTGCACCAAACTAAACATCAAAACTCACCTGAGACAAGGACCGACTGGGATTTCATCACCCAGCGGATACCTTACCCATCCCGGCGATCCTACTTGGATTTCATCCCCAAGGGGAAAGTCCACTCTATTCTCTGGTAGATTCTAATCTCTAGGGAAAGTATATTTTGGCTAAGCGAGACCAGCTTATCACTGGGCTCGTGAAGTGAGGGGAGCTTGCTCCTTAGCACTAGGCCATGTACGGAACCTAACCCAGACTCTTGAGCGCCTAAACAAACCTAAAACCATCCATAAAATACCTCTTCTAGGACCCTTCTAATAGCCAACCTCCCCAAACATCACTTTAAGGCATAAGCCACAATATTCTAAAAGTTGATTCTTAGGATTTAACGCTTAGGGTCTGCCTGTCTCCATCTCTATTTTTTTGTTCCTATCTAGTTTTTTGAGCTAGTGATGACGTTCTTTTTCCTTTTTTCCAAAAAATCTCAAATCTTTTGGGTTTTTGGAAACCACAGTCACCAGCATCAGTTTTAGCACCGATGTCGGCAACATTTCCTCACTAGCATCGATTATCTGACTGACGTCAGCCATATGTTATCACCGACATCAGTTTTGTAACCGATGTCGGTCACTATCACAGTCCTTTTTCCCAAAATAGCAGCCTAAAACCTGACCCTTTTTCTACCAAAACCACATTCTGAGTTTCTAAAACTAAAAGAACACAGTTTCTAGAACCTGACCTCCTTCTTGCCTTGAATGGTTTTGACACGCAGTCAAACCAAGGCTCTTCTTGACCACGCTAGCCATCAACCGCTTCCATCTTCCCCGTCCATAACGAGTCCTATAATGGAGTTCCACTCAGAGACTGAAAGAACTCCTACTCAACTGACCCCAACTTAGACCCCCATCATCCCTGAAGGGGACCAAGATTTTGAGAGATTCTTGGACCTCAACGTTAAAGCCCTCCAAAAATTATCTTGCGAGGAACCCAATGCGAGACCTTTCGGGTGAAGCGGCAATGACATCAACACCATCCGCTACCCAGCATTTTGCCTCAACCATTAACCCAACCATGGCCAATATGCAAAGTTTGGCCTCCCCATCTATTTTTAGACCAACCTCCATCGGGGTTTCATTACCCCCTCAACCACATGCAATTCAACCAAGTTCTACATCATACCAAAACTTGATTGTCTTGACCCCGCACACTCTTGTGCCCATGAATGCAGGAGTGCCTACCTATCCTTCTACCAGTGCCACCATTCAACCACCTCTGGCAGTATTTAGTCAACTTATGCCTTCTACCTCCATAACCCAACCACCCCTAGCTTCCACATCTATTCCAATGACTAGTTATACATACGTTGCGCCCCTATAAGCGCAACCGACTACGTCGTATGCCTCTTCTAGCACCTTTCAAGTGACCTAAAACCTAGGGGGCACCCCATCTACCAATTCATCAGTAGATCTCATCAAAATGCTGATGGACAAGATGTCCAGTCTTGAAGCCTCCATTTCTGGTTCACGCAATGCCCTCTCCTATGATCAAATTTGCAATGAACCCATTCATCCTTCCGTCCCGATCAGACCATATCCCAACCAGTGGGAGCTTCCTATATTTACTCACTTCCAGAGTAAGGAAGACCTGTAATAGCATCTATGGGCATTCAGACATGCCTGCTATCTCATATCCCACAATGATGCATTATTATTACGCACGTTTCCCATGTCACTTTTTGGCCATACCCTTGACTGGTATAGCTCTCTTACCAGACATTCTATCTTTTCATTCACTCAACTTGCCCAATTATTTCTTGACCATTTTTCCATCAATATCACCAAACAAGTCTCAATCACAGACCTTTACTCCATCAGGGAATTTGATGATGAATCAATAGTCAATTTTGTCACCCGTTGGAGGGGCTTGATTAACCAGCTCTCCTTCTCCTTGCCTCAACCTGAGCTCATTGAGCTCTTTTCTCGAGCATGTGCCATGCACATCTCTTCTACCTTGTGGATTCAAACATTCTGCACTTTCAACGAAGCTTTCATCATGGCCCGAAAGCTTGAACTCCGTGCCATCGAAGAGGATAAGGTCAGATTGCATAATACCAATGCAAAAGCTACTAACCCTTCTTCTTCTAGACCTTCTTCTTCCCACTCTAAGTCCAAAGGAGTGGCCAACACTGTGGTTGCTAGATCACCATCTTTGAAAACAACTGACCAATCTCAACCTTCAACATCTCCAAGCATCACCAAACAATTCCAATAATGGTACATACAGCGTAACTACACTCCACTTGGAGAATCATACGCTTCCATTTTGGAAAAACTTGTAAAGCAGGGGGTCCTCAATCTCCCTCCAATCCGACCACCTCAATTCGACCCTTCAAAAGCCATCCCTACATGGTATAGGGAGGCCGACTTCTGTCACTTTCACCACATCCAAGGCCATGACATCAACAATTGCCGAACCTTCAAAAACATAGTCCAAGACATGATCGATAAGGGGGATCTTATTGTGGATAACCCGAATGCCCCACCTAATTAAAATATCGACATTTTCAGACAACCATTCCTAAACCATTCTCTTAAGCAAAACAATGTCTAGACCATGACCAATGACCCTCAAAACCATAATATACACATGGTCAACACGGTCTTGCCTCTTGTCCCTGACTAACCTCCTTCACAGGTGGAAGAGTCTTCTTCCCCTATTCGTCCATCACAGGATGAAGAACTTTCTTCTCCTGTCAGTCTTCCATCGACCTCTCTCATACTGGAGGATGCCTTGACCACATTTATACTATTAACCCCATCTTCATCCGAGGACCATACCTTGCCTACTCCTCAACCACAAGTCGAAGGCACAATCACCCCTGCCCTCTACCCTCTTGAGGAGCCACACTCTCCTATTTCTTCTCCACCAAGAGAAGAACCAGTCTCTTCACCCATTTCGATCGAGGAAGACCCAGTCACAGTTTCCTCTTGCCTTTTGCCAGAGATTGCTACATCTCACTCACCTCCATCCACATCTAAACCCAAACCCGTATCTAACCTCACCTCACATAATGGTGGCCCTCAACCCAAACCAAAGAAGGCCACTAAACCACACCAGAGGATTCCTCCCCCACCTTCGTCATTACCCTCAATTTTGGGCCCGCATCCATCCACTTTAATAGGAGTGCTTCCTACTCCCATACTTCACAGAGGCAAGTTGCCTCCATTACCCTCTCAATCCATCAGACATATATCTCCTCCAATCCATCGACCAATGCCTCCTAAACCAAAGTTGTCAACCCCCACTACAACAAGACACACAGACCCATTAGTAGGTTCTTATGCCTTGCTATTATTGTATTTATTACAGTCTTCTTGCATCAATCTCCTGCCTCTTAAACCATATCAATCTCTCAGACCAAAACCACCCTGGTTCGACGACACTCAGATTTGTGCATATCATCGCACGCCTAGGCACGACACTGAGCATTGTTGTGCCCTCAAGGTTGTCATTCACTGATGTCTGGGGAATGACACCTTTCTTCTCGACCATGTTAGCAATAAGCCTTCAACACCACCCCACTCATCAACTCTTGGATCAAGACCATCTTGGTCTGACAACTCTAAATTTTGCCACTATCATCACACTCCAAGACATGACACTGAGCGTTGTTGTGCTCTTAAAGCTGTCACTCAAAAACACCAGAAAAAGGATACCCTTCTCATCAAGGATCCTCTTGACCACCCCTTAGACAAATCATCAACACTGACCCATGCTTCTCAAACCTCATCACTTAAATCAGGATCTCCATGCCAGACTATCATTCCTTTACTGCCTTTAACCCCCTTATTTGACATCAACACAGTCAATCTAACTACTAAGCCTCAACTGACCTTAACCAATCTATCAAACATTCTCCCTAGCCACTGGGGGAATTCAACGCTCATCCAAGCCTCGACCAACCTTTCAACCTAGTCTCGACCAAATATCAATCACTTTTTTAATCCTAAACCTCGACTAGGCCTCAACCAAGCCTTGACCATGTCTCGACCAAACAAGCATCAACCTGACCTCGACCAAACATTCAACCCAACCATTGACCAATCATTGACCAAATACCAATCTTGACCAAATCTTGACCAACCATTCATCTAGACATCAACCAGACATCGACCAATCCTCAATCCAGACCTCAACCAAATCTTGACCAAGACATTGACCAGACATTCACCTAGACATTGACCATTGACCATGCCATCGACCAGACCATCAACCAGACACTAACCAATCATCAATCATGACATCGACCAAAGATTCAACCAACATTTTTATCAAAACATCCAACCAATCATCGACCCAACAATTCAACAATATATCAACCAACTTCACATCCAACATCAATCAACACCTGACCAATTTGGAAAGAGGCAAATGGGGCAAGTTTGCTCCTAATTGACTTGGACCTTATCATAATGCACCAGCATGGCCCAGGGACTTATCAAAACCTGAGCCCCTTTTTATGCCTTGCATCCATGACCATTATACTATTAGTCGAGTACTCGATCACTTGACGTTTTACTTGAGCTCGTCCCTTGAGCAACCCCTTGTCATTATCATTCCTATTCCTTCAACCCTATTTCCCAACATTCATCAACCCCTTTTGTCAAGCAGTAATGCTTTGTCCTAATAAAAGGGAACCCTTAAACCTCTAGAGGCTCGTCCATGGCTAAAAACTTTAGTCAACAAAACATGTCAAAAATGGGATACCTATCATATCAAAGGTCATTAAACTCTAAATTTAGACTTCTCCCTCAAAGGACAGCTACATAATTGTTGTATTACTAGACTACTCCCTTGAAGGACAGCTAGGCCTAAGTCATATCAAAAGCATATAAAGCAAAAATATAGACCACTCCCTCGATGGATGGCTATGACTAAGCTATTGCTATAGATAGTACTCTTTCTTAGAAGCTTCCCGCATTGATCAGCTTCACATATATGACCACCAAAGCAAAATAACATCCCCTCACAGACTTCCCGCATCAATCAGTCTGCCTTAAAAAAAAAAAGACTGACTGACAAACTATAAATTCATGGACATGCCTATAGTCGTTCTCAGGTCACCTATAAAAGGGGAAAGGTTATTCCTGCCACAAAGGGTTACCCCATCCTCTCATATCACATAATCCAACCTATCACCCCAACATACTCAAGGGACTTTGAGCTCACTTAACGTCAAGCGATTCGCTTACTTCTCTAGCACAACCTATGGTCAACGATGTCATGCATGAATGGGGATTTGGTTCTAATAACCCTTATCTATGTTGTCCTTATGGTCCTTGTCAATCAATGGGCGAATATGCCTTTCACTTCTTTTGCACTTTGGTCACATTCAACCAAATTATTTTCTCAAACCAAACCAACCTCAATATTTTCAGACCACCAACGTCATCATAATCCATTTCACATAGTTTCTATGGACACCAATACACATGGAAACTATTGACCAGCCTCAATTTATGTTAAGCATAAACCAATTCTTGCTGAAGCATAAATAGACCTCAATTCATTTTTAGCATACATCCATCATGCCTATGGAAAATTGCTAGGGATGAAAGACCCCTCAACCAATGTTACAGCATACACCATTTGGAAAAGGCTGTAACATCTTTTTCTCCTCATCATTTCGACACATGACCACACCCATCATCGACCATTTTGTCTCTTAGCCTAAACTACATTGGTCTGAGGCCCCTTCCAATCTGGGCTATGTAGGCAGCACTCAGATGACATGATGTCTTCTGGGGTTAGCTCGACCACCCTTGTTTGTTCATCTCTCTGATGGACAAACCTTCTTTCTTCCTTGTGACCATGACTTGCCCTCGACTAAGACTAATCCATTACCTTTGACCCTTCCTCCCTTTTAGGGAGAACTACATTGGCCTGAGGCCCTATAACAGGGGCTATAAAGGCAGCACTCAGTGTTCTGAGGTTAGCTCGGCCACATTCTTTCATCCGCCCATTCATTCAACCAATCATCCATCTCGACCCGTCTCAATCAACCACTTTGGAGATCATGCCTATCTCCTCTGACCTTGACCACTTCCAAGAAGACTTCGCCTTGGTTGTTTTTGAATGTATGCTACCCATGTATGGTTAGCAAAATTGTGTGTAGCCCATATTTTTTACCCTCACAAGTATAGGATCGCAAGCCGGTTGATCCCTACTCCTTGTGACATTTTCATATTTCCAGGAGCACTTCCTGAGCCCGAGATACCTAGAACATGATGACCCATTGGAGCTATAGCTTTGATTGAATAACCTGATCAGCTATGACCACATGCTAGGGCTCGGTTACTTCAATTTTGGCACTCCTCAACCCTCGACCTATGACAATTTGACTTGACCATCTCGTGAAGTGGTATGTGCACAATTACAATTATTACAGCATTTACCCTCACCTTTTTTTCATCCACTCTTTGTCAAATTAGCACCCGATTCCCAGTTCCCTTCCCTCGACTCCTGCTTTGAGGGGGAATACCTCATCTCATCCAGTGCAATCAACATCTTGTTTTTGTCTTGTAGTTCATTTGAACAACCAATAGGACAAAATTGACCTTATCCCACACCTGGGGCAATCAACTCCTATTTTTGTCTTACAGTTCATCTAGAACAACCAACAAGACAAAAAGGGGAAAATGTAGACACCGAAATCATGTCTAACCCTTGGTCCTTTCTCCCCCCTTAGTCCCCTTTGATCCACTTAACCACTCCTAACCCATGTCTTGTTAATTTGAAATAATTATCTTATTTTAAGTTAATAATTCTCTCTCCCTTGCCACCTCACCACCCTAAGATGCCCTTCTTTGGATTCCCTTCATTCCCCCATGACCCATTTATGACCTATTCCTCATCCTCGCACCCATTTAACCCCTCTCGACCATTTCTTACCCTGCCACTTAAACTCGGCAATTGGGAAAATGGACAAAAGGCTATTTTTAGCCTTTTTCCTGCCTTCCAGCTATCGACGTCAGTCAACTGTCAACAGACATCAGCGTATTGTCGGCATCGGCGGCCTTCATAACAGTTTTCTATATCCATTATCCCCCCTTCACCCCTGATCTTCATGGAACTCTTGAATCTTACAATCTGATCAATCAATCGGCCAATCTTTCTGCCAGACCTCTCACTCTCTCTCTCAAGTACACACAGTAGGCTTCTACACTAGCAAGCACAACAGGTATCAGGAGCCCCACCTTGCAATAGTGTTCTACATCAATGATAGGTACATCAGCAACCTGGCCTCTTACATTCCTTCTTCAGTAGATATGAGGTAAGTATTTGCTACTATTTTCATTTCAACATTTCTTTTAATTCATCTATTGTTCATCCTACTACCCATTTTCAACCTATTTTGCTTAGACCCCTCCCAGACCACTCTCTCTTCCCTATTGCCTCTGTCTTTTGTTTGGCCCCCCTTGCAGACCATTCTTTCTCCCTACAAAGACCCTGCACAGAGCACCCAACCAGACTCAGACTCTCAGACACCTCAAGCCATTTTGCTGACCCCAAACAGACCACAAACCTGTCTACAGACTAAAAACTCAACCAGACCTCATCCAAAGACTACTTCCCTGACTGATGCTGGCCACATAAACCACTACCCCAACCGACGTTGGCAGACTAATCGACGTCGACAGACCTTGACAAACCGATGCCGGTAGGACCACTGACGCCGATGACTGTGACCAGGCCGACAGCATCATTCAGGAAAGCGTTTGCTTCCATTTCCTTTGTTGTCTTTGTCATTTTAGTCTTTTATCATTATGTCCTTTATTAGACTTTATTTTTATCAATCAGTGGGTTGACATCCCTTAAGAAAGTCATTGTACTTCTGGGATCAAGCTTTTGCTTGGCAACCCACCATCTCCTCATCTAACGTCGTCTTTGTCTTAGTCTCTTTCTTTTGCAGGTGTCATCCTCCACAACCAAAGAGGGGTTCTCACTTCATCTAAATTCGGTGCACATGACTATATCCAGGTACATACAAGCCTTAGACCATTTTGTCTTAGTTTCTTATTCTCTCTTTTGAATGTGAAAGCGAAAAGTTGCATAGAAACACATTTATGAAGAACCATTTGAGGGAGCTGAGGTAAGTGTCAAACATTCTTTCTCACATGTTGTTGAAGGTAACTACATTATTCATGAGTATGATGATGATAGGTTGAAGAATATAATTGAGTATCATAGTGGAAAGAATGATATTTTTTCCCTATTATTGATGAAGTTGCCCTTGATGATGATACTCATGAGGTAGAGTCGGATGACTTATGGCCAAGGTTCAATGTTATATGTCAAGAGTTTAATAAATTAGATAATGTTACTTCCCCTCATAATAATTCTATATCTGATGTTGAATTTACTACCAAGCATGGAAAAAAGTGTCATGTTGTGAATGAAGATGAACTATGTCAAAGGTTAAATGCCATATGTAAAGAGTTTGATAATTTAGGTAAGACTCATTTTTCTCCATGATATTGCATGTCTAATATCAATATTGCTAATGAGACTAACAAGCATGTTTTTGAGTGTTACATCAGGCACAAGGATGAATTTCATTCTACTAATCAAGAGTCTACAGTCATGAAAAAGCTTAATAAAGTTATTACCCAAGAAGTTGTAGACATGGAAAATGAGGTCAAGATAGATTTGGTTGTGCTTCAAGGGCAGTCAAAATATCCATCTAATGTTGAGTCACATTCAGAAGTATTGAAACATAAATAATAAGGATTGGAGGTCTCCATGTACTAAGCACATCATGCACAAGAAGATAGAAAAATTGAGGCATGTGTCATACATTTCAATTTGTAGTTTAAGGAGGGCATATCAGATATGATAATGATCAAGGAGATTGCAGCTTCAATAAAAGATATTAGAGATAAATAAATATCATTCATGAAGGTTCCAAATATCCCACTATTAGGCCTAAGAAGACACATAGGTGATAGGCTTCTTAATCAGACCCATATGCAAGTGGTTGATGATAAACATGATTCTCATGCTAGATTTGATTCATAGAGTAAGAAAGATGAAAGGGGAAATATTTGTTATCTTGTTTGAGGTATGATCAAATCTTTTTCACCTCAAAATTGAGGTTTTGTAAATATTAGTTTAGGTGAGTGTGTCTTTCTTTCAGTTGTGTTGTGTTGCATAAGTGTTATTGAGAACACATGTTTGTTTCCCTTTGGTGTGTCTTATTTTGTGTGTTTTCCTTATGTTTGGTGTGGTGCCAAAGTAAATTTGTGTGTAAAAATTTTATATAGGTGACTTTGTGGCCCAATGGATAGGATTAGGCTAGTGGTCCTAGCATAGCAAGCATACCACCCTTGTGAAATCACCAAGAATGTTGACCATTATGACCACAAGTCAAAATGAGTCAACCACATACAGTAAAAAACTTTATAATGGGTATATTATAATGCCATATGGTTTTTATTAGATCATTTTATTTTATTTAATGTCTTATTAGCCTTGGTCATTGTTTAATTTAGTCCTTATGTCATTTTAAGTCACTTAGGGGTCATATATGGGTCATTAATTGAAGTGGTATAGTTTTATTAGGTATAAAAGTGTTATAAAATCCATATAAATTTCCATAAATATATTCCATATCATATTCCTTTTCAATAATTTCATTAATAATATAAAATTGTAGGTGTTAACTAAAAATCAAGAAAATAAGTGAGAAGAGGGAGTTTCAAAGGTTGTATGGCCTATGTGAGAGAGTGGCACATGGGAAAAGCTTATGGAGTGAAATTTTAACTTCCTTGACTCCATTTACATTTTTTTTATTTAAAATTGAAAAAAAAATTCTAAAACCATTATATCTCTCCATCACTTCACTAGACAAGTAGAACTAGTCAATAGGTTTCTTCTTAACACGGCCAGTAGGAGGACTTTTAGGTCAAATGCTCTTGGTGGTGGCTATTAAACTTGGTTAGAATAATTTTAATGTTTTTATTTGTATTAATGGTGGTCTATAATTTATGAATCATTCCTAAGAAGTTGATTGTTTGGTTTTGCTTACCAATTCCCACACCCTATAGATTTTACTCCTATTTGAGCTAGTTTGTACAATTCAGCTAATGAATTTTTTCCAAAGGATTTTTACTCCATTATATCATGTTTACCATTTTTTGTTTCATTATTTTAAGTGATTTTATGAGGTAAATAGTTCAATTTTTAGGTTAATGTATGCTAGTGGACTTACAATTAATTTTCCTTCTTTGTAGAAGGTTTCCTTATCTATAGTGGTTTAAAATCAAGATGTGGTATTTTAATTCATGACTCCATATCTCATTTACCCCCTCTCATTCTAATATTACTCTCCAATATTAGCATCATGTAAGTTGTAGTCAAGAAAGATAGTCACAATCAACTTCTTGCATGATTATTATCCACAGTGAGCTAAATAGAGTATTTTGAGCTATGATCATGGTCATGAAAGTGTAATGGAGAGATAAATTTTATTATCACATCCTTTTATCATTAAAAATAAATTTATATCCTCTAAATATCACATAAAGAGTTTTGATAGTTAGTGTAAACCAGATACACAGTCATATGCCATTAGGATGCACCTATAGGTGCATGTAGAAATATATCACATGGAAATGGGTGTTTAAACTTTTTATAATCATGTAAATTATTTTATCATTCAATTTAATACCTTTGATAATTTTGGGAGCTTGTTGAATTCCCATACACCATGTACATTATGCATGTTTCCATTCATTGCCTTGACTACAACTATATCAACACCTATAAAAGACTGAGAACATTGAGTTGAGAGTATTGAAACTTGTTTAAAATCTTTCAAGATGGGAAGGATGCATTGAGATAATTTAAGAATTTCCAAACTTCATTAAATTTCCTATATATCATTCATATTGCCTACATTCACATTCACTGCCTACAAATGGAAATGTCCACCTATAGGTGGCACTAACAAAAACCTAAAAGTGTTGTTCAAAGGTGTTGTCATATGTTTTGAGACCCTCTTTGAGGTCCTAGTATGTTTAATATAATATAATATTCATTTTTGAATCATTAGACTAGTTGGCAGTCTTGAAATATCACCCCAAGTGAAGGAATTTGAACTCAAGGACAATTTTCCCTAAAACACCAAAATATAGCCCTTAACACTTTTGGTGTTAATATATGATGATGTCACATAGAATTTTGATCAATCCAAATGTTCCTATCTTGTAGACCTATCTTAAGGGAATAGCCTTGAAAAATGGAGGTGGTGTGTGACTAGAGGAAATTAGTGTTGGAAGGCCTCTAATGTTGATATTTATTTACTACAGTTTCTTAGTGATGTCTATATGATTTGAATTTCAAGTGACCTCTACACCCAAAACTGGTAAGGTGAGAACACATCTTCATGTTAAGTGGTTATAATCAAGTGAGGATCACATAAATGATTCAAATGTCATCAATAATATTGGTAAATTTTGGAATGAACCTCCATCAACACCTATAGGTGTATATTTTGCTCAAAAAGGCTACCTACAACTTGCATATAGGTGACTCACCAATTTATAAGGTAAACCTTGGAAGATATCAGCCTAAAAACACAACCTTTATAATGGTAAGTGCTTCCAAATACTTACAAAGGGATCCAAAGGTATGTGGTACTAATTTCAAGGTTGATGTATACCAACAAGGCCCCATTTTGCTCCAAGATAGTCAACTATAGTTGACTATAGTATAATTGTGGCTTAAAGAATGCTTACCTTGGTGACTAGCCTAAAAAATACATGATGAGAGGTGAAAAAAATTACTATGGAATGACACTAGAAGAAATACTAAAATCTTGAGGCATTCTATAAAATATCTAAGACAATATATTCACCTATAGGTATGGTGTTTTGAGGTAAAGCATAGTTAGTCAACCTACAGTCCATATCAGTCAAGTGAAAGGAGAAGAAATGAAAGGTTTGATGAGGGTATCATGATCAAAAAAAATTTAGAAGGATATAATTTTTTTTTTTCCATTCCATGTCACCCTCATAACATGGAAACATGGGAAGGAGGGACTCTAACAATGCAACCTATAGTCACATGTCAAAATCTTGCATAGTCAATAGTCCTAACAAGTCTGTCTTTAAAGTTTTGAAGGATTAGAGGGTATAATTATATGATAAAACCCTTAAAATTTTCATAAAATGTCCCCACCCCTTGGATATTCCCTCAATACCCTCCTTTTATTTTTGGCAACAAGGTAAGTGCCCTTTGTTTTGTCTTAGATAGAGAGCACTCCCTAAAGATGCAAATTTATAGGTCTAAAAGAATGAAGATGAAAGGGTGAGTTGAAAGTTAATGAAACATTTAAAGGAGATTATAAGACTTGTGTCACACATGAAAAAACATAAAAAATCATGAATATGGGTTGGAAATAGGCCAAGATCATTCAAACTTACAAAGGATACAGTCAAGACCTTTAGGTCTAGATTAGGCTTATTACCCATTTGGGGGTCCACTATTAATTTTAACACTAGGTGAGAATCCCAATGAATTATAATATGTTCATATGGAATTATCAAGTGTGTTCAAGCTTTAATCATGTATAATAAACCATAAGAAGACCATCTCTTAGCTCAAGACCACCACAGTGCATGCAGAATGCAAAATAAAGCTTGAGAGGCTGACTTGAGAAGCTCATACCTACTTGGAGGCTTTGAATAGGAGTCTGAGTAGTTAGGGGATGTTTAAGGAGGTATTGAAAAAGCACTTTGTGGAGTTTTTTTGTATATTAGATGTCAGACCTGTATGAACAATCTTTAGAGGGAAAAAATACTCTAAACCCCTAAAACCCTTGTTAGTGACCCGATTGGGATAATGAAGGAAGAGATATATCTAGATGGACTAGAATGACTTGGGATTTTATTGGAAGTTTTATATGAATCTAAAATTCTCCTCCTCATTAACTTGAGTTTCATCCTACTTAAGATAAGGCACATAACTAATTTTTTTGATAATTTTTGGTGTTTTATAGGTTCAAGGGAGATTCAAAGGATGAATGTCACTTTGGGAGATAGGTTGGGAATTTATATAACCTATAATTTCCATTTATTTCAATATAAAATCTCACAATTTCCTTTATTAACACCTTCATCTCGGCCAGTCAAAGATGGCATAGTGAACAAGCTAGTGAGAGGGTGAAAACTTCAAGTGAGAGGCCTTTTAAGGTCTACCTAAGGAATATAAGGCCATGAGGAGTCCTAAAAGGTGTCATACACTCCCTTTTACAGATAATATTGTAAAATTGAAGATAATTTTTTTTCCAAATGTGAGAGGTGAGTGAAAGAGAAGTTATTTGACTATAAGTAGTGATAATTCATGTCAAAAAGAATCTAAATGATTAGGGATGAAACCAATGCATGTTTGAGAATGTATACAACCCCTCCCTCTTAATTCAATCATCACATATGTCCCTAGTAATTTTTTAGATGTTCTAATAATACTAAATGACGAAGGTAGTTTTTTGAGTAAGTAATTAAGTAGTTTCACACCATATTTCAAGAGTTTCATGTTTTGTGGGACATTTTCCCAAGTAGACCTACCATGGTCTATTTCATATTCCTCTCTCCTTCATGTGTAACTCATTTTATTATCATGTCACATGTCCTAGTGATTATTATACTTCATTCTCTTCTCCTCTCCTTCCAATTCTATAAGTAGTAGACATTTTGACTCTTGTAAAAAAATACCACACCATGTATGGTGAAGCCCTGCTAGAATGACAATGTATTTTGCCTTTGAAAAATAAATTAAAGTTTGGTTTTGATTTCATGAACATTTTTATAAGTGTGAAAAGTGATGTATGTTAAGGTTAATGATAATCTTCTATCCTTGATTTCCTTATCCTTTCATGTTTATGCAAGAGTTCATATTCTAAAAGGTCATATAGAGTGTAGCTAGTGTGCTAGGATCCTTTCAAGTGTATAATTTTCATTAAAATGTGAAACCTTCCCTCTAGTTCACTTTTTTTTTATATATATCACCTCTATGTTGAAACACTTATGTGAGAACCTTTTAGGACTTGGAAGCTAGTTTGTATGTCTTATTTCTTAGTGAAAGAAGTATGATTGTCTTGTGGAAATATTTTTGGTGTATCACCCCCTTAGATTTTTTTCATTTCATGCAAACTTATATCTCTTTTCCCAAAATCAAATATTTATTTAGGTGATAATCATTTTAAGTTATATTTAGGGAGCTAGCCCTTAATCCTAGAGGTCTACTTCTACCTATTGGTAAACCCACATACCTATAAGTATTCCCATGTTGCCCAAATCTGGATAAGGATTAAACACCCTCTTATAGGGTGAAATATTTGGTGACAACACAAAAATTATTTTATGCTCACTTGACATCAACTAAGAGGAGAATCATTAGATTAATTTTATATTCCCTCTCAACATAGAGACATTAGGTTTCCTTCAAATTCTCTCTTGTTACATGGCTTCCTTGTCACATCAAGCACACAAGCTCATATCTCAAAAACCACTCACCATGCATCTTCACCAGATGCACCTTGACATCAATGACATCAACCTTGACATAAATAACAACATTTCTCAACATCTCAAAGATAAACAACTAAGTAGTATTGCATCATAGATTTTAAGATAAAGTGTGTTTTCAAGGAGGGTATAATGGGCTATGTGATGAATAAAAAAATTTGGAAATTATTTGAAAGGTCAAGTAGAAAGACTTGGTCATGAAAATAATTATAAATATCTTGAAACCAAGGTAGTTTAATTGGGGAATTAGGACTAACAATGGTACATACCCTTTTTGAATATGGAAATACATGAGTAGGCTATAGAATATTTATAATGAGAAACTGATGCTCTTTAACACTACTAGAAATTTATATCATGGACCTAATTATTGCCATTATGTCAGTTGATCTATTATTGGCCCATGGTACCTATAATTATAATGATTTAAAATGAGTATTGAGATTATCCACAATGTGCTTGTAGGGTAAAAGTTTGTCATATTGAGTCTGATATTGATCTATGGTTTGATTAATAATTATTTAGGAATCCCCATAGACCATTAAATTCTATATATCCCACTTTAATTTAATATAAATTCCAAAAATAAGGGCTTCATTCTCAGTCATATTATTGGTATAATGAAAATTAATATGAAATTCCTTGGGGATCAGATCCCCATATGGTTTATTCAATAAAATGTTGGCCCCAAATCCATGGGATGTAAATGAGACATCAAATTATAGCTTCCACTATTTAGTTTATTTTTGTACTTCTTATATTGTCATAATAGAATCATCTAGAAAATCAAATTTGAGTGGTCGAGTATCTATAATAGGAGCTTCTACAATTTAATCTGCAATGACATACCCCTTAATAGATTTTTAGTTTTGGTACTCAGCATCAAATTATCTTAAAAGCATGACCCATTTATCCATGTGCCATGTAAGAGTTGATTTAGATATAAGATATTTGAGAGGTTCTAATTTAGCAATTACAATAGTCTTATTATTCAGCATATAATGTCAAATTTTGGGAGGCAAACACCATTGCCAAACATGCTCTCTCTATAGATGTATAATTATGTTCATAATCCATAAGTGTGAAACTTAGATAGTAGACCACATATTCCTTTCCAAGTTCATCATGTTAGGCCAAGAGTGCCCCAAATGCCTGTTTTATGGTTGAAATATAAAGGATCAATGGTTTTTTAGGTGTTGGTGGTCTCAAAACTGGTGAGTTGGCCAAGTATGTCATGAGCTTCAAAAATGCTAATTAACACTCATAATCCAATTGAAACACGACCCCCTTCTTCAAGAGGTATGTAAATGGGTGGAACTTATCTACTAGTTTTGAAATAAACCTTCAAATAGATTGGATCTTTCTATGCAGGCTGTAGAGCTATATGAGATTAGAAGGTGGAAAATTTTCCATGATGGCCTTAACCTTCACAAGATATAATTTAATCCCTCTTTATGACATAATGAATCCTATAAATTTCCCTAAAATGACACCAAATACATACTTTTTAGGATTTAAATGAACCTTGTACTAATGAAGTCTCTCAGATATTCTCTATAGAACATTAGGATATCCAGCACATGTTTTTAATTTTGCTAGGATGTCATCAACATAATCCTCAATAATATCATGCATCATGTCAAGAAATATGACATTCATAGCATGTTATTGGGTGGCCCCAACCTTATTCAATCCAAATGGCATGACTTGATAACAAAATGTTCCCCATGGTGTGGTGAATGTAATTTTGGGTTGGTCTTCTAGAGCTATCTTAATCTAATTGTATCCTGAGAATCCATTTATGAGGGACACCATCTCATACCCAATTGTAGAATCAAAAATCATATCAATATTGGGTAGAGAAAAATCATATTTAGGGTACAGATTATTTATATCTCTAAAACTGATATAAATGAGTATATTTAATGGCTTTTTGCTTACTAGAACTATGTTTGATATCCATTCAGAATAATCTAGTATCTGGTGAAGCCAACTCATAATAGTTTCTCTAGTTATATTTTTACCAAACTAGTGATACATGGATGCATCTTTCTTAATTTATGTTTGACTGTATTAACATCTAGATGTAAAACAAGTTGATGCACAACTAAGTCAGGGTCTAAGCCTAGCATGTCATAAGAAGCCCATTAAAAGATATCAATTGAGTCTCTTAAAATGGTGAAAATGTGGTCATGTTATTTATTAGTGAGGGAGGATCTAAGATAAACAATTTTTGGGTTATCATAATTCCCCAAGTTTATTTAGTAGTGTTTTCTAAAAGGAGTGTAAAATCATCTTCTAGAATAGTGGGTAGCATCTGATCTTGATCCTCTTCTTCTACTTCAGCTTCTGGATGTTCTTCCTAAAGCTTTGGATAATGAGATGAATCTAAATCTACTATTTTAGGTAGTGGACAACTAGAAAATATCTCTATAAAGTCAAGAGAAAGATGCTCAAAGACTTTTTGTTGTTCTAATGTGATACTAGTACTAGTTATAGATCTAGGACTTTGGTGGACATAGCTCTTCCTTTGGAGATGAGCAAACTTCCCTATCCAAGAGCACCTGAAATAGGTTGTCACACAAGGGCTTGGATTTTTATTTACTATTTCCTTTATCAACAAGCACCTTAAAGAGGTTTTCACCCAAAGATCTTGATGTTTTCTCTTTTTCATGACTGATAAATTTTTCCCACTCTCTAAAGTAGGTAGAAGAGTCCAAGGAGAAGTCAAATCCTTACTAATGATCACCTATTGGCAATCCATCTCTAAGGCCCATATACTTGGAAATGTATTCTTCATTCTATAATTCATCAAGGGTATGATAGAATTTTACTAGTCCTAATCAATGAGGTTGATATGGCAAAGGCAAAGGGGACAATGGGTGGTGATAGTCATAACAGAGTTGTAGTAAAATAGGTTTGTGTCAACAAACTCATTGTAAATGTTATAATGGGATGCTACATCACTATCAGGAGTCTCATTGATAATCAATTCAAAACAATCACTATTGAAATACATGAGGTCACCCCTAGGCAATATAAATACAAGACCTTGACTCATGTTAGGCTTAGTAGCTAATAATAGTTCTAGGATACCTTACTCTCATGGCCTGAGGCCTTTACCTATATAATCAAACTTGTCCATAATATGATTAGGGATAGGATACTTAATATTCTAAAAACAATCAATGATGTTATTAGAATATAACTAGTCTCCTTCGATAAAAGCTTCTTGATCCTAATTTGGTGAAGTAGTAGGTATGAATACCATTGGTTATTTTTGTGTATCTTTCTTATTTTTATAAATCATTATAGGTATACTAGGGTTTTGTAAGTATTAGGTTTATCGAAAGATTTAGGAAGGCAACTTATTAATATGGAAGGCATCTTTCGAATGGTATGTGGAAATGCCTACATCCTCAATAGTGATTGGTTGTGTAAGCATTATGGGAAATTAACTAGTTGAAGTAGAAGCAAGGTCACTTGGGTTGATATTATTATATTTGGGTTGTTTTAAAAATATTTCTTTGTTCTTATTCACTAAAAAATCAAAACTAGGGCAATAGTTATAATTACAAAATTCAACCTCTAAGTTTTGCAATATTGATAGGATTATAGATTGATAGGAATGGTGACTTCAATCCCATCATGGGGGAACTTGAAGCATTGGTGTAAAGTGGATGTTACAACCTGTACTTCATGAATCTAAGGATGGCCAAGAAGTATGTTATAAGGTAGTTCAATATCCATAATATGGCATAAAGTATGAAGGGACATAGACCCAAAAATGATTGGTAAATAGATAGTTCTAGAAGATTCCCTTTTGGTGTTTTTATATTCCTTGATCATGATCATCTCTAGCTGGATGTATTTTATAGTATAACCCAATCTTTGTACTAACTTGAGTGACATTATGTTCAACATTAAACCATTATCTATAAGAACCTGCTTGATTTTATGATTTTTAATGATGACCTTAATATACAAGGGGTTTTTATGGTTAGGACCAAGAGTATACATGTCCCTCAGATAAAATTTAACTTATCAAAAAGGAGATAAATGCCCCATAAATATTTGGATTTATTCAGGGTTAATGTCTTGAGGAATAGTGGACTCTTGAATAAAGTCACTAATAATAGTTATGTGGACTTTTGATGTATGCAAAATACCTAAGATAGAAATTTTCATAGGGGTTTTACTAAGTTGGTCTGAGATACTATAAAAATTTTCAATAGAAGTGTTGTTCCCAAAATCAGCTATGCTTATTTTTAGAGCTCCCCTATAAAACTTGTCCGTTTCATCTTTTCGTCTCCCTCAGTTCGTTCTTTGAAATGGTTTTCGAATTCACTCTCATTTTAGCCTCAGAACGAGAAGTGGTTACCATCTCGTTCCGGCCAAATTTTCCCTCCCCTAGACTCCTTCCAGAGTTGGTCTTTTCTTCCATTTCCCCTATGCAAGGGTGGCAAATTTCACTGCCTCTACGTTTTTTCTTTGTTTTTTGTGCAAGGGCGGCAAAATTTGCCGCCCCTGCACTTTTGCCTGCAAGGGCAACAAATTTTGCCACCCTTACCTGTGTTCTGTGTCTAATTTTTGCCACCCTTGCATCTGGAACTCACATTTCTCTAGCTCTAGAGAAATCTTCATTCTTTTCATTTTCCGCGCCCGCTCCCCTTTTTCTTCCTCTTTTTGACCTGCTCGCGTCTCATCCCTTTCAAACACATCTCCCTAATCGTGACCAGCGAACGTGTAGTTCTCCTAGATCACTACTTTCTTCCTCTAATTGCACAATCATGGTTCCTGCTGTAGTTTCTATGAAGAGTACCTCTTCATCGGCGTCTTTTCAGCAGAAGTTCTTCTAGGTCACTGAAGTTTCCCTGAAGCAGTCTAAGACCAAGGAGAAGACTAAAAATAAAGATTGATAGTTTGGAGAAAGATCTCAGCAAATGGAAAGAAATGAAAGATCCCAAGAAGAGCACTCTAATGTCTGTTGGTGCCATCTCCAGTAAGGACTCCTATGTTGAGATCAAGGAGTCACTGATCTTCAAAATCTAGAAGAAATGATCCAGAATTTCAAAGGGATGATCCGAAAAGATTTTGAAGAAGCATCTTTCTCAATGACGTTGGTGGACAACATTCTAGATGCTCAGTTAACTTTGGAGAATTTGAAATCTAGGTTAACTGGCCACTCTAAAGCCATCACAGCATTAAAAGATGCGCTGATCAGAGCAAAGGTCATCTCCAAGAACGCAGTTGTGCCAGACAGCATAGGAATTTAGGCATCAATTGCCATGTACGATGCTCATCTGAAGAAGTCCAACAGCAAGAATTGACTCTCTCTCTCTCCTTCTCTCTTTTTCTATCCTTATGCATTTTTGTTTCATGTAGAATGTATGCAATTTTGTAATATGTAATTACATGTAAATATTTTGGAAAATATCTAAAAGTCAAAGATGAGTCATCTTTGACCAAGATATTTTATATTTTATTATTTTTTGTTTTTGAGGGTTTTCTCCCTATATATAGTGGAGACCTCATTTGTAAATGATCTTGGAAAATTTAATAGCAAACACTCTGCTGAAATTGAAGCAACTTTTGAGACTTTGTGCTCAAATTTGTAAATCATATTCTGTTGAATGAATGAGAAGCAGGTTATTTTAGACTTTGTGTTGAGATTGTCTGTGTTATTTAGAAAATAGTTCTTATGTCTTTTTCCTAGTAACATCTTGTTTATCTGATTTAATAAGAAAGTGGGTAGAAGATAGACTTTGTGTTGCTTTTACCTTTGAGATTCTTTTATCTTTTGTAGTTTCAGGTGAAGACTTTGTGCTTCACTTTACTCTACGGTTGTACTTGTTCTGGATCTATGGAGAAGCTACGGAAGACTTTGTGCTTGCGTGAGCATTCTTGTGGACCTTGTTACTTCAGGTGATCTCTTGCTCTTTGTTTGACACCATTCCTGAAAGAAGAGGAATGTTGTTAGCATTAGACCAAGATTTTCTCCCTTTTGTTCTTTATACATTACTTCTGAAAAAAGAGAAGTAGATGCTGTTATACCACCCTCATGTGTTATTTCCTGCTTAATTTTATATGCAGCACGTAAATATTGATAGGGAACCTCCCCTTGATGAGAGGAGAGATTTACTTTATTTAGATCTGGTAAAACCATACTTTTCAAGGTGGTAAATCTCCCTTATGTTGTGGCTGATATCCCCATTTTGTCATCAGTTAGTTGATGACAAAATATTCACCCAATAGTTTTTGGCGACTCTGCTGGGGAACGGATGTGCAGTCTGAAACCTCAAGTTTCAGATTGAAGCAGTCCCTACCCTTATCCATTACATAATCTGGCGACTCCGTTTCATGTCTTACCTATTATCATTATAGCCTTACCAGCTACCTCCATTATATTATCTGGTCTGCAAAACTAGAGCTACTGGGAAGAATGCGCATTTTAAAGCCTCAAGCTTCAACTCAAAGTAGATTCGGTCCCATTTTTGTTTTGAAAACCTGGCAACTCCATGCTACACCAGAAGTCAGAGATCTAAAGGCATTGTTGACCCTATGTTTGAGTTGGTGCAACAGAGTAATTTTGATCTGTTTCCTCCATCAACTTCTCTTCGACGGTCTAGGAGTTTTCCTTCTAGCCTTGTCAGGTCACCAACACAAGGTAGAACTCCTTTTCCTGCTATCAATCGCCACCTACCTATAAACACTCCACCAAAGTTTGTTATCCCACCTTTTAATCCTCTTATCATAATGGCTCAAGGCCCATGGGGTAATTCCTTTGGCCCTCTTAACTTGACTCCACCTCTGCATGAACTACCTCGTAGTTCTAGGAAAAAATTTCCTAAGTTTTTTGGTGATGGGAAGGTTCATCCTGACGAACATGTTGCTGCCTTCTCCATAGCATGTGGTGTAATTGGTGTCAAATTTGAAGATGTAGCGGTGAGACTTTTTGTGGAGACTTTGCAAGGTGCTGTTGCGGATTGGTTCTATCACTTGCAGGTCGGGTCAGTGACTAACTGGAATACACTAAAGTCCATATTTGAAGCTAGATTTAAACCTGCTGAAGATGCACATGCTTTGTTAGCTCAGCTAACATAGATGAAAAAAGAATCCCAGGAACCCATGAGGGATTTCATATCCAAATTCAACAAATTGAGGAATCGAATTCCAACCGTGGCTCAACCCACACCAAAAAATCTCAAGTGCTTTTTCATCAACTCACAGCTTCCCGAAGTAAGTTTTCTATTAAGGCGAGCTGGTCCTATGGATTTAGCATTGGCTCAAAGTTTGGATACTGAGATTGAAGATGATCTTATCTTGGTAGGTAAGATCAGAAAAGACCCAAGTAAAAATAAATTCCCTTCATCTGCTGAAAGCCCTTCTACAGCTACTACAGATTCTATGGTACAAAAGTTAGCGAATGAAATGCTATCTCTCAGAAGACAGATGGCCCAAGTTATGTCTACTTTTCCTAATCAAGATATGCCAAGGAGGACATTTTAGAATCAAGCGTACCAAGGCAATGCTGCTAGGAATCAAGGGCAGCCAAATTGTCTTCCTCCCACATAGAGGAACCTCACCCTTGAAGCCCCTCCAACCAACACAGCGATTGGATATCTGGAAACAGAACGCGCTCCCCCTTTTCAACCTGAGTTGGACCAACAATATGATGCTAATCTCTTTGGAGAGCAAGAAGAAGAATTAGCTAGTGACTCCATCATTGGCTACCTGAATTATCAAGAGGAACCCAGAAGTGAGGGGAATGCAACTGAAGGATCATATGCCGTATTCACCCGGTCCCAAAAATAGTCAGCCTGACAAGCTGATAAAGAGAAGATAGAGGAGCAACCTCGGCCAACAGTTTTAATTGCCAAGTGGGGAACCACTCTGCCCTTCCAACCAAAGGACCTGGTGACTATTGAAAAGGTACGTACCCTAAGCATCCCTGCATCCTCTACTTTAACTTTGCAAACCAGCCTTCCCCATCCCAAAAACCAAAAGAGTGAACTCTCGTCCTCTGTCCCTAGTCCAATACCGACATTTGATATAATTGAGAATGTCAAAAAGACTAAAATTCAAATGTCTGAACTTGAATTTCTACAAGCCCATCCTAAACAATTAGACATGTTGGTGAAATGTGTGAAAGGTACAGCCGTCCCTGTAGGACAAGAAATTTTGAGGGTAACTCATGATCCCTCAAAAGATATATCCGCCTAGAACAATCTTGTCGTGACTCCTCCAGTTGTTCCTGAGAAAATAGAACCTTTCTATGTTTCTCTATTAATAAACGGTCGCAAGCTGAGCAACTGCATTATCGATTCTGGTGCATCTGACAATGTTATGCCTGCTAGAGTGGCAGGATCTCTTGGTCTCACATTGACTAAAACTTTTGGGAGATGTTTCTCCATGGAAAACAAACAAGTACCACTATTTGGGCAAATCAAAGATGCCCAATTTGCATTTGCAGCATTCCCTGACAAGAGGATTAAGATGACAGTGCTGGTAGCTGACATCCCAGCCTCATATGGCATTCTACTTGGGTGAAACTTTTTCAAGGATGTCGGAGGAGAATTGAGCATGGACTTATCCCAGGCAAAGATTCCTGTGAAAGGTGTGATGCAAAATTTGCTCCATGAGAGAGAGGCAAAGTACGTGGTCACCCAAATGTCATCTCCTGCGGCTCAAATTTTGTTTGAGTCCTCTGGTAGGGGTATTTATCTTCTGACCACAGAAGACATTCATGAAGAACCTATTAAAGCCCTTGAGAATGCCAACCAAAAAATTGGTTCAACTAAAATAATGACAAGTGAACCTGATAGTGCCAATCGGTGGCGGGTGTCAAATGAGGACAATCAAATCAGGCGCTAGATAGAACCAGAAGAGCAACCAATTATGGTATCTGACCATGCTGTTGTGCATCATGATCAGGGAAAAGAACTCTTCACCCAGAAAACAAAGATTCATGGTTTTCAGGTCAAAAGACAAATCTTGCTGTGGGGCAAGAGGAGAAAACTAAAGGGATGGCACAGGAAGTTGGTTTTCTGGTGGAAGTTTCCATTTACACATCATCAATTCTGGGGGGAAAATGGCCTCTTACTAGTTTATCAAGACAGAGCATCATCACCACTGCCTCTAAAGGGGCAGCATCTGAGGTGCTTCGTTTCTTGAAGTGCCAAATAAATTCACCTGTTTATTTGTATAGTCTTTAGCTTTGTTTTATTCATTTTGTTTTCATTTTTGGAGCCTTTCTTTTTGAGTAGCTTGACTCTGTGGCCCAATGGCATGCTTCTTAGGCACTGGAGATTTTGGATTCTACTCCCTTCAATTAATTTTTGTAATAGAAGGCAGTTCCCCAACAGGAGCCAGCTGTTGTTCCCAAAATTAGTTATGCTTATTTTTAGAGCTCCCCTACAGAACTTGTCCATTTCATCTTTTCATCTCCCTCAGTTCGTTCTTCGAAATGGTTTTCAAATTCGCTCTCATTTTAGCCTCAGAACGAGAAGTGGTTACCATCTCATTCCGGCCAAATTTTCCCTCCCCTGGACTCCTTCTAGAGTTGGTCTTTTCTTCCATTTCCCCTGTGCAAGGGTGGCAAATTTCACCGCCTCTGCATTTTTTCTTTGTTTTTTGTGCAAGGGCGGAAAAATTTGCCACCCCTACACTTTTGCCTGTAAGGGTGGCAAATTTTGCTGCCCTTACCTATGTTCTGCATCTAATTTTTACCACCCTTGCATCTGGAACTCACATTTCTCCAGCTCTAGAGAAATCTTCATTCTTTTCATTTTCTGCGCCTGCTCCCCTTTTTCTTTCTCTTTTCGACCTGCTTGCGTCTCATCCCTTTCAAATGCATCTCCCTGATCGTGACCAGCGAATGTGCAGTTCTCCCAGATCACTACTTTCTTCCTCTAATTGCAAAATCATGGTTCCTACTGTAGTTTCTGTGAAGGGTCCCTCTTCGTCGGCGTCTTTTCAGCAAAAGTTCTTCCAGGTCACTGAAGTTTCCCTGAAGCAGTCCAAGACCAAAGAGAAGACTAAAAATAAAGATTGATAGTTTGGAGAAAGATCTCGGCAAATGGAAAGAAATGAAAGATCCCAAGAAGAGCACTCTGATGTCTGTTGGTGCCATCTCCAGTAAGGACTCCTATGTTGAGATCAAGGAGTCACTAATCTTCAAAATCCAAAAGAAATGATCCAAAATTTCAAAGGGATGATCCAAAAAGATTTTGAAGAAGCATCTTTCTCAATGACTTCGGTGGATAGCATTCTGGATGCTCAGTTAACTTTGGAGAATTTGAAATCCAGGTTAACTGGCCACTCTAAAGCCATCACAGCATTGAAAGATGCTCTGATCAGAGCAAGGGTCATCTCCAAGAATGCAGTTGCGCCAGACAGCATAGGAATTTAGGCATCAATTGCCATGTATGATGCTCATCTGAAGAAGTCTGGCAGTAAGAATTGACTCTCTCTTCTTCTCTCTTATTCTATCCTTATGCATTTCTGTTTCGTGCAGAATGCATGCAATTTTGTAATATGTAATTACATGTAAATATTTTGGAAAATATCTAAAAGTCAAAGATGAGTCATCTTTGACCAAGATATTTTATATTTTATTATTTTTTGTTTTTGAGGGTTTTCTCCCTATATATAGTGGAGACCTCATTTGTAAATGATCTTGGAAAATTTAATAGCAAACACTCTACTGAAATTGAAGCAACTTTTGAGACTTTGTGCTCAAATTTGTAAATCATATTCTGTTGAATGAATGAGAAGCAGGTTATTTCAGACTTTGTGTTGAGATTGTCTGTGTTATTTAGGAAATAGTTCTTATGTCTTTTTCCTGGTAACATCTTGTTTATCTGATTAATAAGCAAGTGGGTGTGTTATTATTATCTGAGGGTGCTTCTAGAGGGTAGAAGATAGACTTTGTGCTGCTTTTACCTTTGAGATTCTTTTATCTTTTATAGTTTTAGGTGAAGACTTTATGCTTCACTTTACTCTATGGTTGTACTTGTTACGGATCTGTGGAGAAGCTACAGAAGACTTTGCGCTTGCGTGAGCGTTCTTGTGGACTTTGTTACTTTAGGTGATCTCTTGCTCTTCATTTGACACCATTCCTGAAAGAAGAGGAATGTTGTTAGCATTAGACCAGGATTTTCTCCCTTTTGTTCTTTATACATTACTTCTGAAAAAAGAGAAGTAGATGCTGTTATACCACCCTCATGTGTTATTTTCTGCTTAATTTTATATGCGGCACGTAAATATTGATAGGGAACCTCCCCTTGATGAGAGGAGAGATTTACTTTGTTTAGATCTGGTAAACCCATACTTTTCAAGGTGGTAAATCTCCCTTATGCTATGGCTGATATCCCCATTTTGTCATCAGTTAGTTGACGACAAAATATTCACCCAACAAGAAGCACAAGAGGTTTTAGCCTTGACTGGTGTAGTTTTTAACTTTGGATTCAAAGGCACCATGTTCATGTTTGGTCTAGGGTTAGAATAGGACAAAGGGCCCTAGAGGGTGACTTGTGAGCATTTAGTTATGATTATTCACTCTAGAGTTGGTAAGGAGTCATTTTAATTAGAATAATAATTCAAAGGGCCTTATATGGTGACTCATGAGTGTCTAATTGCATTTATGCAATTTGGAGTTGATAAGGCATCATTATAATTAAAATAAGGGGATCCAAAGATAGTAACCTATGGAAATCGAGGTGTAATGGAATTACTTGAACTTGAAGTGGCATTAATTGAAGGAGAGGGTATTGACCCTATAATGGGGTGTCTAATTCTTTGAAAAGCATTGGATAGTTCATGAGATTTGAAGGTGATGGTGGTAATGTGATTTGTAGAAATATATCCCACAGTGTTATTCTAACCATATGGCATATTTTTGTAACCCAGGTTATTAGAATGGGTATTATGATCCTAATTATGATCATGATGATTATGATTTTATCTTTGTGTTTGTTAACATTGGTTCTTCCCCTGATTTTGATTATTTCTTGTTGGTTATTGATTATGTTTAGGGAATGGGTCATTGTAAATGCCCATATCCTTATTAGTGTTTTGTATCATGTGTTTTACTTGAAATCCCCCTCTTTTAATCAAATATTCAATGAGATGTCTTAATTGAAAACATCGATAAACATCATGGCCATTAACATGATGAAATTTTTAAAACTCATATGCTTGATACCAATCGGGTTTGGGTTGATCCTTAGGGAATGGCCTTGGTATAGGCCACACAATCAAATTAACTGATATGGGCTTTGGGAACATGGATTCAATAGGTTCTCTTAGTTTTATGAATACTCTCTATCTTTTGAATTCTCTTTGTGGAAGAACCCTTTAAAAACTATTTTATGGATTAAGTGGATCTAGTTGCATATTTGGATCTGATAGAGCCTACACCATTTACACATGTCTAGATTTTATCACTTTATTTCCCACCATGTTCTTTTTTTGTTAAACCCTTTAGGATTTTATGTAGCAATATCCTAAATAGGTGATTGGATTTGATTAGATTTTTTACCCTATGAATAAATCTTGGCATAGCCCTTAGTAAAAAGTGCATTTTAAATATGCACACCCTTGTCTATGATTTCCTGGAATGTGTTTGCACAAGAAACTTTTAGATTATGATCCACCTTAGTGTGTAAGTTTTGTGTAAATATTTTAGCTAGCTATTTATCTAGAAAATTATGTTGAAAGTGTCTAGCTAATGCTCTCTATTATTGGATATATGCAATAAATCTTTTTTCATCTCATTATTTTGCTTTGCACAAGTCCACCACAATTAGCTCATGTTTAATGTTGTAAGAAAAATGGTTGATAAATTTTCCATATAAATCATTCCAATGTATCACTGATCCTTTAGGTAATTTGATGAGCTAGTCCAAAGCTTATTTATCCAAACTATGTGGAAATAAGCAAAGAAAATAAACAATATTATAGGCTATATCTTGGCAAAATACAAAAAAGGCTTGGATATATTCTCAAGGGTCACCCTTCCCTTTGTATTTATCAATTTTGGGTCCCTCAAAATAAGGTGCAAATGGGACTTGGAGAATACTTAAGTTGAATGGATATGGACATATCTCATCAAACTTATATTTCTTGACTTTGTTTCTCATCTCCATTCTTGACATAATTTCCTTCATCAAATTCCACTCTTACATGTTTGGTGCATTTTTAGGTGGAATATAATTTTTTTGGCATGGTATGTGCCCCTATTTTGTTATTTTTTACGAATAGAAACCCTATGATTAGTAACTTTAATTTTATTTACTCCTTGAGTTGAGTAGGTTTCTCATTGATTCTTAGGTGTTTGATAGACATTTCCTAGAATATACCATTGTGAACTATAAGTATATTGTTGGTTTTGAGGAGTCTATAGTCGATTCACCAAAGGATGTGTTGCTTTAGAGGAACTTGAAAATTTTATTTTAATGATACCACCAATATGTGTTGATTTTTTTATCCCTTGATTTTGTGAAGGGATAAGAGCTAGTTGGTGATTGAAGAATGTATGTTATGTATCTAGTGAAATATTTTGCAAAGCATCCCTAAGTTTGTTTTGTTCATATTAAGTGCCAGGATCTATCATAGATGTAGGCTCAAATAGGGTATGTTGCATTTGATTTTTCACATTATCATGCTCTTTAGAAGCTTTATTATTGATAAAATTTTAATCTAAAGAGTCTGTTAAATTCATGATATTTTGTTCTATGTACTATTAATTGATTTTCTTGATCTTGGTAGCAAGATCTTGATTGATGAGTGAAGACTCTATAAGTTTTTCTTATCCTTTACTAGAAGAACCAATGTTGGATTTTGTATTTCAAGCAAGAGGTTTCTCTATTTATTACTCTTCTACCCTAACAAATGTGTACAATTGTTTAATAGGGAAATTTGGTGGTAATTTATCACCTAATTCTATCAACCTTAGTAGGGTTTCATATTTATATTCTAAGGGTTGATATTCATAATAATCTTCTTCAGACCCTACAATTATTAGGATATCTTTGAACACAACAGAGTTATCATGTCCATCATAATAATTCTCTTCCTCATAACTAGGGTCATAAGAGACCACACTACAAGTGTACCTTTACATCATGCTTGGAAGATAGTTTTCTATGTTTGCTATGATGTGAAATGTGTTTTGAAAATGGTAAAATGGTGTGTTTGGATTTATTTTAAAAAATAACCAAGTAAAATGAGATGATAATAAAAGAAGTGGTGTAGTACCACATAATTAGAATAAAGAGGTTACAAATTTACTCAAATTTGGTGGGTTAAAATCATCAAATTAGAAGAGGATAAGATAAATTTATAACCTAAAATGTAGGCTAGCATAATAAAATTATGTAAAAAATACGTTAATAATATAAAAACTATATATAACTATGATGAGTTATGACTAGAAAATTAGGTCTTTTTTATTAGGAAGATAATAATTTGAACCAAGAAGCTCAAAATGTGAATCAACACAAGATTTCCTAAGTATAAAGATGATACCAAATGGGTAGCACAATGTCACCACATGACAATAGGATGTAGAATGGTCTAGGAACTTAGAGCATGAGCAAATGCAAGATAATCTAAGTTCATAATGAAAAATAAAATGAGGACAAGTCTATGTAATGGCCTCCAATCCAAATGAGAAATTATAACCAAGTTATGCAAACCAAGTGTGAAAGGTAAACTGATAGTACCTTGGATCAGAACTTAGAAAGGTGAGATTTTGAATTTAGACAAAAATAGAAGACTTTGAGATTTTTGTAAAGTGAAAATGGTATAAACCCAAATGGATAGCATAACAACACTATCATAAAATATAAACATGATGTTTCAAATAAAAATTTGAACAAAGAAAGAAATGATTTTGATTTGTTCAGCATAACGCCTCTTTGTTCAAATAGAATCATGTATGACAAAGTGTTTGGTTTATTGATGTTTTTTAGATTAAAAATAGTTTTAGACTCAAAAATACCTAATCATTAAATGATAAAATGACAAAATACACTTAAGTGTAACATCTAAAGTCCTAAAATTGACAAGGTTGTGTTAGGATTGTGGAGCTAAAAGCTTCACTGATGCAAACAGGAGTGGAGGTTGTAGAATGAGTTGCTGAGTGTCAGAAGTGTTTGGCGTTGGTCTGGCCAACCGGCGTCGGCAGGGTAAGACAGGAAGTCAACCGACGTCGGTCATATATCGGCCGGCGTCGGCGACCCCAGGCAGACAGGGACCGACGTCGGTCGCCTGTGTGGTTCGACTGCGAGCTATTTATGGTCAGTTAGCTAACGAACCAAGAGTTTGCATGATGAGTGCTAATTTTAGACTCATAGCTGTGGATCTAATTATTGTAATTAGATGTCTGATCATTGTTTGGATGAGATCTATATAATAGACTCATGGTTGTATTGGAAAAGAGTGCTAGGGAGTAAGAGAACATAATTATAAGCTCCTTTTGTGTGTGAGGTAGAGCTATGGTGCGTTCCTCCTAGTGCCACAGTACCAGGTGTGTTGGTGTTGGATTGGAGAGCCAGCTGGGTTCTTCAAGAGTGTAGGATCTTGGTCACAGTTGCATGGCCTATATAGGAGATCTACATGGTAAGTAAGATCGTTGATCTGCAGGTGTATGTGTGTGCAAGGTCAAGGTTCACAGGTGAATAGAACCATTGTTTGATTTGCAGGTGTGCAAGGTCATATAGACAGCAACACAACAGGGAGCAGTATCAGGCAGGATCTACTTGGAGTATAGGTGTGTACTCGGATAGAGCAAGAGGAAGGCAAGGGAGTTCCTTCCATAAGTATGGTATGTTGAATTGCAGGTTGTTGCAGATTCATGGGAGATCTACTTGAAGTACCTTGAGTACTTGTGGAGCACGTGGAGTGCTTGTGGAGTGCGTGGAGCACTTGTGGTGTGCGTGGAGCACGGGAGGTGAACACCAACTCTGTATTTTGAGTTGGGTGTTGGGACCTGTGAGAGGGAGAGCTTTGGGGAGAAGAATTACTGTTCACTTGAGGTGTGGGAAACCTCTGTAAGGTGGTGGAGAAGAAGTGGCATCTTCTTTATTGTATTCTTTTCTGTATAAAGTGTTAATACAATTTGGTATTGTCTCTCATATCATGTGTTATTCTGAATTCTAGTTACTTGGTGAATCTGGTTAATTTCCGCATATTAAGTTGCTTGGTTTGGTAATCAAATTGTGTGCTTCCGGTTTATCCATCCTATCCTCCCAACAAGTGGTATCAGAGCCTTGGTTGTAGGTTCTTGAGCTTGATACCAACAAGTGGTATCTGAGCTGAGGTTGGAGGAAGCAGGTTTTGTGTTTGGTTACAGGGCACTCTCAGGGGTTTCTGATCGAGTGGGAGTAGAGCAACAGCAGATCAAAGTAAGCTAAGAATGGAGGAGTTGAAAAGCACAGATGGTCACTCACGGTCCTATGGAAAGAAAGAGCAGGTAAAAGATTATTGTTGGTTGGTAGCAGATCAGCATGAAGAAACTGAAGATACAGATGTAGCAGGCGTTGTTGCACAGGATGTGTTTGCAGGTTTCTTGGATAAAGTTGAATCTTGGATAAAAGATTCCGTTGCCTCTTTCCATGCAGTTCCAGGTAGAGGAGCTGGTGAGCCTTGCCAAAGAATTGGCAAAGGGGAAGTGAAGCTGAAATTGCAGGCGGCCAACACACAGGTGTTGATGAAGGTCATGCAGGTCCCAGGTTTGGAGATATGGCTAATTTCTTCAGAAAGATTGGGTGATGAGAGATGCACAAGAACTCTCACAGCGGATGCACTTGAATTAGCTGGTGGTAAGAAAATAGGTATCCTTTATCTACTTGTTTATATTACTGATTCTTCTTTTGTTACGGAGACGTGGCTTCGTAGGCTTGGTCACATGAGCAGGAAGGAGATGCATGTTCTTAAGCGGAAGACAGATATATTTGACAGGCTTAAGAACTGGAAAGCCTTGGTGTTTATGGAGGAGATGGCGGATAGAACCCAGTGGATGTGGCTAGATACTTCTGAGCAGGGCAGTTTGGACATGTGTTTTGATTCAAAGAAGCTCGCGAGTAAAAAGTCATCACTCACAGGCGAACACAGGTACTGATGTTGATCAGGAAGAACCGGTGTCGAACAGACAGATGCCGATGTCGGTCATGTGCAGACCGAAGCTGGCGATGTCGGGCAGGGTAAGACCGATGTCGATCATGGGACCGACGTCGGCAGCATGTAAGACCGATGTCGGTTAGGAGGACCGACGTCGGCAGCAGGGACACCAGCGCAGGTAGGTTGGTAGTCAGGTACAGACGCATGAAACCGACGTCAGTCAGATGCAGACTGTGGGGTGACCGAGGTCGGTCACTGTAACGGATTTTGGGTGGACAGCAAGCTGTCAAGGAGTCTCAAACACCCATACAGAGGACTGAAGGCGTAAGTAGGCCCTCAAATTCGTGTTCCTCTTCTTCATACATGTTGCTGATTGTAGAGCAGGAAGGATCCAGGAAACAGGTGTGAGCTTGGCATGGATGAGGATGTGATTCCTTGGAGGAAAACCAGACAGGTGTGTTTTGGTAGGGATGCCAGCAGGTATGAAAAGCACAGAGATGAATGGATACCTTAGTAGAAGAATAGAGAGAACGGATACATGAGACGAAAGATCAGGTATATGGTCTTGTGGAGCTGCAAGACAGTGGTACGGTTTTGACAGGTGGAGGACGGAGCATGGCTTCAGTCAATGTCAGGGTAACTACTGTGGTTTGGCTTACCAGGTGGATGATGAGTCGCGACATCATTCTGTTGCTGTATGTGGATAGTATGCTAGCTAGCAGGGGTGTACATACAGGGTTTTGTTGAGCTAAGGGTAAGATTAGTTCAGTGGCATGTCAGGGGGAGTTTGGAGCAGCGGAATTCTTTGACATGGGAGGCATGGAGATCACAGGTTGATTTTGTCTCGAGTGGGAGCTGATGTGAATCAGGTGTTGGCGAGGTTCGGGATTCTGAACCGGAGCACACTAAGGGCTGGACAGGTACAGTGTCCGAAATCACATGAGGTCTGGTATAGACCTGAGTATTCCCATGCAGTGGGAGCTGTCAGAGAGTTAGGAGCCAATTCGGGGAAGTGGGTTCTCAAGTTTTCTGAGAGGGACCGGCAGCAGGTGTTGCTATGCAGGGTCAGGACTTCACTACAGGTGTTGTAGGTTCGGATGTGGCAGGGTACTCGGATGACAGGTGGTACACCACGGGACGTGTGGTGAGTTGTCTTCAGGTGGGAGCTTGAAGAGGGATACAAACCAGGAAACAGATCAGACAGAGTACAGGTACAGGTACAGTGCAGCTGTTTATCTCCAAGTGGGAGATTGTTAGGATTGTGGAGCTAAAAGCTTCACTGATGCAAACAGGAGTGGAGGTTGCAGAATGAGTTGCTGAGTGTCAGAAGTGTTTGGCGTTGGTCTGGCCAACCGGCGTCGGCAGGGTAAGACAGGAAGGCAACCGATGTCGGTCATATATCGGCCAGCGTCGGCGACCCCAGGCAGACAGGGACCGACGTCGGTCGCCTGTGTGGTTTGACTGCGAGCTATTTACGGGCAGTTAGCTAACGAACCAAGAGTTTGCATGATGAGTGCTAATTTTAGACTCATAGCTGCGGATCTAATTATTGTAATTAGATGTCTGATCATTGTTTGGATGAGATCTATATAATAGACTCATGGTTGTATTGGAAAAGAGTGCTAGGGAGTAAGAGAGCATAATTATAAGCTCCTTCTATGTGTGAGGTAGAGTTATGGTGCGTTCCTCCTAGTGCCACAGTACCAGGTGTGTTGGTGCTGGATTGGAGAGCCAGCTGGGTTCTTCAAGAGTGTAGGATCTTGGTCACAGTTGCATGGCCTATATAGGAGATCTACATGGTAAGTAAGATCGTTGATCTGCAGGTGTATATGTGTGCAAGGTCAAGGTTCACAGGTGAATAGAACCATTGTTTGATTTGCAGGTGTGCAAGGTCATATAGACAGCAACACAACAGGGAGCAGTATCAGGTAGGATCTACTTGGAGTACAGGTGTGTACTCGGATAGAGCAAGAGGAAGGCAAGGGAGTTCCTTCCATAAGTATGGTCTGTTGAATTGCAGGTTGTTTTAGATTCATGGGAGATCTACTTGAAGTACCTTGAGTACTTGTGGAGCACGTGGAGTGCTTGTGGAGTGCGTGGAGCACTTGTGGTGTGCGTGGAGCACGGGAGGTGAACACCAACTCTGTATTTTGAGTTGGGTGTTGGGACCTGTGAGAGGGAGAGCTTTGGGGAGAAGAATTATTGTTCACTTGAGGTGTGGGAAACCTCTGTAAGGTGGTGGAGAAGAAGTGGCATCTTCTTTATTGTATTCTTTTCTGTATAAAGTGTTAATACAATTTGGTATTGTCTCTCATATCATGTGTTATTCTGAATTCTAGTTACTTGGTGAATCTGGTTAATTTCCGCATATTAAGTTGCTTGGTTTGGTAATCAAATTGTGTGCTTCCGGTTTATCCATCCTATCCTCCCAACAGGTTGCATAATACTATTGAATTCCATCTATTTATGTGCTCTTAAGAGGATTTTAATTATTAATACAAAAATAAAAGTGCATGAAAATATAGGTTTTTTCACCCCCTATTATCTCAAGATTTTATATAAAGACATGGAAATTTTGGCTACTTGCCCTACATCAACAATATGTCTGTGACAAGTGGGGTTATTCTAAAACTATATTTTTATGCATCTAGATGGTCCCAAGTGTGGCTAACACTAGAGATGCTCATGTCAATTGTATCCACATCAATCATCTTCTTATGAAAAGTTCATTTCCTTTTCACAACCACTACATCCATCAATTTCTTAGTGTAGTGTGATGTTCGAGTTAATCATATATTTTGAGGGCAGTAACCACTAATAGAGGTATTTTAACTACTCAAACTACCATCCCAATGATTCACCAACTCAATTTATATACCCCACCATGGAGTGGGGTTGAAACGATGTTGGGAGGTGAATTATTTAGTTAGTCCTTCCCTAAAGAGCCCATGAGGAGGTTATGAACTCCCACTCACAAGCCAAAGTGCATAAAAATAAAGATAAGTGAAAAGACTTTACGGTCATTCTAGGATCACCCAAACCATAAAAATTTAAGGAGGGCCCTAGAGAATTTATTTTCATGTCTTTAGACAAGTCACCAAATGAAAAAAATGAGCACTTTTAGCCACCCAAGCTCACTAAAGGGGATGGGGGGAGAGCATATGTGCAATCTCATTTTTCTAAAAGAACAAACAACTTCAATAAACAATCATGAAAATAGAACTCTTAAGAGTATTTAGCTAATGTGAAAATTCATTTTAAGGCACCAAAACAAAGTATGAATGAAATTTTTCCTTTGCTTTACTTATTTAAATGGATACTAAGTGACTTAAATCCTAAAAAGAAAATGTTAGAAATCTGAAATCATGATGTGAATTGTTAGCACAAACTTTTATCTCATTATTTTTAAGTCTTTGTTTTCTTGTGCAAGTCGATATTGTCATTCCATAGAGTGAACTTGTCATTCCATAGAGTGAACTTGTCATTCCATAGGGTGATCCTAGTTAAAGACAAAGAAAAAGACATAATGGTTTTGAAATCTTTCCATTTGACAGAGTGATATCATTGATTACCAAGGTGAAGTTCCTAAAGCATAGGGCGATCTTACCATAAAGATAAAAATTGATTAAAAGAAAATAAGAGTTGCCTATTAGTTTCTGGTCCATATAAATCTCTCCATTCCATAGGTTGATCTTTTTTATTTGTAGAGTGATCTCATTGATCCATAGCATTCCCACCATTCTACATAGTGATCATACCAATTCATAGCATGATATTTTAAATCTTGTAAAACACACAACTAGATATAAAAAAAAGTGTATAAAATTGATCCCACCGTTCATGGATGCATTCCCTCCATTTTATAGGGTGATCTTGCTAATGTTTAGGTTGATCTTGCTAACTTCTAGAGAGATCCTGATATTTTATAGGTCACTCATGTTGTTTATCTCAAAATCCATAGAAATATAAAATGAGAGAAAAATAAGTGCAAAATAGCCTCCAAAAATGGTTTGAATGCTAAATTAGAAAGTATAAAGACTTGTGTGAGGTGTGAGTCCCACCGGGCATGCCAAAATGTAGATTAGGATTACAATATGTATTAGTACATGCGTTAATCATGAAAATCATTATAAAGAAGCATATATATAATAAAATATCAATCCCACTCCCTCATGGGGTGTTGAAAATAAATTTTAAGAGCTATTTAAAGAAGGAATACTATCAAACCTTCCAAATAATGTTCCTCTTTCCAAGAGTGGCCAAAAAACATGTTTTTATAGATTTGGTGCTTTAAGTTTGCGTCAATGATGAGTAGTAAGCTCCTCCATCATTTCATAATGTACCAATGGCTTAGTATCATGAGTTTGATAAATTTTTATAGATAGGTGAAGCTTTATGAAGATAATTATGCATTATAACATTACACAATTCAAGCTCTTATATAATAATTTTGGCATGGTAAGTTTTTATGATTGAAGCTTAAAAATGGTGGTCTTGGCTCACCTATTTATAGCTTTATGAAAATGTTTAGCATTAGCCATGATCATCCATCTTGAGATCAAGATGTGTGGCCATGAACTGATTCAATTTTGTAGGGACAAGCCATAAATAATTGGAATAATGGGGCATTAATGAAGTATGGGAAGGCTTAATCCTGATATTTGTTCCATTAATGGCTTATAGATGCCACCCCATTGATGATGTCATGGGATGACGTAGATTTGAGGAATGAATTTCTAATAATTAGATTTTCAATAACTTCCATGTATTTTACACTTAAGCTCTTGATTCAATTTAATTTACTTAAGTGGCTTTAATGAATTTTCTACAATTCTTTGGAAATTTGTTGCACACTTAATCAACCTAGTCATAAATCTCATTTTACAAAGTTGTAATTTGACTAGAGTATAATAAAAAGAAGATGTCAATTATGTACAAAATAATACCCCATTTAGGGCATTATGGACATGAAATAACACATGCACATGGCATGTGTTATTTCATGTCATGTGTTATACCGAATTAGAGGAGTTCAATGGTCTAGAGTGTCATTTTATGTGGTTATAATTTGACTTGAAGTGATTTGAGAAAAGATAATAATCACATAAAATGCATTGCCACATTCAGGGACACATTAGCCTAAATCACCACCTATATGTGACAAGTTCAAACTATTTAGCATGTTTTAGTGATTTTAGCCTAGATTGTGCATTGTCATAGAATATTAATTAGATTAAAAATTATAGCACAATAGTGATAGGAATTATATGCCTACATCTATTACAAGTTAGCTTGTTATTGTTACATTTCTTTCCTACAGAACTTGAATACACACCATTAATTTTATAGATGATTTGGATGCCTACTTATAGGGTTTTGGATCTTTAATCTCTATTTTTATATGCTTCAGATTCTAGCTTAATTTCCATAAAAAAAAATTCATTTATTTGAGGTTAAAAATTCTTGATGTCACTGTGTCTTTTATATAGTATCTATATGTTATTACACACCATCTTTAGTAGCTAGATAAGCCAAGTCTTGACACTATAACTACTATTTCCAGAATGTTACTTATTCATGTTGCCTTGAGTTTTCATTTTTCACATCATTTCTTCCCTTTTATTTGTCAAAAACATCCCAAAAAACATTTTCTTAATCTATGGACATCATGGATTGGTTTCTACAATGTTGGAATGTTAATTCCATTACTTCCACCCATTTTTTGAAAATTATTGAAAAAAATAAAAAAGGAGAATGAAAAAATAATACATAACATGTTTTGACTCTTTTAAATTTTTATATTTTCTTCCACATATTTTTCAAGGTTACTCTTTGATGGCTTCAAGATCCTTTTACCTAATGCCTTTCTTACACTGGCTACATTTTAACCTGCTACTACCATATATTCCTCCTTGCCATGTTGAAGGCATAACACTACTTATGCCAATCCTATGGATTCAAATTTTATGTGGATATAGATTCATATTTTCCTTTTTTTTATTTTACATATTCCAACCTACTTTACAAATAAACTATGGTGTTTTACCCAGATTCTAAAGATTCACTTTTCTCATTATGTCTTCCACATAGTTGTTATGTGTTATTGAAGCATCCATTTCCAAAGGATGTGGACTCATGTATATGTAATAATGGATATATGTTTACAAGTTTTTTCTCCTAATATCCAATACTACCAAGATGTTACATATCCATCTACCATGAGTTTTACATTGGACAATAGTGATTTATTTTTATGAATATTATAGGAGGCATGTGATCATTACATTATTTTAATGCCTATTCCATGTAGTGGTTTCTCTAGTTGATAGTATTATTATATGTGTCTTCCATTAGTTTCAAACCTTTGGTTGAACATTCCCACACACATCACTAGGTTACTATCATAACAGAACTTGAATAACTCATTTCAATGGTTCTTGATCTTTCAGTGTCTCTTTTCAGTTCTCAATCATCTTATATTTTTTACTCATGACTCAAGATGTTTGATTGTTTACTTCATTACTTCCATCTATTTATTGAAGGACTACATGTTTCCATATTTACACAAGATTGCAAACTCATCTATAACATAACTTGAGATTAGTATCCCAATAAAAATAT
>JARHVA010008068.1:177500-420000 GCA_037957365.1 Torreya grandis
AGGAGCTAGCCCTTACCTAGAGACTCTCCCCTCTAGCTTCACTGGTACCATAGGTGAGAGGGGAGTTTCCATTGTTACGTGTGGAAGGCAAGAGCTCAGCCTCCTTGCCCTGGGTGCAATCCACTGTGTCAATAGTTTTTGGCACGCCTGGTGGGACCAACTAGCACAGGTTTTGTCCAAAGAGTTAAAGAATTTTTGGTGTGTTCTTCAACTGACTGGCCTTTGGAGGCTTTGCATCAAACACCAATTGTGACTCTGAGTTCAATCAGCTGGTTAAGTAGCTTGGTGCCATCAGAAATCACTTTTTATATGTATAATTCCTTTGCACAAAATCATGGGTCTTGTTTTTCTTCGTATGACTATGATCAGACTCAAGATTTTTAGAGAATTGCCTCAATCAGCTCTCCTAGTTACCTTGCAATGATAAGGGAAATGGCCCTAGAGTTTTAGAGGCAGACGATGGAGATTGACAGATTGGAGGAGTAGTACGGGTATCAGCAGGAGCTAATGTATAAAGAGGAGTGGTTGTTGAGGCAAGCACAGGCCTTGCAGTCCATGGAGGAGAAGTTAGCAAAATGGAGAAATCCATTTATTCAAGGCAGTCAGCCTTGTGTGCCCCTTCCTATTCTAAAGAAAGCCCCCTCTTTTGCACCAAATCCTTTTTATTAGATAGCACTCACCCACTCTAGCTCATCTGATGCATCTGCTCTCAATCCTATGTGCCTGGCTTTCCAACATCAAAGGGCATCAGAGCAACCCCCCATGGAGATCAATCTTCCTAATTCTTTATATTGTGAATCTTCCATTGGGGGGAATACCACCAGCCAGCACGTCCTTCTTCTAGAGACTCTTCCAGTGCATCAATAGTCTCTTCCTTGCATTCCTCAACCTCCCCAAGTCTTTTAATGTGTTGTGTAGATTCCAAGTTGGAGGAAGGAATGCCAGGAACCAGCCTAGAGCCTTGAAGAGGATGATGCTGGTGACCTCCAAGAAAGACTCTTTCAGGATAATCTAGCCAAGAAAATTGAAGATTTAGAGGCTAAGATGAGACTGCTTCTTGAAAGAGAGATAGAGCTTTCAAACCTTACAGAGGAGCCCTAGGACCTTGGAAAAAACAAAGTTGTTGCCTATTCACAGGAGCAAAATTCCAATTTTGAGATCCTGAACTGGGGGAAAATAGTAGAATCATGGGGTAGGAAGGAGGAGAAGAAAGGTTTTTCTCAAAACCTTGAAGAAGTTAAAGCTACTCCTACTCATGATAATGTTGATGACCTCCAGGAAAAGCTCTTCCAAGAAGATCTGGCAAGGAGAATTGCAGAGTTAGAATCTAGAGAGAGATTCCTCAACCAATGTGTGATGGATGGCTCAGACTAAACAACACATTCCATGTCTAAACACACCCCATTTACACACTTCCAAGAGAGCTATCAGGCCACACCTAATATAGATGAAGTGTTGACCAAGTGGAAGGAAGAGAATCATTTGATTCTAGCTCAAGGGCTGCCTCCTCTTCCACGTGTTTTCTCCACTTCACCTCTTCTCAAGGAGGAACCTATTTTGCAAGAGGCAGGTGAGGAGCATAAAAACCAATCTACAGTTATTCAAGGGGCTATCATGAGTGACAGTGAAGAAGAAATCATCATTGATTCTTCTTGTGAAGACACCATCAGCAATGGAGAAGATGCAGGTCTTGCATACATGCAAATGTTCCAGTAGTACGAGGAGGAACAAAAGCATGATGAGCTCTCTCCCCCCTCATTCGATGAACTTCCGTATCACTTCGATGAGTAGAATGACTACACTAAGGAGCCTAAGTTGGAGGAAGATTAGGAAAATATCTTTGAAAATCTAGAGACCTTGATCTTTGAGGAGGAAAAGGAGAGGTTTGTCTTCCTAGAGGAATGCCTTGAAGAAGTAAGCTTTGAACAAAGAGGTGATGTCCTGTGGGATGAGAAATTATTTTGTGAGTCCATTCCAGACATCACCATAGTCCCCCTTCTTCAAGAAGGCCAAAAGGAAGCAAAGGATGAGTCTGACAAGATATTCAATGAGGCAGAAGGAAACAAATCAGACCATGATGCATTGTAGAGGGAATGTACATGTCAAAGGGCTAACGGTGATAAGCCAGCAACCACTAATTTCTAGGTGAAGAGCACCAATATGATGAACTAGCATTCAACAAGCTTCTGAGAACAAATAGAGTACACATATGTTGGGATCATGTTGGAATCTATTTCACTCAGATACCAGCCAACCTAGGTGACAGGCAAGAGGAGCAGGTCACCAAATCTCTTTTTCATTCGGCCACTTGCTTGCCACCATAAGTCTTCTTTCTAGGAAGGGGACTTAAGAAATTTTCCCTTTGATCTAGGGGGGAAGCAAATATTCCTAGTTAGATGTATATATTAGTTTACTTTCAGTTTCTTTTCCTGCTTTCCCTAAGCACAGTTGCCCAGGTAGTGTTTTTAGCCTTGTGTGTTTACCTTTGCGTGTGGGGTAAAAGGCTCCGTGTTTGATTCTTGGATTTTTTGGGGCTATTATTATTTTTGTTCAAGCTGCATCTAACTCTATGCCCAATGGACTGCAAGGCAACTAGTCTTTAAGCATAACAGGCATGCTTCCCCTGGGAGTCACCAATTTGTTGACCATTTTTTGCCCAACATGCCAAAAATCAGTCCCCCTCTACCCCTGCTATGCTAGGCCATTTTCATTTTTTGATTTTTCATGAATTTGGCAATTTCTATGGACTCAACAGGTTAGTCCTTTGGTGCATGAAGGATCATTCAACGCTTGGTTCAATCAGTTCAAGTTCAACACAAGGTTCATCAGCAAAGTCCATCAGTTGGTTCAATGCGTTGGTTCAAGGATTCAGTACAACGCTAAGTTCAAAGGCTTAGGTTCAATGCTTTGGTTTAGTTCTATGGTTTAACGGCCTTTGGTTCAATGTAGGAGTTCATCACTCAGATCATTCAGCTTTGGTTCAAGCAGCTCGGTGCACTTTGTTGAACCATTGAACTGGTTCAATAGATTGGTTCAATCATTTGGTTCAACACTTTGGTTCAATGGATGATTCAACAAAAGGACCTGATGACTTTTTTTGAGGACGATGATGTCCCAAAAGTCATCAAATTTAAGCAAGTGAACTAGCCATTGGGTGATGACTATGTGAACGTCAAATTTAATGTAGTGAAATATCCGTTTGTTTTTGGAACTGTTTGAGTGTCAAGCATGGAAAAGGAGCCCAAGAAATGCAGTGACCCACCCAGAGATAGCCCTAAGGGCTAAAGGAGCCAGAAGAGACAAGATAGGGAAAAGACAAAGTGTCAAGTGTAGGAGCATATAGATAGTCTAAGTGGTGAAGAGAGGCATCGATTCAATAAATTACTCTAGCAGATGACACAATGCCTAAAAATTGACCATTAGAAGGCGCGAATGGCTAACCATGTGACCCTTTTTCTTCATTTCATATTTATGAGTAGACAAATTACATAGGTGCCTTCAAGGAGCAGTCTTGATTAATGAGGAAGCAATGTAGCCATGTCAAAAAATGCCTGAAGTCAAAGCTAGGGCTGACACAGCATTTATGTTTAAGCAGCTTGCTCTTCCTAATGCTTGTAAGGCACATGGGTCACTTGTAAAAGGGGTGCCAAAAGGCCTCCTTTATTCTCCTATATATTGAGGACTTGTCATTTGAAAAATCATCTTCCACATTTGTGAGGTGTAGCCCTGGAAAAATTTCACTTGAATCAATAAATGCATTTTTTACCTCTATCTTGGTTAGATATTTTTGTGTATGTCTTGAGTGTTAGTTTGTGTTTAGTCATTGTTTCTTGATGCTTTCACAGGTTCAACACCAACATATATGTTGTCTACAAGGTGCCATTTCTGCAGTTGATAAGGAGAGCTATATTTGGAAGTGCAAAAATAGAAGAAATTACTATATAGTGTGTGTTTCACAGCACCTTTGGTGAATCTCTATTTTTTTATTTTTCATTAAAGCCTCCCTACCAAGTTTCTTGCAGCCTAGTCCTTCTGCCAAGTGTGAAGTGTATGTATGTATTTGTCTAATTTTAAGTGTGAGTGTGAGAAGGTCAATTTATTTTGGTGCATCACCTCCTTTAGAGTAGATTTGTTTTCCTACAATCTTTCTCCCTTTTCATCCCCCCAATTATATATATATATATATATATATATATGTTAGCACTTACTGGAACAAATTAGATGCATCAAAGGGAGCTAACCCTTACCTAGAGACTCTCCCCTCCAGCTTCGCCAGTCCCACAAGTGAGAGGGGACTTTCCATTGTTGTGTGTGGAAGGCAGGAGCTCGGCCTCCTTGCCCTAGGTGCAATCCACTATGTCAATAGGTATGCAATAAGCTATGTGCTTTGATAATGAAGAGAGGGAAGGTTAGACCATCTCATTCATTTCACAAGCCTAAATTTATCAAACACATAGAATAAATACACCACAACAAATATGGGATACCTGGTTATGGTTTTTGTATTATATATATTCAATCACTTCTTATAAGAAACCATGTTTGAATTTTTCATCTACCATCATTATTTGAGATATCTAGTGAATAAGACCTTTTTGGGGACTATTATTTCAATGTGGCTAACTCTCTTCCCAGAGTATTAATTAAATATGATAAGATATAATGTGGGACCTAATCATCGAAGTAGGAGTCAAATTGGAGAGAAAATGAAGAACTTATAAGAGGATTCAATTGTTTTAGGTTTGTCATTGATGTCTCCAAGGTGACCAAGGATGTTGATGAGGTGTTATGTGTGCTATAATGATAATGACAAAGTGTGCTTCAATGAGCCTCAGTTTTCTTGCATGGTTCTTTAGTATTTTCCTAAATGAGCCATTTGATGGATGATATTATTGGTATGAACATGTTTTAGAGTCCTATGGGTGTCAATATTTCTTATAATGAGTATGGAAGTGAGTGGATCTCATCTGGTAGTTCTTTTTTTCATTTAGACACTTTGGGTCTAGTGGCAAAAAATCTGAGTAGGCAATTTGATGACATCACCATTATCATATGTGGATGAGTCTGAGGGAGTTGGTCATATGGTTATGATCACATTACTCCCTATTTTATAAGCACTAAATCTCAATTCATGCATTGAAATGAAGTCAAATATATAAGGGTGCAAATTTGGCTTCTAAGATAAAATTCATTATTTTCCCATACTTAGCCAAATTTGCATGTGGCTAGAAAGAGCTAAGTAAGCATGTTGATGAGGTCATAATTTGCACATGTGGAAGTGTTAAGAAAAAATAATCATATGGGTTTGTTAATTTTTATTCCTAGTTCTTATGCACCAAATTTGAGGTCATACAATGTAGTGCAATAAAAGATATGCATGAGAAAAATTGGGTTACTAGGCATTTTGACAGTATTTTCCCATACTTTGCCAAGTTTACAATATGGCAAGAAGAACCAAGTGATAATTTTGATTGTGTTATATATTTCATGTGTGAATCTATCAAGAGAAACTAATTATATGTGTTTGTTTAGTTTTAATCCTAGTTGATTCGCACTAAATTTTAGATCATGTGCCGAAGTGCAGCAAAAGTTATGCATGTTCAAATTTGGTCTCCCAAATAATTTTTTTGCATAGTTGGCTCTTTGATAGAATATTTTGAGAAGTAAGTTTAATGGTGATAGATTTTACATGTACAAAGGTTTCAATATCATTTCAGCATATGGTTGGATTCTCCTATATGAGGAGATCATATGGTCTAAATTTGAGATCATGCGAGTAAGCATAGAAGAAGTTATTAAGGTACAAAGTTAGCCTTCCAAGAATATTTCAATGGTTCCCATACTTAATAATTTATGTATAAGTTAAATTTTGATCAATATCAATAGATCACATTTGTTCCAAGATGCTAGGAAGCAGCAAGATGAAGATAGGTGTACGATGTTTAACACTGAGCAGAGATAAAGATTGAGCTTCTTCCAAGGATCAAAGGTGATTGGGTGATTATATAGATAGAGAAAAATTGTGTGTATTAAATTCAAGAGGTTAAATTGATATCTATTTAACATTGATAATATTGAGCTATGTACAGATGATTGATGGAGTGCATTGATTCAAAGTTTTTAGATCGCACAAGATGAGGTTAACTATTAGAGGTTTAACATTTGAGCATTGGCACCTATGTGATAAAGATAAAACAAGATCAATGGTGTGTGTTTAATCTAATTATTGATGACACAAGATGTGATAATTATGACTGAGGTTTAAATGTTATCATTTGCATTTGAATATTTGAATTTTTCAAAGGAAAAGATCAGTGTCTAGATTTTATGTCATATCTTTTGATCTAGGTATAATTTGCTCATATTGTAAAATGAAAAGATGAAGAGGACTCCATGATGCATCTAATGAACATGATTTGAATATCTATAAATGTGTAAAAATGAATATATTAAGTTTCTAAGTTGATTATGTGTTCATATATGGATTGTTAGTGATGCGAGAAGATTATTTAAGCTTGTTTTGATATTGTTTTGATATCTCTTTATGACTCCATGAGGATGCTCTATGTGGTATTCGGAGGTTTAACCAATTGATCTTGGGTATTAACATTACTTATGAATATTTTGAGAAGGTATTGTAATGGTGATAAATCTCACATGTATAAAGGTTTCAAGATCAGTTTGACATATGGTTGGATTCTCCTATATGAGGAGATCATAGGGTCTAAATTTGAGATCATGTGAGTAGTCATAGAAGAATTTATTAAGGTAAAAATTCAGCCTTCCAATAATATTTAAATGGTTATCATACTTAATAACTAATTCATAAGTTAAATTTTGATCAATATCGATAGAGCACATTTACTCCAAGATGCCAAGAAGCAGCAAGATGAAGATAGGTGCATGATGTTTAACACTAAGTAGATATAAAACTAAGCTTCTTCCAAGGATCAAAGTTGAGTGGGTGATTGTATAAATATAGATTAATGGTGTGTATTAAATTCAATAGGTTAAAGTGATAGCTATTTAGCATTACTAAATATTGAGCTATGTACAGATGATCGATGGAGTGTGTTGAGTCAAAGTTTTTAGATTGCACAAGATGAGGTTAACTATTAGAGGTTTAACATTTGAGCATTGGCACCTATGTGTTAAAGATTAAAAAAATCAATGAATTGTGTTTAATTTGATTAGTGAGGACATGAGATGCAATCATGATGACCGAGGTTTAAATGTGACCATTTATATTCGAATATTTAAATTTTGCAAAGGAAAATATCAGTGTCTAGTTTTTATGCCATATCTTTTGATCTAAGTATAATTTTCTCATGTTTTAAATATAAAAGATGAAGAGGAATCCATTATGCATCTAATGAAAATGATTTAAATATATATAATTGTGTATAAATTAATATATTAAGTTTCCAAGTTGATTATGTATTCATACATGGATTGTTAGTGAACCGAGAAGATTGTTTAAGCTTGTTTTGATATCTCTTGATGACTTAGATGTTTGGGAGTGTTTTATACTCCATTAAAATTATCTATGTGGTATTTTTAGGTTTTAACAATTTATATTTAGTATTAACATTACTTAAGAAGTTGAATATATTCTTGAAGGTTACTAGTAGATTGAGTGACCATCTTGCAGAGGCAAGTTGAAGGTGTTATGAGCTGAGTTGAAGAAGAAAATGAGTATGGAGATGTTTTATAAGTCTCAAAGACTTATGAGAATTAAGTTTTTTTCATTGTATGATCCTAATCATTTATGGAGAATCATATTAAACTGATTATATTTTGACTGTGTATAACCATTTTTAGTGGTCATCTTGAGTGAGATAATTTGAGGTGTTTTGGCCTATGTTGGAGTGTTTAAGGCACATGGAGGTGTTTAAAATATCTTTAAGGTTATATATATATATATATATATATATATATATATATATATATATATATATATATATATATATATATATATATATATTCATGTGGTTATTTGAGATATTTATGTGTTTGATTCATACTTTTGTGACTGTGCTTTTAGTGTATGAAGACCTGAAGAGTGAGGTGACCTAATTGGTAGGTTCAAGTGTGGATTTGGTGTTATAAGTAGCATGGACCCATGTGGTTGTGAATAATGGCTTATGTGGAGTGTACCTATGCTTTTTTAAGTGTTATTGAGTTTATTTTTTGCTTGTTGAAGTGTTAAGTGGGTGAATAGGTATCCATGAGACCTATAAGAACTACAAGGGCCTTATTAAAAGGTGTAGTTGATTAAGGGTGACCTATAGATACTATGGCCAATTGACGAAGATTTTTTTGAGTCATGTCTTGATATAAAATAATCTTTAAGGGTTAAGTCAAGTTTAATGGCTGACCAATAAGTTGTTTATCATGAAATCTCTATATATAGTGAAACCAAAAATATGGTTTCTAGGCTTGTGAGAGTGTAGTGAGCATTGAAGCAAAGAAGTGAGGAGCCCAAATATGCCAAATGGATGGGTTGAGAAACAAAGCATATTAAATATTATGTGTATAACCTATATGTCATGTTTCTAATGTCATAATTGTGCTCTTGTAGGTTGAGCATGAGTAAAGAGGTCTAGAGTGATATAAAAGGATGGTTTGGATGCCTTGTGTGTGAGCAAAGGATTGTTGATATCTATGTGATATTGATGGTTGATATGATAGGTAGATCAATGTGTGGACTATGTGTATGACCATTTATCTATGTTGTTAAATCTATGATAAAGTTTTTTTGTGAAGGATGCATTGAGTGTGTAGAGTTAAAGAGTGGGGCTAGTTAGGATATGTAATGTGTCCTAATTGATCTTTGTGTGTTGGTCTAAGTATGTAATGTGCTTTGGTCAACAAGGTGTGTTAAGTGAAGGTGAAGAGTGATAATCATAGTTATATCATCAAGTGTTGAATACATAAATTTAAAGTTGGAGGTGTTTAAAGGGTGGTCTAAAGGAGTTGATCATCTTAGGGGCAGTTTGCTCCTTGTGAAATAGGTGTTTCACTAAAGGCAGGTGGTCTAAAGGTGTTGATCATCTTGAGGGTAGGTTCTCCTTATGGAATAGGTGTTTCACTAAATATTTGTTAGGCTGACATGATTAGTCATTGGTTTTTAATATCTTATAAGATAAGTATTCCAAGTGTTTGTAGGCTTGAGAGTGGGTTTTATTCCCCATGAGGATTTCCCACGTATGTCTTGTGTTTTTTTCTTGATCTTGCATTGTCTCTCTTGTTCATTACTATGAATAATGTGTATGCTTCATGAATTCTTATGGTAATTTATTAAGAGTAAGAAAGGATTGAAATTGAAATTGGATTATTTGGGCTCACTAATTCACCCCCTTCCCTCTCAGTGATTATACCTCTAACATCACTTTATGTGCACTTCTTTAGAGTCATTATGATTCCTAGTCAATTGAAAGAGATTTTTAATTTATTATTACATGGTAAATTTACATATCACTACATAAAAATTAAAAATAAATAATTGGTTACAAGAGCATTTTTATTCATTATTATTAAGGGGGTCTTATATCAGTTGGGAAAATATGATGTCTTTTGTAGAGTATCTTTGTAACATGAAGAGCACAAGTATTTAATGAAGCACATGAGTGGGTGGATATAGGTCATTTCCTATGTGAATTGACTATTATAATTATATTATAGAGTATAATATAGTGGCCAAAGTTATTTTATGATACACATAAGGTTATGAAACATTATACTGTGTGTTGGCACATTGGCAAACCAAATCATAAAGATGAATTTCTAATCAATCTAGTTCTCACAATGAAACTATTTGAAAAATGGGGAAGAACTTTTGTTGGACCTATTAATCCATAATAAAAATTATTAATTTCCCATATATAATAATTTCATGGAATATTTCACAAAATGGGTAGAAGCAGTTGTGAATCTAAGTTATATGGAAAAATATGTTACAAAATTTATATATGATAATATCATCACAAGATTCAAATGCCCATAAAACATAATCAATGATAATTCACACACCTCATAAATAATATCATAAATTATTTAATAAAGGAGTTTATTATTTCACATAAAATAGTACCACCTACCATCCACATGCCAATGGCTAAGCCAAAGTATCAAATAAGGTAATTTTTAAAATGTTAACAAAAATTTGTAATGTGTAGAGATATGATTGTAAGGATCACTTCCATATGACACATTGGGTATATATAATCAATTAAATGGATGTTATTGAACACACCCTAGTTTAATTTGTCTATTACATATAAGTAGTGATACCAATGATATATATTTTCCCCAAATTTTGCATCATAATAGTTACATGACTTGGGGATAATGATTCACTAGAGAAATATTTGATAGATCTATCTCACATAGAGGAAACTATAATGATGGCCAATTTAAATTAGGAAGTTTATAAATGTATCCAAAATTTATTTCATGATCATAAACTATGTACAAATGAATTTTAATAGGGTCAATTGGTACTTTTATATGAGATTAGGTTCAATGCACACCCAAAGAAGTTGTGAATCAGGTGGAATGGTCATTAATCATCCACTACATAATGAATCAAGGTTCCATTATCTTATGATATTTATAGTGGGAATGTTCATCTAGGAAGAGTGAGTAGTATTAGGCTCAAGCCTTGCCATCACTAGATTAATACAAGGGGAAAACATAAATAAGTGTTAGATGGTGCAATTAGGGTATGATTTAAGTTTTTCACAATTATGGTAGAGTATAAAAATAGTTTATATAAGTAGAAGTGATAGAATAGATAGCATATAAGTGAGTATGTGACAGGGTTGAGGTAGATAAGGAAATGGTAGAAGGGATAAAACAAGTTATTAGTCCATACTCAAGGGAAATAATGGATAACATTTTTGAGGGGAATCTAAAAAATATCACAATATTTAAAAAATTAAAATCAATCATATCAAAAAACACATTTTCATGTATAATATTTTCCCAAACATCCCTCAAAATATTAGTATAAAAACCCCAAAAAATGGTTTAAATCTATATAAATAATATCTAAAGGCCCTCAACCCTAATAAATCCAAAATATTTCAAACCCTAATAGGCATTTGAGCCTATGGTAGCAGTCGTTTGGAAATCCCAAATAAGGTCAAATTAAGAAGAGACACAAAACAACACATTTTAAGTCAACTAAATTTAAAAACTAAGATTTTTTAAGATCAAACCCATACCTATCATTTTATGAACCAAAATCAAACAAAGATAGGGAAAAATATTTCCATGCCAAGGAAAAAATAGCAGTAGGGATTGATCACCCTTTATATCAAACATCCCTCCATACAAACCTAGATCAATGGCCACTAAGATCAGAAGCCATATGAGGAAATTGGTGGCCATTTGTTCTCTATTTGTTTATCATAGTATTAGCATAAATATCAAAATAAACACATATAACACAACTGATTTTCACTATTTATAGCTTATTATTCAATGTTTATACATTTTAGATGTCTTACTATTTAGGATATGATCTTTATGTAATCTTAGGATTCCCTCAATTGTCCCTTAGCTAATCTTCTGTACATAAAAAATAATCCTATGATAGACTAACCTAATAAAAACCAAATTTATAATAGGTTTAATTAATTAAACCTATAATATAAGTAAACTAATATGTAAACTATCTACATACACACACTAAAATGGTAAAAATTTTAGGCACCTTAAAAATGTCCTTAGTCATTCATTACTTATCAAATTACATGATTATAGTGTATTGTCTATTTTTTGATAATTTTTTTAAATTGGGCATTATAGGTGTGTTTGAAATGGTTGCATCATGTCCCCATTTTATTTCATCTTGATTCACACTCCTCTCATATTTTTTATTTTTTAGACATATTTTTTGAAATGCCACCAATTTTATTAAGCTCTCCTTTTGGGTTTTTCAATGTCAAAGTGCACCCATTAATTTATATCTATAACTTATATTTTCAACCATTGAATGTTAATTTGGCACCAATATGGTTTTACTTTAAATTCAATATTCTATAAATACACAAGCATTGCATTTCATTTTAACAACTAAGAGATATATAGCATTCTAGATATTACACATGATGAAATATTATCCTAGGCGTGTACTCATCTTGCTTCACCTTGGACAACTAAGTTTATTCTTACGAAGCAATCTGAGCATACGATCATGTAAATGGAAGTGTTCCTCTAATCACATCACTTTAGCATGAAATAAATATATAAGAACAACATGGTGCAAGTAAAATTCAACAAAGTTTAAATGAATAATCATTTAAAACCTAGTAAGGAACACTCAAAATAGGAGTCACTGATTGACTAAGTGTCATGTAGATTTATAACAAGATTATTTATCCATCAGATCATATATGTATGGAATATATTGGTAACATGATGGGGAGTTTAACAAAAATTCGTCTGGATTAATTTGTTAGGATTTAAGTGGCATGTTTATATGAGGATAAAAACATGTGTATTATACTTATGTACCTATCCAACCTATATCCAATTAGGTAGACAATGCATTAACTACTAGTTTTTCATAGTTTCATGATTGGGCTGAAATCAACCTTAAACTAACTCAAATATAAAATAGGACGAAGAGGAGAGATGGTGACCTTAGAGATAGAAAACTCAACCACATTTATATACTAAGGAACTTTAAATAAGGATCAAAATTTGTAGTCTTGATAGCCTAGCTTGGAAGTCTGAAGACTCCATCATTGTAATATTGAAGCATGCCTATAGTAGCTCAATCATAGTATAGACTATAAATACTATGGAAGACACATGTGTAACCTTTTTTTTGGCATTAATATAAGTTTTAAGTCTTCATTTCATTATGTGAGTTTGTAACTTTAGAGTGAGAGTTAGTGAGAGTATCACTCCCCTATGTGGTTAGGAGTCCCTTCATTAGGAACCCATACCTTGACTATAAAAATTTGGTATCAAAGCAAGGTTATGAACATTTTCCAATGTGTAAAAAAATTTTATAATAGGATTATGAGTAAGGTATTTTTAACATTAAAACATATATTAGGAAGGAAATATTATGCCTAGGAGAGTTATTGGTAGAAGTGAGGTAGCAACATGCATATCAAGAATACTAGATGAATTCTTTTATGTATTGCATATTATATAAACATGCTTAGATTTTGTTCAGGAGGATAGATGATAGGTATTCATCCCAAAGAGTGATAAGAGTCACACTAAGGAGGAAGGACAATGTGATAAAGGTGCAGATGACCCTAAAGGTGATGGAGATTTTGAAGAGAAAATGGGTGTTGAAAAGGAGTGACTCCTAAAAGTTATCTTAGTATTAGCAAGGGTAAAAAGATGTAATTATCATGTTTTGGGGGAATTTTGAACCTGGGAGAGCTTGTTTATTGGTTAAATGACATGGAATATTAATTCAAATATGAAGACATTCATGACCCACAACATGTCAAGTTCATGTAGATAAAGTTAAAGGGGCATGTAACACTATGGTGGAAAGAACTTCAAAATGAATTATGCTAAAATGAGGTGGATAATACAGTAAGAAGGGATAGGATGGTCACAAAAATAAAGGGGAATTTTTTTCTTAGAGATTATTAGATGGATATTTTCAAAAGACTTCAAAATCTCAAGCAAAATGATTTTTTAGTCAAATAATACACCAAAGAATTGTATAAGATAGCCATTTAATCCGGCCATAGTGAAGTAGACAAGGATAAATTTTTGTGTGATACTTAAATGGGTTATGATTTGAAATCCAAAAATAACTAAGTATGTCTTAGATCCAACTGTGGAGGAAGCCTACCAATTTTCACTAAATGTGAAAGAGAAGTTTTTGCATAGATAATTGAGCAACATATGAGACAAGGGAATATTCACTTGAGAAGGGAGAGGATATGTAGGAATGAACTTACATAAAAATATGTAAAACTGTATAGCACAAGGAAATTCTCTAATGTGGGAGAAAATTGAAATGTGTGAGTTTGAGCAGGAGAGCATGTGAAGGGGATAGTACCTATCCCAAGGGTGTAAATAATCTAGCCAAGGAAGGGGGAGAGAATTCCAAAATACATATTTCATATGTGGATATTTTTGGGTCATATGATCCAAAGTAGATTTATTTATTTACTTTATTGATTATAGGTTAATAATGTTTTAATTAAATAAGCTTGTGAGTTAGTCATGGGAATCAGTTAGATCCCATAACCACCAATAAAATATATATAAGCTTTAACCTTTATTATAAATAATGTTATAAAATAATACAATATAATATGTTTTCAAATAATTTATTCGTGATGTAATTTCATAGTTATTTCTCTATTGCCCCTAGGTCAATAGTGGTATCAAAGCCTAAATGAAGGAAGTTATCCAAGAGGATGTTATGCAGGAAAGGAAGAATTTTTTGAAGTCCATATTAATTTGAAGACTAATATGCCATTTTTATAATTATATGGTGCCTCCATGATCTTCAATAATCTGTGACCAACAAATGTTCACCACCAGATAGAGCAAAATTATGTAAATCCTACTCACATATAGGTTTGCTTTTGGTGATACAATAGTTAGCAACATTTGGTAATATCAATCAATATTTTTTTTTGACAAAGCATTTAAACTTGGTACAATGATTCATATTATTTATGTCATTTTTAAATACTTTGATTACTTTTAAAGAGAGGATTTTGGTAGGGTTTCTGCTGGAAAATTTACATTACTATTTTTGCTGAGAAATTTGTAACGGAAGGAAGATTTTATGTAAGGATAAATTTGAAAAAATACTGAAGATCAGATTGAAAACATTAAAAGAATAGTAAAAATTGAATTAATATGTCATCCAAGTCCATTTTGCATATATATCAATCCAAAATTGGTGCAATAAACTCAAATATGACACAACACAATGTCTGAACAAAATGTAGGTCATAAAGGAATCAGTCCAAGTCAAATTAGAATAATGGCATAATTATACAAGGTTTGAAGTTACAGTATGTATCATATCCATTTTTTAACATAATATTTCCATTTACTACATTGGAGTGGGTCCCAAAAATGAAGAAAAGCCCAGATTTTATAGCCAAATAAAAACATTTTTGGTGTAAAAGTAAATAGCTTTTGCTTTTTTTTTGGTTACATAGTAAAAAGAGGAATATATAAAGTTTTGTGATGTCATGTTCTAGATACATGTGTAGATGAGTTGGTTGTAAGGATTTAAATATGGTGATATAAGTTAAAAAATTTATAGGTTCAAGTCACATGCTATAATATTCTACATGCATCATTTTTTCCAAAGGCTGTGTATAATTGAAACTCAAGTGAAACTCTGAGACTTTATATTTGAAGTGAGTACATAGAGGTTAATTTAAAAAAAATTAAAATCCTAAAGATAATTAATAGGTCATGAGTTCAAAACCTCTAAAGCTACTTTTTGTCGCATTCATCATTGTAAGCATTGTATTATGATAATTATTTCAACTAGTCACTTCTTTGTGTCAAAGGTGGTCATGTGAGCAGCCGATCTATAGGTTTTTGGAAATTATAGATATAAAATATTCATTTATTTTATATTTTTAAGATTTTATATATGTTTTTTTGTGACCAATATATTCAATAATGTATAAAGGTGCATTATCAGTGGAAATTGACACCTTCAAAATGGTAATTTTCATGACACCTAATGCCTATGATATCATAGACCATCTCATGATTTAAAGTTCTATCAAGATACTTTTGATTGACAAAGTCTAAGTGTCAAACTTGAGGTTGGAGTAACCATTGGAATTTGGAGGACAATTACCCTTCTCTAGTTCGTTATTCACTTAGAGTTTAGGTTTAATGCTTGAATAGCAATTTTGGTAGTAGTAGTAGTTTGTTTATTTCAATTCCATTTTTATTATTTTATACTTGATATTGATGACATGGATCAGGTATCATTGTTTTATTTTTTTTCTCTCATTACATAGCTTCTCACAAGATAGGGGGAGAAGATATAGCATTGGTAGGTCTTCAATCAATCATCAATGATAATACAAGTTGATAAGGGATACTATCACCAATAGTGTTGAGCGTAGGTCATAAACATTTATTAGGCATTAGGAAGATGTGCCATATAGATTATGAGTTGGTTAATTTGACAAGCTTCTAGTGGATCCTTATGTAGATTGATGTAGTTGGATAGGCCTTGATCATGTTCTACTATAGTATGATATGATGATCATAAGGGATGTGTTAGGATAAATAAAACATATATTTATCCCCAAATCACACACAAGAGAAACTATGAAATGAATCAATCAAACATATAAAAAATAATCATAAATATGCACAAAATAGAAGACACCAGATTTAACGTGGCTCACCCAAGATGGGCTACATCTACCAAACTTGCCTAGTATATTATTTCTAAAAATACAAGGGAGAAACAAAACTTGTTGCACCTCTTTACCTTCTCTTCCTCCTCTTTGTGTACAACCCTTTGTTTCCTCTTTCATCTCAGCTATGTAATAATACATTTTATGAGAAAAAACACCTAAACATAACTTCTACCATCAAATCTAGAAACCTTTAATCAATGGCCATGAATGACTATGAAATTATAATTTCACAAGGCAATTTTAATAAAATTTTCACTTTAGGGGTGTTGCCCCCAAATCCCCATTAGGTTGTGTGGCCCCCAGACCCCCTGCTGGGGTGATAGCCCCCCCTGGACCTATAATGGGGGTAACCCCCCATGCCATCACAAATCTAAAGAATGGGATATAAAAACTAGCTGAAATAACATTATATTTTTAACCTCTGATCCTAGAAGATAATCAGGCTCCACATCTAACAATCTCGCACTTAGAGACTAATTGCAACAACTCCATTACTACTATATCCACTGTACTTTTAGACTTGGACAAGTTTATTAATTTAATTATCATCCATGAAGACCAATTGAAGTTGAAAAAATATTCAACTTCTCTTTAGTAACTACCTTGGTCATCATATTTATAGGATTTTTGTTGGTATTTATATTATCCAATTTTAGTTTCTCTTCCTCTATCACTGATGAATGAAATTATACCATTGAATATTTTTTGTTCTAGAGTGAAAAGCTAAGTTTTTGGCTAGATGGATTTCACTCTAACTATCACTATTAGAGTACATATTTCTTGACTATATCCTAATTCTTCCATCAACCTCTATAACTAAATTATTTCCTTGCTTGCTTTTTTAGCAGAAACATACTCAGCCTTTATGGTTGAAAGTGCCACAACCTTTTGTAACTATGACACCCAAAGAACTATTATACCACCTATTATAAACACATAACCTATAGTGTTTCTTCTACCATCCAAGTCACCTACCATAACTGAGTCAATATATCCTTGTAATGTCACATCTGATCCACCATAGCTTAACATTGTATCTATGGTCCCTCTTAAGTAATGAAGGATCCATTTTATTGCCTTCCAATGTTCCTTTCCTAGATCACTCATGAACCTACTCACCACTCCCACTACATGTCCAATATCTAGGCTCGTAGACACCATTGCATACATTAAACTACCAACTATTGATGAGTATGGAATTTTAGACATCAGGTTCTTTTCTTATTATATTCTAGGATATTATTCCTTTGTTAATTTAAAGTGTGTAGCCAAAGGTGTCGCAATTAATTTTGCATCCTACATATTAAATATTTCCAACACTTTTCTGATGTACTCTCCCTGTGATAATTTTAGCTTCTTATTCTTTCTATCTCTAGTTATCCTCATATCAAGGATCTATTTAGCTATACCTAAATCCTTCATATAGAAGTTATCACTTAGTTTTTTCTTGAGTACATTAATATTGTGCGTGTTAGAACCAGATACAAGCATATCATCTACATATAAAAGCAAAATAATGTAGCTTCTATTTTCAAAACTTTTAAAATATACATAATGGTCTAAATGACATCTATAATAATCTTGTTCTATCATGAAACTATCAAATTTCAAATACCACTATCTTGGATCTTGTTTTAGGCCATATAAACTCTTCTTCAACCTACACACCATTTTCTCCTTACCTTTGACTTCATATCCCTGTGGTTGCTCCACATATATTTCCTCCTCCAAATCACCATGAAGGAATGTAGTCTTCACATCTAATTTTTCAAGGTGCAAATCTTCTATTGCTACCAAACTTAAAAAAACTTTTATAGAAGTCATTTTAACTACTAGAAAAAATATTTTATCAAAGTCTATACCTTTCTTATATGCAAAAACCTTAACCAGCATTCTGGCCTTGAATTTCTTTTTACCTTCTTTCTCCTCCTTTATCCTATATACCCACTTATTATGCAATGCCTTCTTTCCTTTGGGAAGCTCCACCAAATCCCATGCCTTGTTTTCCATTAGACCATCATACTCCTCATCCATAGCTTGTTCCTACTTATCCTTGGCATCAATTTGTACTACTTCTTCATAGCTTTCTAGATCACCACCATCAGTAAGTAATAAATAATATAAAGAAGGAGAAAATTGATTAGATGGTCTACTTACTCTTGAAGATATTCTAACAGGGGTTTGAGGTACTTATTCTTGTTTCACATTTTGATTAGAAACTTCTGAGACATTTTTTTCTATAATTTTAATATTGTATATTCCCTTTTAGATTCTTCTTGCTTATTTTCCTACAACTAGTCTCTGTACATGACTTTTTCATGGAACACAACATCTCTACTCCTAATTATTTTCTTATCTTCTAGATTCCACAACTGGAATCCATAATCATCAATTTCATAACCAATAAATGTGCATTTTTAAGACTTAGATTCTAAATTATTCCTATGATCTTTGTCAATATAAAAAAATGCCTCACAACCAAAAACTCTTAGAAAAGAATAATCTACCTTATTTCCAATCCATGCCTCCTCTGGTATTCCACCATCCAAAGCACTCAAAGGTCCTCTATTTATCAGATAAACTATAGTAGTTATAGCATCTACCCAAAACTATAAAGGCAAACCTACATGTAATCTCATGCATCTAGCATGCTCCATAATAGTCATGTTCATTATTTTTGACACACCATTCTATTGTGGTGTTTATAGAACTATTTTCTATCTATGAATTAAACTTTTTAAATAGTAATTATTAAAAGTGTTATTACAATACTCACCTCCATTATCTGATCTGAGACATTTTAGTTTAAAACATGTTTTATTTTCAACTAAAGCTTTCCATTTCTTGAATGTATCAAAAACATCATACTTCCTTTTTACACAGTATACCCAAACCTTCCTAGTTGCATCATCAATAAAGGTAACATAATAATTTGAATAACCAAGTGAAGATACCTGAGCTGGTCCTCATATATCTATATGCACAAGCTCTAATTTTTTATCCTTTTTGGCTAGTCTAACTATGAGAAACCTCACACATTTTTTTTCCCATATACACAGTGCTCACAAAAGTCCAAATCTAATTATTTTAGACTTGGTAGTTTATATTTTTCATGTAGGGTCTTCATTCCCTTTTCACTCATGTGGCCAAGTCTAAAAAGCCACAAAATTGCAGCTTTACCTATAGCAGCTACAACACAATATGTATTAATGTTATCTATAGACAAATATAAAGTGCCTAATTTCTTAAATTTTATAACCACTACGGAACCCTTTGTAACCTTCCATGATTTGGCTATAAATGTGACTATACAACCCTCACTACTTAGCTACCCTACAAATATCAAATTTCTCTTCAAGATTAGAACATGCCTAACATCCTTCAACACCCAAGTGTTTTTATTTTATAATTTAACCTGAACACTTCCTTTTCCAACAATACTACAGTTTTCATCATCACCAAGGTAAACATTCCCATAGTTACCTTGAACGTAATCTATAAAATAATGTCTATAAGGGGTAGCATGAAAAGAATTACCTAAATCTAAAACCCAAGATTCAGTAATATTATCCAAAAAAAAGTATAAGAGCATCTTGTAGTGCATCACCTGCTATATTTGCTACTCTATTACCTTCATTTTGGTCCTTACTCAATTTATCCTTTAGAAACCAACACTCTTTCTTTGTGTGTCCTGGCTTGCCACAGATCCAATATTCCATCTTGCCTCTTGATTTAGATCTTGCACCCCCTTTTGATTTTCCATGGTTTCCTCTTCCTCTCTTATTTTTCCTTCCTCTGTTCTCCACTGTTAATGCATTTCTAGATATGTATGTTTCACCTATGCTTTTCCTTCACATTTCCTCGATTAGGATAACACCCACCATATCTTCAAACTTTAGTTTAGCATTAATAGACACACAGTTGCTTATTGCTATTACTAAGCTATTCCATCTTTTAGGTAAGGAATAAAGAATGAGAAGAGCCCTAACTTCATCATCAAAATCAATATTTACAAAATGTAACTAACTATTAACCGTGTTAAACTCATTTAAATGATCTGGTACTAAACCATTTTCAAACATTTTCATATTGAATAATTTTTTCATCAAAAATATTTTATTTGAGGTAGAGGGTTTTTCATATAACTTGCCTAATGCGCTCATAAGAATTTTTTTTGTCTTTTTTTGTGATATGTCTAATTCTACAGAATATTCAAGGCACAACTGTATGGTTCCAAGTGCTTTTTGATCTAATAGTTCCTAAGCTTCATTTAACATTGTCAATGGCTTCTTAGCTTTCCTTCCCAATGGCAAATACAAGTCTTTCTAGTAAAGGTAATCCTTCATCTACATCTTTCACAATCTAAAGTTCTATCCATTGAACTTCTCCACCTTATATTTATTTTCATCCACCATAACTCCCACTCAAGGTCAAACCCTTTTCTTCCTATGATTTAAAATTATGCAAACAAAACCTTTGCTCTAATACCACTTATTAGGATAAAATAAAACATAGATTTATCCCAAAATTGCATACAAGAGAAAATATGAAATGAATCAATTAAACATATAGAAAATAATCATAAACATGCATAAAATAGAAGACATCATATTTAACGTGGTTCACCCAAGATGGCCTATATCCACCAAACTTGTCCAGTATATTATTTCTAGCAATAAAAGGGAGAAAGAAATATTGTAAAAAAACTTGTTAGACCTCTCTACCTTATTTTCCTCCTCTTTATGTACAACCCTCAATTTCTTATTTCATATTATCCATGTAACAATACATTTTACGGCAAAAAACACCTAAACATAACCTCTACCATCAAATCTAGAAACCTTTAATTAATGGCTCTGATTGACTATGAAATTACAATTTTACAAGGTAATTTTAATAAAAAATTTGCTTTGGGGGTGTTTCCCCTGAACCCATATCAAGGTGCATGGCCCTCAGACCCCCCACAAGGGGGATAGCCCCCCTATACCCCACAAAGGGGGTAACCCCCCATTTCAACCCCCTGTGCCATCGTGGATACAAAGAATGGGATCCAAAACCTAGCTCAAATAACATCAAATGTTTAACCTCTAATCCTAAAAGATAATCAGACTCCACACCTAACAAGATGAGTAGGCCTTGATCATTTTCATCAACATTTTATGACACAACTCATAGGGTAGGCTTATATATGGAGTGGCATCAATTTTGGTCAGTACCATAATGTACAATGTGCTAATTATAATTGCTTCAGAGTTTCTTTGATGACTTTAGAGTCATTGTTCCTATTCTTTCATCTTCCATACCCATTTTTATCAAAGGGGAGTTTGTTGGGTCAAATGATCCAAAATAGATTTATTTATTTACTTTATTGTTTGTAGGTTAATAATGTTTTAATTAAATAAGATTGTGAGTTTGTTCATGGGAATCGGTTTGATCCCATAACCACCAGTAAAATCTATATAGGCTTTTAACTTTATTATAAATAATGTTATGAAATAATATAATATAATATTTTTAAAATACTTTATTCATGATGTAATTCCATATTTCTTTCTCTATTACCCCTGGGCCAATAGTGGTACCAAAGCCTAAATGAAGGAAGCTATCTAGGAGGATGTTATGCAGACAAGGAAGAAGTTTTTTAAGTCCATATTAATTTGAAGACTAATGTGCCATTTTTAGAATTATATGGTGCCTCCATTCTATTTAGCAATGTGTGGCGAACAAATTTTCACCACTAGATAGAGAAAAATTATGTAGATCCTACTCATAAATAGTTGCGCTTCTGGGTAATCTCAATACCTGGTAAAATATAATGGTTAGTAACATTTGGTAATATCAATCACTATTTTTTTATAACAAAACATTTAAACTTGGTACAATGATTCATATTATTGATGTCATTTTGAAATAATTTATTACTTTGAAAGAGAGGATTTTGGTAAAGTTTTTGCTAAAAAATTAACATTACTATTTTTACTGAGAAATTTGTAGTGGAAGGAAGATTTTGTGTAAGGATAAACCAAAAAAATGTTGAAGATCAGATTGAAGACATTAAAATAATAGTTTAAAGTGCATTAATATGTCATATAAATCCATTTGGAATTTATATCAATCCAAAAGTGGTGCAATAAACCTGAATATGGCACAACACAATGTCTGAACAAAATGTAGGTCATAAAGGAATCAATCCAAGTCAAATCATAAAAATGGCACAATTATACAGGGTTTGAAGTTATAGTATGTAGCATATCCATTTTTTTAACCTAATGTTTCCATTTACTACATTGGATTGGGTCCCAATAAGAAATAAAAATGCATATTTTACAACCAAATAAAAACATTTTTGGTCTAAAAGTAATTAGCTTTTGCTTTTTTCTGTCACATAGTAAAAAGAGGAATATATAAAGTTTGGTGACGTCATGTTTTAGATACCTATGTAGATGATTTGGTCTTAAGGATTTTAATAAGGTGATATAACTAAATAATATTATAGGTTCAATTCAAATGCTATAATATTTTGCATGCATTATTATTTCCAAATGCTACATATACTTGAAACTCAAGTAAAAGTTTGAGACTTTATATTTCAAGTGAGTACACAGAGGTTTGTTAAAATAATTTTTTAAAATCCTATAAATAACTAATAGGTCATGATTTCAAAATTGCTAAATCTAATTTTTTATCACATTTGTCATTATAAGCATTGTATTATGATAATTCTTTCAATTAGTCATTTCTTTGTGTCAAAGGTGGCCATGTGACTAGTTGATCTATAAGTTTTTAGACATTTTGGATATAAAAGATTGGTTTATTTTGTATTTTTAAAATTTTATATATGTTTTTTGTGACAAATATATTTAATAATGTATAAAGGTGCATTATCAGTGGAAATCAACACCTTCAAAATGACAATTTTCATGACACCTAATGCCTATGATATCAGAGACCATCTCATGATTTACAGGTCTATCAAGATACTTTTGATTGACAAAATCTAAGTTTAAAACTTAAGGTTGGAGTATCCATTGGATTTTATAGGAAAATTACCCTTTTCCAATTCATTATTCACTCAAAATTTTGATTTAATGCTTGAATAGAAATTTTGGTAGCAATAGTTTATTTATTTTAGTTCTATTTTTGTCTTTTTATACCTAATATTCATGACATGGATCAGGAATGATTGTTTGATTTTGTTTCTCTCATTGCATAGCTTTTCACTTCTCACCTGATAAGGGGAGAAGATATAGCATTAGTAGGTCTTCAATGACAGTACAAGTTGATAGGGGGTACTAGCACTAGCAGTATTGAGCAAAGGTCATCAGTATTTATTAGGCATCTAGAAGATATGCCATATAGATTATGAGTTGGTTACTTTGATAGTCTTTTAGGTGGAGCTTTATGTAGATCAATGCAGTTGGGCATGTCTTGATCATGTTCTATTATAGTATGGTATGATGATTATAAGGGATGAGCAGGCCTTGATCATATTCATCATCCTTTTTTGCCACAACTCATAGGGCAGTCTTATATATGGAGCGACGTCATTTTTGGTTAGTACCATAATGTATAGTGTGCCAATTATAGTTTCTTTGATGACTTTAGAGTCATTACTCCTATTCTTTCATCTTCCATACCCATTTGGATCAAAGGGGAATTTTTTGGGTCGTATGATCCAAAGTAGCTTTAGTTACTTACTTTATTATTTACAGGTTAATAATGTTTTAATTAAATAAGCTTGTGAGTTGGTTCATGGGAATTAGTTATATCTCATAACTACCAATAAAATTTATATAATATTTTACCTTCATTTTAATCATAACCCAAAATAATACAATAGAACATTTTTGTAAATACTTTATTCACAATGTAATTTCATAGTTATTTCTCTATTGCCACTAGGCCAACAGATAGATCGAGCATAAAGTCTATGAATGTTGATAAGTGTATAATGAAGGAAATCAGAGAATGGATGTTATTGTGCATGTTTTACATGGAGATGAGGATTCAATTGGATTGGCAAAAAATCTATAAGACCCCGATCTAGGAAAAAACTAATGCTAAATAGGGTTTTATTGAAACTAACATGGAAGACAAGGAGTTAGCACAAAATAAAATTATTTTTTAAACCATAAGTAAGTCGAGAGGAAAATGTTGCAGAGTAATTGTGGATATCTACATCATAGACAAATTGGTCTTATGTGAAATGGTAGAGAAATTGGGTTTGAAAAAGGTAACAAACCCAAAAACCATATAAGGTGTCAAGGTTGTATATGAGTCAACGGGTACTAGTCAATGAACATTGTCTAGTAAAATTATAGATAACTACATACCAAGATGAGTTGTGGTATGATGTGATGCCAATGGATATATGCCATATAATTTTGGGGATAACTTGTAAATTTGACTATAAGTCAGTACATGATGGTTGAGAAAACATTTATCAATTAGATAATGATGGGATAAAATTCACCCTAAGTCCTTTGAAGGATGAGGAAAAAAGAGGATGTAGTAGTTTTTACACATGAATATTAATGGTCTCAGAGAAAGAGTTCCTGAGATAAATAGAAAATTAGAAGGCACCTTTTGTGCTCATCTTAAAATTGTTGAAATAGGTAAGAATAGATTCCAACATGGGATAATAAGAGGAATATCCACATGAAGTGAATAACATATTAGATGCATTTGCTAACATTACATCAAACTATTTTTTAGAAGAATTACTAGTAGTAAAAAGCATTGACTTTTGCATGAATATGATTCCAGGTGTAATTTTTACAAATAAGGATGCACATATAATGAAATTCATGGATAATGAGTAATTTTAGATATAAGTGCACACATTAATGAATAAAAGACTAATAATTAAAATTTTGAGCCCATGCACAATACCTGTACCTAAAAAGTGAGGAAAATGATTCATGTGCACATATTCATAAACTATTAACATTATCATGATTAATTATAGGTTTCCACTTCTATGCTTGGATGACCTAATGGATTTTTTTAGTAGCATTAGGTAATTAAAAAATATTGATATAAAGATTTATTATCACCAAATCTAAATTTGTAAAGGAGATGAATAAAAGACAACATTCAAGATAAAGGAAGGGTTGTGTCAGTGGATGGTTATGCCAATTGGATAAACAAATAGATCAAGTAGATTCATTGGGATAATAAATTAGGTACTAAATACATTCCTAATAAATTATGTCAATGTGTATCTAGATGATATCTTGGTATTTAGCAAGATGAGAGAAGAGCATGTTGCATATATATGGAATGTGTTGCAAACATTGTGCAAATATTTTTTTGATTAATGTGAATAAGTGTAGCTTTATGAAATAAGAGCTGGTATACTTTGGTTTTTTAATATACCAATAAGGGATAAAAATGGACCCAAATAAGGTGCATGAAATAGTGGAGTAGTCATCATTGAGAAGTGAATTTGAATCACTATTTTTTCATGATCTCATAAGATTCTATAGGAAGTTAATTAGGGACTTGAATTGGACATGCATACTAATCATAGAAACAATGTGAGGAGATTAAAAATAATATGCATGGAAAAGGAATATGAGCATAGTTTCCAAAAATTTAAGAAGAATGTGATTGAGTAGTAAATATTGGTGCTATCATATTTTAACAAGGTATTCTAAGTAGATTGCGATGTGAGCAGTGAAGAAATTAGCACAATTTTAAGTCAAGAAGGAATGTCTATATCCTAATTAAATGAGAAGATGAATGATGAGAAATAAATATATTTTGTTTATGACCAATAATTGTATGATATTGTAAAAGTGTTGAATAAGTGGAGGCATTAATTATTACCAAATGAGCAAGTGTTGTATACAGACCATCAAGTGTTATAATTTTTTTAAAACTAGCAAAACTTAAACCAAAAACACATGAAATGGGTAGAATATATATATATGTTCATGCTCAAGTATAGTATCATAAAATTGAACAAGGTTGTAGACACACTAATTATGATATCACTAGTGATGAATGAGATGGTATTTGAGTTAATAGGGTTCAACTCGATGAAGGAACTATACCTAAAGGATGAATATTTTCATACTACATGAAGAGCATGTATAATCTAACAAACATGGACCACACATCATGGCTAGACTATTTGGGCCAAAAAGGGATGATTTTTAGAAGATCACAATTATGCATATCTTATGGGTCAATGCATGAAAACTTAATCAAGGAAAAACATAGTGGAGGATTAGTAGGGCACTTTAGTAATGACAAAATGATGGAAATATTGGTTGAGAGTTATTTTTGGCTAAATATGGGTGTATATGTGTGTATATATTTACAATAGTGTCAAGTTTTCCAACTAGCCAAAGGGATCATTTAGAATTTGGGGTTATACCAACCCTTAGCTATTATAAATAGATTTTGGGAGGATATCAACATGGATTTTATTCTTGGACTCTTGAGAACACAAAGAGGTAATGATTTATTTTTTGTTGTGGTAGATAAATTCTTAAAGATGAAACATTTCATTGATTTTAATAAGACTAACGATGCAAATAAACATTTCCAACCTATTCTTAAAAGAGGTGGTTGTTGGCTTACCATGTAACATCATGTCAAACATGGACACCAAATTTGTAGGCCATTTTTGGAGAACATTGTGTAAGAATATAGGAATGAAATTGAACCTTAGTTCCACATATCATCCATAAACTAATGGGAACACTGATGTTGTTAATCAAAGCTTTGCAAATTGTTGAGATGTTTGGTGGGAGACAAATTAGTGTAGTGGCATATGATATTGGAAGAATTAGAATTCATGTATAATAACTCTATAAATAAGAGCACTAGAAAAAAAACCCTTCCAGATCATTTATGGGGTAATTTCAAAATGAGTTGTTGAGCTGATAAATTTAGATGAGGAGCATAGGAGTGTTGAGCCATAATATTGCATGGAGTACATGCATAAACTACACAAAGAGGTGAAACAAAAATGTGAATGGAATAATCTAGGTAAAATCAACATGTAAATGAAAGGTGTAGAAGGGAAGAATTTGAGGAAAGGGGCCTGGTATTGGCACATTTTCATAAAGAGATATTCCCTTTGATACCTATTACAATTTGAAGTTAAATAAAATAGGACCATGTAAAGTATTACACACATTGTTATAAAATATATATGAAATTGAGTTGTTAGAAGGAATGGACACATCACCCATATTTAATGTGGAAAGTCTATATGATGTTCATGAGGCACAAGGAGAATGTAAGATAAAGGAATAGATAAAAGCATAGGTCCCTAATTGGAAGGCACAATTTCTAAATAAGAAAAGAGAAGATATTGAGCCCATTTTGGAATCTAAGATGATAAAGAGGACGTGTGGAAAGGAGTACAAGAAATACTTCACAAATTAGAAGAATCACGCAACATAAAATGCATCATGGTTGGATCTCACAGATATTGGTAGTTATGGTCATGATCTTACCGATTTCAACTTGTGAGTTGAATCTCACATTTCAATTATTCAAGGTGTCTAATGTACGAGTATCTTAGGCACAAAACCATCTTGTATCACCTTGGATGGCTGAGTTCAGTTATACATAGGAATCTAAGTGCACATGAACATAAAGGGTAGGAAGCATTCCTCTCAGTACATCAATTTATGGCAAAAGGAATTTATATGAACAACATGGCATGAGTAACATTCAACAAAGGTTGCACAAATAGGTTCACAAAATCTAGAAGGCACACTCGAACCAGGAGTTAGGTTATTGACCAAGTGCCACATAGATTATAACAAGATTGTATAACCACTAAATTAGATACATATGGAACATGTCAACACCATGGTTAGGAGTTTATAAATTAAATCCATTTAAATTAGTTAATTTGTATTTAGGCAACATGATTTTATGGGAATAAACATGTGTAGACTCTACTTGCATACTTTTCCAACCTAGATCCAATTAGGCAGATAATGCATTAACTACTAGTTGTTGGTAGTTACATGATTGGGTAGGAATCAACCTTAATCTAGATTGAATATAAAATAAAATGAAGAATAGTAAATAGGGTACCTTAGAGAGAAAAAAAATTTCCATATTTACAAACTAAATTGACATATGGGATTGATAATTAGACAAAACTTAAAATCCAAGCTAACTTGAAACATAGGCCCCAAAAAAATAATTGTTGCCCTTAAGTTTCATATATTATTTCTAATCTAGGGTAAGGAGAAGAAAGTTTGTATTGTAGATTAAAGGTGTGGTATTGAAAATATTAGAGAGAAGGAATCAAACATCCATACTAGGTAAACACAAACATCAAATATTTTTCATGATTTTCTACCATATTTCAAGATCATGCACAATTCTTTGTACTCATCAGGGGCACCCAAGGTGATTCATACATGTATTCTAAATCATTGTTACATTTTTATATGAGGTCTATATCACTTTTAGGGACATATTTCCACATTCATATTCAAATTAGTACCATAAAATTCTATAATAAGATTGATACACCATTAAAACATATGTTAATGCCCTACTTTTAAATTATGAAACGTTGATTAAACATTAATTAGGTTATTTATATTACATGTAGGTGTAGTCCATTTATTTTTAGCACAACAACATCATTAACCATTATTTTTGGCATGTAAGGGGTTTCTAATTATAAATTGGCTTTAAATATTTTGTGTGGAAATTCAAAAGTTTTTAGCATTAATATTTTACTTTAAAAATTATGGTTCTTGGAGTGCTTATATCTAGGGAAGGAGTGTTGGAATGCCATGGTGCCTTTATGTATCACTTAGATTATTTATCAATAACATTTGGTTTGAATGCCTTCTATTTTCAAGTGATTTTAGGTGTAGTTATACTTTATGTGTTAAGTAATAGTGGTGGATATGTAATTTTATGGTGGTGGAGGCTTTGATATCTTATGTTATTAGTGACTCTATATTATTCTAGTGGTTGTGGCTCTACATCCTTATATCAATGGAATTTTTTTCAATTTTTACATTTTTTGGCCATGTTTTATCATTACATTTTATGTTTATTGTATCTTGGGCATTGGGTAAAGATTCAAGGCATGTTGGTTGCTCCTCTCTATTATGGTTTGTAGGATTCATTATGTTGGTGTTGTTAGGGTTTGAAAGGGTTCCTTATTTTTTTATTTACAAATATTTCCCCATGTTTTAATGCTTGATGTATTTATACTTTCTTGGGTCTTCCCTACCAGCAAGGGTGTTTTGAGGGATACTTGTGTTTCTTTAGCTTGTTGGGATTTTACAATCAAAGATGTTGTGTTATGGGTGATATTTATGTTTTTTTATGAAAATATTATCTAGTTTTAAATTTTGAGTTTTGAATACCAAATAACCACCCTTTTTTTGTAAAAAATCTATGTTAATAGATATGATATGATATTTTACGAAAGTGTTGAGCATAATCTCATTTTTTATGTCAATACAAAACAGTGCTAGGGAATAATAAGATGTTGAAAAGCTCAGGTGAGGGTAAAGGTTTTGAATAATCATTAATAGAGACTGAAAATAAAGTATATAAAATCACACAAGAAAATAAAACATTACAATAAAAATAACCAAATGTCTTACCTAAATTAGAACATAACACTCAACAAAACTTACATGTGGGTCAGGGAAATGAGGAAAAGGAAGGTCATGACAAATTGGTAAAAACAAAGATCATAAGAAAAAAACCATGTAATGATAAAACCCCATAAAATGAAATAATAAGTCATGCAAATTTATAAATATAGTTCTCCTATAGGAGAATCAATATGGTGTCAGGATCTTGCTCCACCAATTAGAGCACATATGATTACTTCTTGTATTAGCAACTAAACACGGAATTTAACCAGAAGTAACAAGTAACTAGAAATATGAAACAACACAGGAATATGAGAGACAATACACAATTGTATTAATAATCACTCAGAAGAAAATACAATAAAGAAGATGGCACTTCTTCCACCTCAAAGGCTCGCCACACCTCAAGACCTTCTTCCCTCTCTCTCTCGGTCCCAACAATCAACTCCAATACAGAATTGATGTTCACCTCCACTAGTCAGAAACAATGCTGCCAGTACTCCAGGCACACAATCATACTCCAAGTAGATCTCTTGCTCTCTGCTGCTACCTGCAAATCACTAGACCTTACTCACCATTGTAGAGCTCCAAAAGAAGCCATGCACACCTGCTGACCAAGATCATACAAATACGAAGAAACCTTCTAATTATCCAAACCAGCACCCACACTTGGTACTATGGCACTAGGAGGAACACACCATTGCTCTCCTCTCTCAGAAGCAGCTTATTTGCTCTCTTACTCTCTAGCACACTAGTTTACAATACAGCCCATGAGTCTATATATAGATCTCATACTTACAATAATTAGACTATCTTAATTACAATAATTAGACATGCAACTCAAGACTACAACTAGCCTTTAACATGCAAACTAACAGTCCAAAAATAGACTCTCCAGAATCAACATGTAAACTGCATGTTCACGCACAGGTTACCGACGTCAGCTCCTCCCTGATCGATGTGGACTGACTGGTAACCGACATCGATTGCTTTTTCACTACTGTCTGACTGACATCAATTGATCAGACCGACGTCGGTTGCCCTGCAACTCTCCACAACCTCTGCAACCTCTGTAACTCCTCATGTTTGCATCTTGGTGAAGCTTTTAGCTCCATAACCTAAAAATCTCCCACTTAGAGATAAATAGCTACACCTATACCTGTACCTGTACATCGTCTAATTTATTCCCTAGCTTGTATCCCTCTTCAAGATCAATCCTGAAGACCACCCACCACACACCCTGTGATGCCTTTCCTATCATCCAAGTAACCTACCACATCCAAACCTACAACCCATGTAGTGAAGACCTTGACCCTGTATAACAAGAATCCCTGCTGTTGATCCCTCTCAGATACCTGAGAATCCACTAAACTACCCTCCATTACTCCTTCCCTGAATTGGCTCCATACTTTCTGACAACTCCCTCTGCTTGGGAAAACTCAGGTCTACACTAGACCTCATGTGATTTCGAACCCTGTTCTAAGCTAAGCTTGAACTGTCCAGCCCTTGGTGTGCTTTCTGATTCTGCATCCTACATCTTGAACCCCACCAACACCGTCTTCACATCAGCTCCCACTGGAGACAAAATCTCCATGTCTCTTATGCTAAATAATTTTGTTGCTTCAAATTCTTCATGACATGCCTCTGAACTAACCTTACCTTTAGCTTAGCAAAACCCTGTATGTACAAACCTATTAGCAAATCACCCACATACAGTAATAAGATAATTTTGCAACCATCATCCACCTGGTAAGTCAAACACAATAGTTACACTAACATTGACTAAAGCCCTGCTTTGTCATCCACCTGTCAAAACTTGTACCACTATCCTGCAGCTTCCTCAAGACCATATACCTTGGCCTTCCATCTCACATATCCATCCACTCTCTTCTCTAACTTGGGAATCCATTCCTCTCTCAGTGTTTTCTTCCAGCTGACAACTCCACCAACAAATACTTGTTTGGTTCTTCTCCGAGGACTCACACTCCTCATCCATGCCAAGCTCCCACTATATCTGGATTCTACCTGCATTGCCTCTTCACATCTTCCTGGTTCTTGACCATCAATAAGCAATATAAAGAAGGTGAACAATGAATATGAGGTTCACTTACCCTTTCTAACCTCCATATGAGCATTTGAGACTTGTTGACAGCTTGTTGTCTGCCCACCATCTGTTCCAATGACCGATCTTGGCCATCTCCCAGTCTGCAACCGACCGATGTCAGTTCCCTGCACTGACCCTGACTACCAACATCATTTCCTTGGCCAAAACTAATATCCCTTCTACCGACGTCGGTTCCTTCTTGACTGACATTGGTCTTCCTATTGTCGATGTCGGTTACTGTCTGACTGATGTCGGTACTTGTGTTCACCTGTGAGTGATAATTTTTTACCCGCAAGCTCTCCATGGATCAAAACCCTATTCAAATCAACACATCCTTGCTCAAAATAATCCAATCCAGTCCACTCCACTGATCTCTGTCCATCATCTCCTCCATGAACACCAAGGCCTTCTAGTTCTTAAGTTTATCAAAAACATTTGTCTTCCGCTTAAGAACATGCATTCCCCTCCTACATATGTGACCAAGCCTACAAAGCCACATCTCTGCAACAGAAGGTGAATCAGTAATATAAGTAGATAGATAAAGGATACCTAATTTCTTACCACCATCTAATTCAAGTGCATCCATTGTGAGAGTTACAGTGCATCTCCCATCACCCAACTTTCTTGAAGAAATTAGACTCATCTCCAAGACTGGTACCTGCATGACCTCCTTCAACACCTGTGTGTTATTCATTTGCAATTTTAGCTTCACTTCCCCTTCGTCAATAATTTGACAAGGCTCACCAACCCCTAAATAAATCTCTCCAAAGACATACCCATGAAAAGATGCTCTATTTTGGGCTGCATGGAAAGAGGCAAAATAATCTGTAAACAAAGATTCTACTTTATCCAGAGTAACCTGTGCAACATCACTTGCAACATCTACTTCTACATGTTGATCTTCTACCGACCAACAATCCTCCTTTACCTGCTCTTTCTCTCCATCAATCAGACCATTCGTGATATTCAGTTTCTCCATTCGTAGCTTACTTTCTTCTGCCATTGCTATACTCCCACTCAATCTAAAACCCCTGTGAGTGACCTGTAATCAACAAACACTACCAGATCTGAACCACCTATTAGTCAACCCAACCAAAAGCTCTGATACCACTTGTCAGGATCTTGCTCCACCAATCAGAGCACATATGATTACTTCTTGTATTAGCAACGAAACACAGAATTTAACCAAAAGTAACAAGTAACTAGAAATATGAAACAACATAGGAATATGAGAGACAATACACAATTGTATTAATAATCACTTAGAAGAAAATACAATAAAGAAGATGGCACTTCTTCCACCTCAAAGGCTCACCACACCTCAAGACCTTCTTCCCTCTCTCTCTCGATCCCAACAATCAACTCCAATACAGAATTGATGTTCACCTCCACTAGTCAGAAACAACGCTGCCAGTACTCCAAGCACACAATCATAGTCCAAGTAGATCTCTTGCTCTCTGCTGCTACCTGCAAATCACTAGACCTTACTCACCATTGTAGATCTCCAAAAGAAGCCATGCACACCTGCTGACCAAGATCATACAAATACGAAGAACCCTTCTAATTATCCAAACCAGCACCCACACTTGGTACTATGGCACTAGGAGGAACACACCATTGCTCTCCTCTCTCAGAAGCAGCTTATTTGCTCTCTTACTCTCTAGCACACTAGTTTACAATACAGCCCATGAGTCTATATATAGATCTCATACTTACAATAATTAGACTATCTTAATTACAATAATTAGACACGCAACTCAAGACTACAACTACCCTTTAACATGCAAACTAACAGTCCAAAAATAGACTCTCCAAAATCAACATGTAAACTGCATGTTCACGCACAGGTTACCGACGTCGGCTCTTCCCTGACCGATGTCGGTCGACTGGTAACCGACATCGGTTGCTTCTTCACTATTTTATGACCGATGTCGGTTGATCAGACCGACGTCGGTTTCCCTATAACTCATTCTGCAACTCTTCAAAACCTCTGTAACTCCTCTTGTTTGCATCCTGGTGAAGCTTTTAGCTCCACAACCTAACATATGGCAAGGAAACATATAACCCCATGACAACTCTGCTCATTTGGTCACCAAAGCTATATGTCCAAGAGCTAATAAGTCTTAAGGAGAAGAAAAGAAACATAAAAGTAATGGGAAAAAAATGTAATAAGTGGTAAAATCCAATAAAATGTTGGAGGAAGAAAAAAAGGTTCTCAAAACACATGTAAAAAATTATAAAAACTTGTGGATGTTAGACAACATAAATGGCATGCACTTAAATAAACCATTCACCCTCCAACAAATGCCAAGGAAGGGGATGGAAAAATAAGTGAAAAATAAATGAAATAATTTCAAAAGGAAATTTAAATCATGTAATTAAGATAAATTGATCTAAGAAATAAATTGTGAGAGGCTATTAAGACATGGGTGCAAGTAGTGAAGAGCCATTGGATAAAAAAATGAGTTGATATAAAATCAAGTCAAAATTCAAATGTTATAATAAAGATAATGTTATGATAGATAAATAAACAAACATAATCATCAAAGGAATGAAATATTGTGGAGAATGGGAGGACATAAATAACCTAAAAAGGGAATTCCTCGAGGACTAGTTACAAAGATAAGGTTAGCTTATAAAATATAATATAATTGGAAATATAAGTGAAGAGGGAAGAGAGGGGCATATATTGGTTATAATGACAAAATTTGTGGATAAGACATGAGTTATAATAAATAAGTCCTTATTGAGAGGCTCACATTTTTTCTTAGATGAAAACCTAACCTTTTTGCATTTAGAAGAGAGAAAGAAGGAATGAGAAAAAGTGAAGGAATCAAGGAATGAAGGTGAATGGGCGTACCTAAACATTTTGAAAGCCTATATCACTAATCAAAAAACTTGAAACAAATAGGGAGTAAAACCTACTTGGGAGCATCTTATGTTGGTAATTTTTAATTGTAGAGGTTACCCTTGGAGAAGAGAACTCAGATTAGGGCCCATAACTAGAGATAAACATACAATGAACAAAAATACATTAGCATTATTGATGGTAGCCACCATATTTTAAAGGATACAAGAAAGTAACAAGATGGAATAATAAAGTAGAAAATGGAAAGGGGCATGGGGGAATAATAGTTATAATAAAATAATATTAGGATAGAAATATAAAAATATAAAAAACAATATGAAAATAACTAGTATGTATGGATTGGAATCATAGAAAATGACATAACTATTAGCTTAGCTACATGTTAATTTACACACCAGAATACCAAATTTTTTAATAAGTTTGATTTATACTGTGAAGATCCATTATCTTCCTCAAAGAGGTAAATCTCAATTTACATTAATCTAGGGTATATAACGCTAATGAGGGACTTCAATACAAGTGTTTCTACCTCAAATTTGCTTTTCAGATCATAAAGAAAGAAGAAACTAAAAAGTAATGGACAAGGCTTGGGAAGTACCTGGACTAAAGATTGCGCACCGTAAATCCAGACGCTTGTGAGCACTCCTCTTTGGCTGTGGAGGAATGACACCTGCAAGAAAAAAGGAAACTTGGACAAGAGAACGTTAGATGGATAGGCAGTGGGTTGCCAAGCAAAAGCTTGTTCCCGGAAGTGTAAAAACTTCCTTAAGGGAGGTCAACCCACTGTTTGATAAAGATAAATGACTGATAAAAAGACAGAATGCCAGAATACAGAAGTGACAAAGAAATTAGAAAGGAAAGAAGAAAACAAAATGATTACCTGAAAGAGTTGTAGGACTGATGACAGTCGCTGAGGTCAGAAATGTCGCCGGCATCGGTTAGCTTATCTGTCGGCGTCGGCTATCCTGCCGACGTCGATTGGGGAAGTGACCGGCGTCGGTCGGGGTTGTGGCCTGTAGTCGGGTCTGGGTTGCTTTCTGGACTGTGGATGGGTCTGAGACTGAACGGGGACAAGTTTGGATGGACTGGGGAGTGGTATGGTTCTGGTTGGGTGCCTGATGCAAGGTATTCTTGGCAGAGGGATGAGGAAGTTGTCTGTGATTGGATTAAAAGAGGGACAGGGAAGAGGAGGATTCACAGAGGACAGGGCTTGAGAAGGCTTTGCAGCCTCTCAGAGGGAAGGACAGAGGAGGCAGAAGACAATAGAGGATAGATTACTGAAAACTAAATAAATGAAATAAAACACCAGACTTTGCTTACCTTTTGCTGACTGAAGAAAGGAGGTGTTGTTGTTGGAGCCACGGAAGACTTGTTACAAGAAGAGAATACCTGATCCAGAGCCTTTTCACCTGTTGCTGCTGTTGCACGAGGTCAAGACAGAGGAGAGACGAAAGCCAAAGCACCAAGAGAAGTCTGTTTGCGAGCTCAAGGGTCCAGGGGCCTGCAACGGATGCAGAAAGGGATAATGAAGGCTGCCGACGCCGGCAGTTTCACTGACGTCGGCCGAAGGGTCGCCGACGTCGGCGGTCGCAGGATGGGGACAGAGGCTAAAAATAGCCTCTGCCCATTCTTGCACGCCGTCGGGCGAGGGGTCATGGGAAGAACGGTCACGAGGATGCCAAAATGGGCGTGGGGGGATATAATGAAGAGATTTGGCCTAATAAATGCTAGGGGGAAGGTGGAGGGATTCAAGGGAGGATCCAAGGTGGCAAGGGTAGGGTGGAAAGGGGGCCACTTGATTAAAATACTTAGGTTATTTTAATCAAATGGAGGCCAAGGGTTAGGATTAGGGGTTTGAGGTGGACAAGGGGGAGAACCAAGGTGCAGACACGTTTGCGGTGTCTACATTTGCCCCTTTTTGTCTTGTTGGTTGTTCTAGATGAACTGCAAGACAAAAACAGGAGTTGGTTGCCCCAGAAAAAGGATGAGGTGTTCCCCCCTCAAAGCGATAGTCGAGAGAAGGGAACCGAAGATCGAGTGTCGATTTGACAGAGAAATGGATAGAAGAGAGTGAGTGAAAATGCTGCCATAGTCGTGATTGCGCGTAGTCCACTTCACGAGAGGGTCAGGTCAAATTGTCGCATGTCGAGGGTCAAGGAGTGCCAAAATTGAAGTAATCGGGCCCCAGCATTTAGTCATCTGCTGATCGGGTCACTCAATCTAAGCTGAAGCTCCAAATGGTCGTCGTGTCCCAGGTATCCAGGGCTCAGGAAGTGCTCCCAGAAACACGAAAAAGCCACAATTAGTAGGGATCAACTGGCTCGCGATCCTATACTTGTGAAGGGTCAAAAATAGTCTGCGGACAATTCTGCTAACCAGTCGTGAGGTAGCACACACGCAAAAACAACCAAGGCAACATTGGCTTGGAAGAAGGTCAAAGAAGATACGCATGATCTCCAATGGTCATGGGTCAAGAGGATGGATGGATGAAAGGATGCGGCCGAGCTAACCCCAGAAGACCCCATGTCAACTGAGTGCTGCCTACATAGCCCCTGTCGTAGGGGCCTCAGGCCGATGTAGTTCTCCCTAAAAGGGAGGAAGGGTCAGAGGGATTGATTGGTCTTGGTCAAAGTTGATGATTGGTCTTGGTCAAAGGTCTTGGTCAAAGTTGACGAAGTTGGGCGTGATAAGAGTCAAAGAAGAGAAGGTTTGTCCATCATAGAGACGAACAAAAGGGGGGCGGTCGAGCTAACCTCAGAAGATGTGGTATCTGAGTGCTGCCTACATAGCCCTGGTCATAGGGCCTCAGACCAATGTAGTTCGGACGAATTGAGAAGATTGGTCGATGATGAGATTGGTCATGTGTTGAAATGACGAGGGGAAGATGAGGATAAAAGGATGCTACAGATGGTGTATTCTGTAGAATTGGTCGAGAGTCGTTCATCCCTAGCAAGTTTCCATAGTCGTGATGGATGCATGCTAAAAATGAATGAAGGTCTATTTATGCTTCAGCAAGTATTGGTTTATGCTTAACATAAATTGGGTCTGGTCGGTATTTTCCATGTGTATTGGTATCCATAGAAACTATGCGAAATGGACAAGGATGATGCCTGATGTCGTGGCGAAAGTGTCGAGGCTGGTTTGAAAAATGTTGAAGTTGGTTTGGTTTAAGGATGAGTCGACAATTGATGTGATCAAAGTGTGACCAAAGTGTGGAGAAAAGGTGAAAGGCAAATCGCTCTTTCATTGACAAGGACCAGAAAGGAAGCATAGATAGGGGTTATAAGAACAAAAGCCCCATTCATGCATTGCGTCGTTGACCAGTATGGTGTTAGAACGGTAATCGAATCACTTTGACATTAAAGTGAGCTCGACGTCCCTTGAGCAGGTGATAGGAGGAGGATAGGTTAACCCAGTTTAAGAGCAGGAATAACCTTGCCCCTTTTTATAGGAGACCCTAAGACAACTACAAGCCAATGTCCGTGACTCTTTTTTTTTTTTTTTTTTTTTTTTTTTTGGGCGCAGACTGATCAATACGGGAAGCCTGCATAGAGATGTCATTTGATGTAATGGTCATGTTGCGAAGCTGATCAATGCGGGAAGCTTCTAAGAAAAGTTGCTGTTTATTGCCAGATTAGTCATAGCCATCCTTCGAGGGAGTGGTCTATATTTTTGCTTAATAATGTTTGAGTAGCTGTCCTTCGAGGGATCAGTCTACTAGCTACAGCAATGATAGTACAGCTATCCTTCGAGGGATCAGTCTGTCTTTTTGATTTGATTTGATTTAGAGACCATGGATATGTTTTGACATCTTGATTTGTATATATTGAGAGAAATGAGTCACGGACAAGGCTGTAGAAGCTCAAGGACGCCCCTTTTATTAGGACAAAGCATCCCTGCATCATAAAAGGGTTGTAGAGGACTTGTTAAAGGGGAATAGAGTTGAAAGGGATGAGGATTAGGAGGACGAGGATTGCTCAAGGGACGAGCTCAAGTTACGTGTCAAGTAGATGAGTACTCGACTAGCAGAAGAATGGTCGAAGATGCAACGCATTAAGAGGCTCAGGTTCTGGCCATCCGTCGAGGGAAGACAGACGATAAGTCCCTGACCCATACTTGTGCATGATGATAAAAGGTCCAAGCCAATTGGGGGCGAATTTGCCTCGTTTACTTCGCTCCATATTGGTCACGTGCTGATTCTCTTTGAGGACGAGGTCTCCGATGTTGAAATCTCGTTCTCGTAGATTTTTGTCGTAGGCCCGCTTTATGCGACTTTGGTAGACATGGAGATGATTAAGGGCAGCCAGACGGCGCTCGTCGAGTAACTCCAGTTGAGCTAAGCGATCTTGACGAAAGTCATCGTTGGAGAGAATGTCATGCAGGGAGATGCGGAGAGACGGGATCTGTACTTTGAGAGGTAAGACAGCCTTTGTTCCATACATGAGAGAGAAGGGAGTAGCACCCGTAGAGGTTCGGATGCTAGTGCGGTAGGCCCACAAAGCGAAGGGAATATGAACGTGCCAATCCCTTCCTGTATCGTCGACCACCTTCATGAGAATTTTGGTGAGAATTTTGTTGGAAGCCTCGGCCTGCCCATTTGCTTGTGGGTAGTAAGGTGAAGAAAAGCTGAGTTTGATGCCAAATGAGTCACATAGTTTTTGGACAGTCTTGTTTTTGAAGGACTTGCCATTGTCGGTGATGATTTTGTGAGGGACACCGAAATGACAGATGATGTGGCTGCTGATGAAGTCGGCAATTTTGTCAGCTTTTGTGGAGACAAGAGGAATGGCTTCCACCCACTTGGTGAAATACTCAGTGGCAGTGATGATGGACTGATGACGAAGAGACGAGTGAGGGTTGATCTCACCGATGAGATCCAAGCCCCACTGAGAGAAAGGCCAAAAATCCTGAGCGACTTGCAAGGCGTGGCTGGGGAGATGAAGCAGGTTAGAGTGTTGCTGACACTTGATGCAACGCCGAACATAATCGCTACAGTCTTGATGAAGGGTGGGCCAATAATAACCCAGGCGAAGGAGGCGCTTGGCAACCGAGTTTCCACTGAAGTGTCCACCACAAATCCCGTCGTGGACTTGCTTTATGGCATGAGAAGCTTCAACGGAGGTTAGACAGCAAAGAAGGAGACCATCAAAGCCTCGCTTATAGAGAAGGCCCCCTAGCATGGTATAGTGAGCTGTGCGCTTGATAAAATCTCGCCGCGCATTGCTAGAGAGGTTGGGAGGAGTGACAGAAAGAGACAAGTAGTCCACGAGTTGCTTATACCAGTCATCTTGTGGGCTAGAATTGACAGTGTTGATATGGTCGATGTGAGGAGAGATGTATGAAGGCAAAGGTACGTGATGCACTGTGACAAAAAGGCGGGATGATGATGATGAAGACGGGATATGCGAAGCAAGAGAAGCCATGGTGTCGGCAAACTTGTTCGTAGAGCGTGGAACAGTCTGCAAGAGGTAATGGTCGAAAGATGCCAAAAGAAGGTCAGCACGATTCTTATACCTCTGTAAAACTTCGTTTTTACAGAGATATGAACCGTTAACTTGATTAACAACGAGCTGCGAGTTGCCGAAGATATTGATAGACTTGATGTGGAGAGAAAGGGCAGTCTGAAGTCCCAAAATTAAGGCCTCGTATTCGGCCATATTATTGGTACAATCAAAGTCAAGCTTGAAAGATAGAAGCATGGGCTCCCCTTCGAGTGGGATGAGGATGACCCCCGCACCCCCACCGAGTTGACATTTGGAGCCGTCAAAGAACATAGTCATCTGGTAGACGGTGTCATCGGTGGAAAGGGTAGCGATAGACTCGTCAGGGAACTCACAGTGTGAAGGTTGGTTGTCGGGAAGAGGGGCATCTGCCATTTGGTCAGTGATGGTTTGCCCCTTGATAGATTTCTGTTGGACGAATTCGAAGTCAAACTCAGCAAGCAGCATGAGCCACCGAGCCATACGTTGATTCTGATATGGCTTGGAGTGCATGTACTTGAGAGGGTCGGTGTGAGTGACGACAAAGGTTTTGTGGTTGAGAAGATAGTGGCGGAGCTTGGTAGCGGAAAAGACTAATGCCAAACAGAGTTTCTCGGTATGAGTATACCGAGTTTCATAGTCGACCAGTGTTCGGCTGATGTAGTAAACCGCTTGCTCGCGATGATGCTCATCTCGGTGTGCGATCATGGTGCCTAACGAATGGTTGGTAGCAGAGATATAAAGGTAGAAGGGTTGGTCGTCCTTAGGTGGAATGAGGACTGGTGGAGAGACCAGATAGCCTTTGAGGGCTTCAAAAGCCTCTTGACAGCCCCTATCCCATTTAAAGGAGACGTCTTTCTTAAGGAGGTGATGGAAAGGTTGGCAGTGGTCTGAAAGCTGCGAGATGAAACGGCGAATGGACTGGAGCTTCCCTTGTAGACTGCGAAGCTACTTGAGATTGGTCGGGGGCGGCATTTCGAGGATAGCGTGGATCTTGGCGGGATCTATCTCGATACCACGGAAGGAAACGATGAAGCCGAGAAGTTTGCCTGAGAGGACCCCAAAGACACACTTCTTGGGGTTAAGGCGGACATTGTATTGAAGAAGACGAGAGAAGATGATTGCGAGAATGGTCAAGTGGTCGCGGCGAAGCTTGGACTTGCCGAGAAGGTCATCCACATAGTCCTCCATGATTTTGTGGAGGAGATCGTGGAAAATGTAGGTCATGGTGCGCTGATATGTGGCACCAGCATTTTTCAGGCCGAAAGGCATGACTCGATAGCAGAAAGTCCCCCATGGGGTGATAAAGGTAGTCTTGTGCTGATCTTCCGGTGCGATCAGGATTTGATTGTATCCTGAAAACCCGTCCATGAGAGATAGCATTTCATGGCCGGCTGTGAGATCAACAAGCTGGTCGATGTTAGGAAGAGGAAAGTCGTCTTTGGGACAAGCTAGGTTAAGGTCGCGATAGTCCGTGCAGATCCGAATCCCCCCAGTTGCTTTAGTAACTGGGACGATGTTAGAGACCCACTATGGATAATCGATGGGTTGGATGAAGGAGACAGAAAGAAGGCACTGAAGCTCCTCTTTGACAAGAAGCGCAACGCGAGGATGCATCTTTTGAAGCTTCTACCTAACAAGCTTAGCCTCTGGTTTGGTGACAATGTTATGGGTAGCAATGGTGGGGTCGATGCCAGGCATGTCGCTGTAAGTCCAGGCAAAGGCCTTGCTATGGTTGGAAAGGAATTGGGCATAGTCAAGCTGCTCCTGAGCGTCTAAAGATTGGCCAATCTTTAAGACGTGAGGAACATCGGAAGAAGAAGGGAGGTTGAAATGGTGGATTCATTTAACATAACCTGGGTCTCGGAAGGGAGGAAACGCTGGACGAAAGAGTCATCGGCACCCATGTAGGAAAGGATGGCGTCATCGTCAACGCAGTGGACAGTGTGAATGGTTGCCGACTCATCCTCTACCATGCTAGGAAAGATGAGAGGGAGAGACCTGGGCACCCCATTGAGCTGATAAGTCAGGGGTTCCAGGCGGATGGTGTTTATGGAAAAAAAAACTAGGAGGGATGGAAACCACCGACTCCGTAGGTGATGAAGGAGAGATGGGCGAGTCTGGAAGAGATTGGCCAATGGTTGGTTCGGGACAAAGGTCGGAAGGAGCCTGAGTGGGGTCATGATATCCCAGGCCATACCGTTTCTTGGCATCATGATCATTGAGCGGCTCGATGGGCTGATGGGAGCCCTGCTCATATCGTCCGAAACCAAAACCCTTCCATGCACACCTGTGAAGGTAAGTGTGTGCAAAGGCGGGGTTGCCAAGAAATGAGAAATCAGATGTGAAAGGTTGGGGTGAAGAGAGGAAAGTGCCGTTGGTAGGAGCTTGATTAAGCCCCCCATAGACAAAGTTGGTTCGGAAGGGAGGAGGACCATAAGGTACGACCGTCCCGATCCGATGGTCGTAATTAGGACTGATGTGAAGGCGTCCATACTCTTGCGGAGTTTGGAACATGTCGAGGGTCAACAAGCGATATTCCCCAAGTGATAGTCGTTGGAAGATGTCTTCCATGGGGTCTTTGGTCGGCGCTTGAAGAGGAGGGGTGAGGGCAACCGCCGATTGCGAACTGGTCGAAGCTTCCGCAGATGGAGGCGGTGCCGGAGTGGACGGCTTGATGGGAATGAGGACATCGTTGGGACGGTAGGTGGTGTTGCAAGTCTTGAAGGGTGAAGGGTCAGCGGGGATGGTGTGGACTTGCCCATCATGTTCAAACTTTATACAACGGTGCAGGGTGGAGGGTATACAGGCCATGGCACGGATCCAAGGTCGGCCCAGTAGAAGGTTGTATTGAAACTCTCCTTCGATAATATAGAAGAGCTCCGGGACTGTGCGTGGACCAACGCGAATGTGGAGGATGACTGTGCCAATGGTCGTGGCGGTGGTGTCGTTGAAAGAGCGTAGGATCGCGTCAGTTTTGGAGACGCAGTTCTTGGGAAGAGCCAGCTGATCAAAGGCGTGGGTAGAGATTATGTTGATGCTAGCGCCGCCGTCGATCATAACGCGTTTAATGCGTGTCCGATCAACATAGGCAGTGATGAATAGGGCGGCATCCTGATCTTTCGTGTTAGATGTGGGAATCTCAGAATCGCTGAATGTGATGGAGGCGACAGGAGACAAGGAATGGACGAGGGCAGTGAGTGGTTGGGGGTCCTCGGGTTGGACCTCCGCTACCTGCAAGGCTTGGATAAGGGCTTGACGGTGCTGAGGTGAGGTTTGGATAAGGTCGTAAAGAGACATCTTCACAGGTGTCTGGTGAAGCTGCTTCAGCATGGAGTCGTGAATTGGCCCAGAAGAGGAAGACGAAGAAGGTTGGGACGCGCCAAGGATAGAGATTTTAGGCTTGGGCGCAAGGGGTGGCTTGACAAAGGGATAGGTCCAAGGAATGGCAACTTTTTCCTTGGCCTTGTCCTTTTGCGACCTAGTGGTTATACGGATGGCATTGATTTCGAAAATGGGAGGCGAAGAAGGGGTCATGTCTTGCTGGTGAGATGTTGACGTGTTTGAAGAGGTTGGACAGGAAGGAGTCAGGGTCTGGTCAAGAGTGTCCTCAAGGAGAAGAGTGTCTTTCTCCATGTGGCGGCGAATGACGGCCTTGAGGGCACAACAAGTCTCGGTGTCGTGTCCTGGTGTACGATGATATAAGCAAATTTTCGTATCGTCGAACCAGGAGGGCTTGGACCCGAGAGGTTGGAACGGCTTGATGGGCGGAAGGGTTATGTCAGAAGTCTAGAGAAGTCGGCGCAATATCGACGAGTATGAGCCCAATAGAGGGTCCGTGCTATTTGATATGCGCGAGGTTGGTGACTTTTGCTTAGGCGAGGTTAGAAGAGGTTTCCGTACCACCTTATGGGTTGATGGCGCGGTGACAGATGGAGATGGCTCTTTCTTGATGATTGATACTGCCTTTTTAGGAGAGGGACGACTGGAGGTAGGCAGAGGAAGCAAAGGAGGCAACGAGTTTTGGTTGAAGGCCGAAGTGGGAAGGATGCTAGCCAAGGTCGAAGGATGGGGGCCCAAAATGGATGGCAATGGTGACGGAGAAGGAGGCGTTCGTTTCTATGGTCTGGCAGTCTTCTTCGCCTTGGTTGGAAGACTACTACTGGTCGAGGTCTGGCTTAGGTCCACCTTCACTTGCGGGTAAGTGAGGGAGGAGATAGGATGAACGCCAAATGACTTGATGGGTTTAGACGAGATAGATGCAGGCTTCGGTTTGGATGGGTTTGGTTGAGGTTTGAGAGTCTGATCTTTGTCAAGAGTCTGATGAGATTCTGTCTTAGGAGGATTAGCGGTATGTGATGAGAGGGCGCGGGTATGTTGAAGGGCTTTAAGACGCTCCCACAACACCTAAGGCGTCACTTTCCTCAGAGGGAGAAGTTCGATCTTCTCCACTAACCGGGAAAATGGCTGAGAGGAAGATGTTGATGGTTGCGAGGTTGAAGAAGAGATGGGAGTAGTGGTCTTAGACGCATGGTGTGGTGAAGTCATGATAGATTTAGATGAAGACGAAGGGGAGACAGGTTCTTCCCTGGGTAGAGAAGAAACTGGGGAGCGAGGCTCCTCCAGCGGGTAAATGGCAGGGATGTCGGTGCCCTCCACTTGCGGCTGAGGAGTAGGAAGGGTCGGGTCCTCCAGAGGCCGCAGAAAGGAGGATGGCGAGACTGGTGGTGCTAGTAAGGCCGAGGCGTCCTCCAAGATGAGAGAGGTCAATGGAGAACTAGCCGGGGAGAGAGGCTCATCCACATGTGACGGACTGATTGATGGACTAACCTCAAGAGGTTGATTGGGGACGAAAGGAGAGACTGTATTGACTGTCCGAATATTGTGCTCATGATTGTCGTCAATTAAGGTCTGGACATTGTTCTAAGTTGGCGGATGATTGGGGAAAGGTTGTTTGAAGATGTCAATGGCCTGATTAGGGGGTGCATTTGGATTGTCTAAGATGAGATCCCCCTTTTCAAGCATGTCTTGTATTATGTTCTTAAAGGTCTTTCAGTTTTTCGTGTCATGGCCCTTAACACGGTGGAAGCTGCAGAAGTCTTGCTCCCTATACCACGCGGGGATGGCATGTGAGGGATCAAATTGCGGAGGAGGTCGGGCTTGAGGGAGATTGAGGACCCCCTGTTTAAGAAGCTTTTCCAGCACAGACGTATATGATTCTCCAAGAGGAGTATATCGTCGCTGCACGTATCTTTGCTGGAATTGCCGAGTAGCGCTCTGAGATGTAGATGGCTCAGGCTGATTGGACGAAGAAGATGAAGGTCTGACAACCACGGCATTAGCTGAAGCCTTGGATTTAGAATTGGATGATGATGGCTTGGCAGAAGAAGAGTCATTGGTCTTAGAGCTGGGATTCTTACTCCGCAACTTGACTTTATTCTCCTCGATGGCACGCAACTCAAGTTTGCGGGCCATCGTGAAGGCCTCGTCAAAAGTGCGGAAGGTTTGAACCCTCAGGGTGGAAGAGATATGTCGGGCACAGGCTTGAGAAAAGAGTTCAATAAGCTCGGCCTGGGGCAAGGAAAAGGAGAGTTGGTTGATAAGGCCTCTCCATCGAGCAACGAAGTCGGCTATGGACTCGTCCTCGAATTGTCGAATAGAATAGAGGTCCGTGATTGAGACCTTCTTGGTTATGTTGATGGAAAAGTGATCGAGGAAGAGTTGAGCCAATTGTGTGAATGAGAAGAGAGAATGGCTAGGAAGGGAGCTGTACCAGTCAAGTGCAGCACCCGAGAGAGACATAGGAAACGTGCGTAAGAGTAACGCATCGTCATGGCTAATGAGGTAGCAGGCATGTCTGAATGCCCGCAAGTGTTGTTGTGGGTCTTCCTTGTTTTGAAAGCGAGAAAACTTCGGAAGCTCCCACTGGCTAGGATATGGTCTGATTGGGACAGAAGGATGAATGGGTTCGTTACAGATCTGCTCGTATGAAAGAGTGTTGCGCGAGCCAGAAACAGAGGTCTCAAGACTGGCCATCTTGTCCATCAGCATCTTGATGATGTCTGCCGATGGATTGATGGGTTGCGCGCCCCCCAAGTTGTAGGGCACTTGGAAGAGGTTAGAGGAGGCGTGCGACATAGTCGGTTGTAGAATATACGGATGACTAATCGCAGGGGCAGAAGTGAAGGCTAAAGGTGGTTGGTTAGAAGACATAGCTAGGCCCGTTGTTGCCACGAGAGGTTGGACTGTGGTAACGGGGGCCAAGGGGTAAGAAGCCACCCTGGTGTTGATAGGGGCCAGGGTAGGCGGAATAGAGATGATAAGGTTTTGAAAAGGAGTGGATAGCGGTTGAGCGGGTTGGGGTTGACAAGGGGCCGAAACCCCGGTGGCAGTGGACCCAATGATAGCGGGAGAGGCCACACCTGGAGGATTGGTCAAAGTCTGGTCAGTGGTCAAAGCGATGGCTTGAGTGTCCGAAGGTTGAACTATGGGTGTTGTCGATACAGTCGTAGTCGCGACAAGGGAGGTTGGCATTCCGTAGATCGGATTGCCCAAGGAGTCCCGCGTTCGGCTATGCACGAGATAGTGTTACAAGGCCTTGACGTTGAGGTCCAAGAATCGCTCGAAGTCTTGGTCCCCTTCTTGGACGATGGGAGTCTGCGGTGGGGTTGGACGGGCAGGAGTTCTTTCGGTCTCTGAGTTGAACTCCATTGTAGGCTTGGTCACGGATGGGGTGGACGGAAGTGGTTGACGGCTAGCGTGGTCGACAAGAGCCTTGGCTTGGATACGAGTGAAAACCATGCAAGGCAAAGAAGGTTCAGGTCTCAGGAACTGTGTTGCTCAGTTTCAGAAGACCAGGATGGAGTCTTTGACAGAGAAGGGACAGGTTTCAGGTTGCTGGTTTTGGAAAAAAAGGACAGTGACAGAGACCGACGTCGGTTGAAAAACTGATGTCGGTAAGAAATATGGCCGACGTCAGTCAGATAACCGATGCCGGTAACAGATGAAGCCGACGTCGATATCAGAACCGATGCCGGTGACAGGGGAAGCCGACGTCGGTGGCAGAACCGATGTCGGTGACTGTGTCTTCCAGAGAATCAAAAGGTTCTTGGAAAACAATGAAGAAAGCGTCCTCACACACTCAAACAAATAGATGAGAAGAGGAAAACAGAAAGGGATAGACAAGCCTAAGCGATAAATCCTAGGAATTAACCTTAGAAACTTGTGGCTTATGCCTTAGATGAATGTTTAGGGAGATTGGCTGAAAAATGGGTCCTAGAAGAAGGCGGTCTAAGGATGGTTTCAGGTGTTGTTTTAGGTGCTCAAAGATCTGTGTTAGGGTCTGGTACATGGCCTGGTGCTAAGGAGCAAGCTCCCCTCACTTCACGATTCCAGTGGTTAGCTGGTCTCGCTTAACCAAGATATACCTCGCCTAGAGTTTAGACTCTGCCAGAGAACGGAGTGGGCTTCCCCCTTGGTGATGAAATCCAAGTAGGGTCACCGGGACGGGTAAGGTATCCGCTGGGGGATGAATTCCCAGTCGGGCCTTGTCTCAGGTAAGTTTTATGTGTGTTTTAGTGCATGTGGTCAGGTAGTGTAACATCAATTGTCTATGATTTATTCAATATGCGCCTAAGTTACTAGATGTGGACTAATGCAAGCACAAGCAGAAATGAAAGTGCAATATGTTTTAATGCCCAAGTCGAAATGTGATGTTTGTTATGAAGACAAGATTGAGAAAGGGTTGAGAGTATGATATTTAGACTAGTCTAAAAATGCAAAGAAGAAAGATTCATTTTAGTCCTGCTTATAGTGTCATTTGGAATAGAAGAAAGAGACAAGAAGGAAGGAGCCTAAATGCACCTAAATGAATGAAAAAGAAAAGGAACCCAGGAGGAACCTAGGGTCCCACCGGGCGTGCCAGAGATGTTTCTACCTCAAATTTGCTTTTCAAATCATAAAGAAAGAAGAAACTAAAAAGTAATGGACAAGGCTTGGGAAGTACCTGGACTAAAGATTGCGCACCGTAAATCCAGACGCTTGTGAGAACTCCTCTTTGGCTGTGGAGGAATGACACCTGCAAGAAAAAAGGAAAATTGGACAAGAGAACGTTACATGGATAGGCAGTGGGTTGCCAAGCAAAAGCTTGTTCCCGGAAGTGTAAAAACTTCCTTAAGGGAGGTCAACCCACTGTTTGATAAAGATAAATGACTGATAAAAAGACAGAATGCCAGAATATAGAAGTGACAAATAAATTAGAAAGGAAAGAAGAAAACAAAATGATTACCTGAAAGAGTTGTAAGACTGATGACAGTCGCCGAGGTCGGAAATGTCGCCGGCGTCGGTTAGCTTATCTGCCGGCGTCGGCTATCCTGCCGACGTCGGTTGGGGAAGTGACCGGCGTCGGTCGGGGTTGTGGCCTGTAGTCGGGTCTGGGTTGCTTTCTGGACTGTGGATGGGTCTGAGACTGAACGGGGACAAGTTTGGATGGACTGGGGAGTGGTATGGTTCTGGTTGGGTGCCTGATGCAAGGTATTCTTGGCAGAGGGATGAGGAAGTTGTCTGTGATTGGATTAAAAGAGGGACAGGGAAGAGGAGGATTCACAGAGGACAGGGCCTGAGAAGGCTTTGCAGCCTCTCAGGGGGAAGGACAGAGGAGGCAGAAGACAATAGAGGATAGATTACTGAAAACTAAATAAATGAAATAAAACACCAGACTTTGCTTACCTTTTGCTGACTGAAGAAAGGAGGTGCTGTTGTTGGAGCCACGGAAGACTTGTTGCAAGAAGAGAATACCTGATCCAGAGCCTTTTCACCTATTGCTACTGTTGCACGAGGTCAAGACAGAGGAGAGACGAAAGCCAAAGCGCCAAGAGAAGTCTGTTTGCGAGCTCAAGGGTCCAGGGGGCTGCAACGGATGCAGAAAGGGATAATGAAGGCTGCCGATGCCGGCAGTTTCGCTGACGTCGGCCGAAGGGTCGCCGACGTCGGCGGTCGCAGGATGGGGACAGAGGCTAAAAATAGCCTCTGCCCATTCTTGCACGCCGCCGGGTGAGGGGTCATGGGAAGAACGGTCACGAGGATGCCAAAATGGGCGTGGGGGGATATAATGAAGAGATTTGGCCTAATAAATGCTAGGGGGAAGGTGGAGGGATTCAAGGGAGGATCCAAGGTGGCAAGGGTAGGGTGGAAAGGGGGCCACTTGATTAAAATACTTAGGTTATTTTAATCAAATGGAGGCCAAGGGTTAGGATTAGGGGTTTGAGGTGGACAAGGGGGAGAACCAAGGTGCAAACACGTTTGCGGTGTCTACAACAAGGACATCAAACACATAGGGAAAAATTTTAGGAAACAATGGGATCTGTTAGAGTAAATAATTTAGGTTAAGAGTAAATTGAGATTAACCTATGTAACTTGGGTATTAACAAAGGATGCTTAACCTAGGATAGTTAGAATCATGTGTGGTTTAAACTTTCACACCCACATGTCTAATTATGTAGTCAACATGTTAGGTTTAAATGTTGACAATAGTGCACAAGTTAGGTATGAATTTGTGTATATACTAGGACTATTTATTTGACAACTAGTTGATTTCATATTACCAAATGAAATACTCTCACCTACCCTCAATTGTTATAAATACAAGGGTAAGGTATAACATAAGAGTGAGAGAAGCTGATGATTTTAGTATTGTAATAGTTATTTGAGAACAATAGATAGAATTTCTTTTTTGAATATCATTTGAGTTGTCTTGTTTTACATCTCATTTATTTGAAAATTCATGTGATGTTTTTTGTTACAAACTCTTTAGATATTGGATTATTGGAATGTTTTTACCATTCTTAACATGGCACCAAAGGATTGGAGAGTTGCAACCATCCATTAGCTTGCAATTTTTTAGATAATTCTATTTGTTTGCAAGATTATTTCTCCTTTTGATTCAGTTAGGCATCCTTAGTGGACAGGTGACATCCCTATTTGGAGACCAATATTGGAAGAGGAGGATCTATTGGAAGGATGATGCATGGTGATTTCTCCTAAATCTATTTTTTGGATGAACTAAGTTTTTTACCAAAACATGATATGTTGTGATCCATATCTATTTACTCATAAATAATTTTAAAAAAATATTTCTAGGTTTTGAGCTCCTCTGTCGAATATTTCTATTTCATTTTATAGTTTTAAAATCCATTAAGTATTAATAAAGTTATATTTATTTTAATCTGATATTCTAGGCATTTTTCCCCTTAAAAACATAGTTTTGATATAAATTGTGTTTTTGAGTTTCAAAAGTGGTTTGGAGCCCAAAAACATTGGTAAGTTTATTTTTCACTTTAGATTGCTTGATAACATCCATGGTTTGATTCCAATTCTAATGAGTGGTTGGACACCTACCTTAATTTCCATTTTAGTCACTAAAATCTTTTTTTAGTGTAATTCTTAATGTTTTGACCCATTTACAAGGATTCATAAATCCTATAAATTTTGCCCTGTAACTCAAATTTGAGTTCTATTTTATTTTAAGTATATTGTTTTCAATTCTCTATCTTTTGGTTTCATTACTTTGTAAACACACACTACTTTTATAAATTGCCAAAATTGGAGGGTCTTTAATACAATCTTTTAGGGGTTATCTCGATATTGATTTATGTACCCTTGTCTATTCTTTCTACTCTTTAGTGATTCACTAGCATGGCTTTTACTTCTGGTATTGATCATAATGAGCCTTTGACTACACATAATTACCATATATAGAGACCTAGAATGGAAACAATCAATAAACACAAAGGATTATGGTCCCTCATGAATAAAACTCAACCACAATTCACAAGAGAATATGAAAAATTTCAACACCAATATAATTTTAATGAGTGTATGGGTTCAATAGGGACTTATGTGATTGATGATTTGTTGTTTTATTTAGATGGGTGTGATACTCCATTCAAAATGTGGGCTAAGCTAAAGGGTTTATTTGGTAAATTAGATCACATAAGAGTCATTAAGCTTGAATTAAAGTTTACTTCACTCAATCTTGATGACTTTGACTCTATTTCAGACTACCTCACTAAGTTTAAGCATTTATTAACACAGTTGAATGGGATTGGATTCAATATGAAATATGAAGAATGTGTGTACTTGATCTTGTCCAAGTTGAGTGGTTCATTCTAAATCTTTACTTCTATCTTTTTCTCTAGCATGGATGCCTTAGGTGCCACATTCAAAATACCTAATTTAGAGTTATTTTATGAGAGACTTACTAGAGCGGAATCCAAATTATCTCACCTTGATTCTTCCACCTCTCAAAAAGTATTAGTAACATCACATCCTAAGAGCAAGGAAAAAATACAGAGTAAGAAGAAGAACACTCTATCTCAAAATGCACCTATGCCCAACACCAACACATCTAAACCCAAATCATCTTCTAAATCCAAGAATAATTCTAACCTATCTTGATCTTATTATGGGGGGGACTAGTCATGAAGATTCTAGGTGTTTTAAGAAATTGCAAGCCCTAGAAGATGTTATTAGTAAACATGATATTTTTATCTCCACTCCTCCATCTCATGAGTATGGAAAAGCAATTAATGTTATTATGAGATCATAGTCACCTATTTTAGATAATTGGGTTCTAAATTTTGGTGCTTTTCACCATATGCCTTCTTTTAAAGAGTCCTTTGTATCTCTTGGTTTAATTTTTACTTCCAACATTGAGGTTGGATATTCTTCCTTTATTTTTGTTAAGGGACAAGGTGACAAACACCTAGATGGTGATCACATTAATGCTTCATTATATGTTCTAGACATCACCACTAATATACTTTTAGTTTATCAAAAAATTTATTTTGGTCAAGGAAAGATAATGATTTTCACACCATAGGGTGTTGAAGTTCTATCTTTATTAGAGTCTCACACACTTATTACACAAGGTGTTGTTGATCATAGTTCTCAACTATATTACTTTGAGGGTTTTGATGATACTCCTCCTCTAGGGATGTGTTTCATTTCTCATGTAGATTGTGAGAGTAGGCTTTGGCATGAGAGATTTAGACATCTCAATTATAGGTATTTGAAAGAGTTGAGCACTCACAGTATGGTAGATGATCTTCCTAAAATTTCATGTCTTGATGGATTTTGCCCTGGTTCTGCATTAGGAAAACAACACTAATATTTATTTCTTAAGGGCATGTCCAAGAGAGCTTATTCACCATTTGATCTTATGCATAGTGATTTGATAGTCGTTCTTACTCCTTTCAATGGAACTAAGTATGCACTTGCCTTTATTTATAATTTCTTGAGGTGTGCTTGGGTTTATTTTCTCAATTACAAGAGTGATGTATTTGCTCACTTAAAATTCTTTAAGGATTTGGTTGAGAAAAAATCTTCTAGTTACATAAAGAAGCTTCACACAGATAATGGAGGGGGATTACTTCAGTCGAGATTTCTCTAATTTTTTGGTAGCTCATGGTATTATTCACCAAAAAAAATTTGCACATACTCCATAACAAAATGGCTTAGTAGAAAGGAAGAACCAAAATTTGAAGGATATGGCTACCTAAATGATGCATTCATGAAATTTACCTGTAATCTATTGGGAAAATGTATTTAATTGTGTGAAATACATTTAGAATCACACACCACATGTGAACTAGGAATTTGACTCAAGAGAGGTGATTAGTATTGTGTTAGTCCAAAAATGCAAACAAATTGATAAAAACACACTAATTAGCATACATCTCTAGGCCTAGTTACTAGGGTGAGAATAATAACAAAAATAAATGAAAATCACAACTAAAAAGTAAATAAAAACGAGAATCATTCACCTTCCTTGGATGCTGCAAATGCTTGTTGTAGTGGCTTGCTCGGCTTATGCTCATGAAGTCTTCATCAAAGGAGGCTTGGCTACCTCCTCTTCTCCTTGGCACCTTGTGGTTTTGGCTTGGCTTGGATCAATATTTTATCATCATAAATTTGGCATGTGAGAGCTCTTGTAATAAATTTGGCATCATAACTTTGCACAAATTAAGCTTAAAATTTAATAGGCAAGGCCTCCTATTTATAGATTTTTGAGATTGCTTAGAATCAACCTGAACCATCTATCTTGAGATGAAGATGTGTGGTTGATGATTAATTAATTTTTTTATAATTAAATATATAATTATCTTCATCATTACATTGGAAAAAGAGGCATTGAAGAGGCATGGAGGGTCATTATGAGGCATGGGAGACCCATAATCTTGATATTTATGGCATTTATGGCCTAGGGATGTCTTCCCAAGAAATGAGGTCACTTGATGATACAATTATTCAATATTCATTTCCAAAAATAAGTATTCAATAATTTTTCATGGAATTCTTAATTAGGTTCTAATTTGGTTTAATTAGCTCTTAAGCATGATTAAGCACTTTGTGCACAAATTACTCAAATTGATCAGAATGCCTTGTTATTGGTCTAAAATTTAACCTGATTGGAATGGAAGTCAATGTTAGATGTGTTGGATCCATTATCACTTTTATGATGTTTCCAACACCAAATAATAAATACATGCATCTCGTACAAGAAATTTGATAAAAAATAGCAATCCAGAGTACCGACGTGTAAAATTGGCATTTTGACTCGAAATAATCTGATCAAAGTTAGCTAGCCCATAAATTGCATTGCCCCATTTAGTGATACCCTAGCCAAAATTGGCATTTAAATATGTCAATTTCAACTCATTTAATGTGCTTTAGTGTTTTTAGGCCAAATTGTGCATTTTGGTGGAAATTGGTTGAAAGCTTGATTGGAGGTCATCGATGGCCAGATTTAGGTGTCTATAATTTGCCCCTATTTGAGAAGGCATTGCAAGCTATAAGCATAGTAAAAAAAATTCAAATAATGAAAAGGCCTTGTATGTCTACAACTATAATGATGATAAACTAACTATATGATGCCCCCCTCAAGGGAACAGTTGGCATAAATAGGTCGGCAAATGGTCCCTCAAAAAGAAAAAAGTGAAATGAAGGGACCAAAGAAAGGAAATATGATGGGGTGAAAACACAATGATATTGAAAAAGTATTCAAAACCACTAATAATATAAGTGGGATGGTGTATAATGGTTTTCTCAAATGTGGTTATAATCATTATACCCTGATAGTGGCAACGTGGTATGATAAAACAATGATTTGTCTAAAGGTAGTTATAATCATTGAGAAATGTAGGTGGGATAATGTGCAATGATTTTCCCATAGATAGTTATAATCATTGGACCCTGATTATGGTAAACATGATTGATTGGCTAATGATGAGGGTAACTTACCATAGAGGGAAAATGATGAATTAGAATAACTTTTTAGTAGGGAGATGTTCATCCAAACTAACAAAAGTTGAAATCTTTTCATGGTTAATTACTCTATTTGGGATATGATTAGGATATAGGTGTCTAATAGGTCTCGATGCCACCATTTCTAAATAAACTTGTTGAAGCTAAGGTTTGTTGTATCACGTGTTGATAGGCATCATGGTATAACATCATGAGGACTTGGCTGAAATATGCATAAGGACTGACTTTTGAAATCTAATACTCAAATAGAAAACAATGCACCAATGATAAAAACCATGATGAAAATGTAAATATATGAATATGAATGGATTAAAGCATAATTTTGGGAAAATAATCACCTAATGAACACACATAAGCCAAATCAAGGCAATAGTGTTGAAAGCAAACAGACAGGCAAACAAACAAATAAACAAATTAAGTAGAAACAAACAAACAAACAACGTAATAGAAACCATATGAACATTTCCCCTAGAAAATAGGTGAAAACTTAATAAATGAACAAAATATGGGAATAGAAAAAAAAGGAAGGGGATAGATGAGTTATCTCCGTATGCACTAGGCAAGTGAACACTACCTACATAGTTCCATGGATGTAATATCTAATAAAAAATTTCAGGCCAAATGTAGTTCTCCCAGGGAATGGGAAGAATGTGATAACTGATGAAAACAAATAGAATGGATATGATAAAATAATAGGAATGGTCTTCAAAAATGGCAAGTGAATAAGAGAAAAGGCTAAAAAAGATGGGAAAATTAAGTGACAAGTGGTTTGCTTGTAACTTAGTAAGGGTTCTCAAAATCCTTAAGGCAAAAAAATGGTCAATGTTTTTGGTTTTTTAATGATTTTACAAATGTTTTTGGAATTTTTGAAGTATCTCAACTCGATCAAGAATGAAAAGACACTAAATGGTTCAAGCTCATAAAATGGTGAGAGTGTTCAAATTTAGGTTGCTTACAAAATGGTGAAAGCAGTCAAACTTAGGTTGCTCACAAAATGATGAGAGCATGGTGGAAAGGGTGACTAAGCTGACCTCAACAAGTATCGAGCATTGCCTACATAGTCTCAGAATAGGACCTCAAGTTACTATAGTTCTACCTTATAATAGAGGAATTCAACTAGTGTAGCAATCAATTCAAATAAAATAAGCACAGGTGGTAAGAAGGCATAGTATGGCATAGGAAGTGGCAAGTTGGTACGTCAAGACTTAATAAACAAATATTGCTCCTAGTTTGACCATAGGTGGTTATAACTAGGACACAATGTCATAGGTTAATGGTACTAATTTTCCCAAAAGTGGTTATAATTAGTAGTAAGACTAGTGATAAAAAAGGAATAATAAATGAAGGATGCAACTACCAAAACTTTTATCATACTGCTCTAAAATACAATCTCTATCTGAAGTACTTGAAATAACTGATGAAACTGATCAAATTCCTCGATGCTAAAAATGTGTAATGAATGGAAAAAACCAAGGTCAAACAAGCTAGGCTTTAGAACACATCTAGTTGATAGAACATAATGGTAAAATGGATAAGGCTAAGAGGATGGATAAGAATAATATTTTTATAAAGAATAATAGTGATAAAATGGCACCACTAAAATGGTCTTTATAGATAATACACCTTAACACTCAAGCATAGTACCACTTGAGGTGAATAACATTCATTAGCTTAGGAAGTTCATCTCCATTTGGTGTAGCAAGCCTATATTCCCCTTATCCATAATCTATAATAATTATGAAAGGCCCTATCTAGTTTGGTTTGAATTTACCTTTATGCTTCTTCTTAGCTGTGTTATTCTATTGGTTTTCTTTAAGAATGAGATCACCAAGTTTAAATTTTCTATATTTGACACATCAATTATAGTGGCCTTTGAGTTAGTTATGATATGCCTAAAGATTATTGAGCACAACTGTGCATTTTTCATCAAATAGATCTAGCTCTTGCAGGTGAGCTACTCGATAGTCATGATCATCTAGGACATGTTTGAAAGATATGCATAGTGAAGGCAATTTGACCTCAATGAGAAGGATGGCTTTAGTACTATATATAAGTGAGTATGGATTGGTTCGCGTAGGAGTAAGATGACTGGTATAGTATGCCAAAGGGTAGGGAATATCTGTAGGTGCCAATCATGACTGGCATCATTGATAAATTTTTTGAGAATATTGATAATGGTTTTGTTTGATGTTTTAGACTGGCCATTACCTTGAGGGTAATATGATATAAAAAAATGTTGTGTGATGTTATATTCAATACATATTTGGTCTACATCCTTATTCTTGAATTATTATCCATTATCAGATATAATGTTAGAGGGGATACCATAGTGTCAAATGAGATGGTTGAAGATGAATTTAGAAATTTGCTTTCTAATCACGTGAGGGGTATAGCTTCAACCCACTTAGTGAAATACTCAGTGGTGGTAAGGATATGTTTATGGTTGTTAGATGAAGTGGGGTTGATCTTCCTACTGAGTTAAAGTCCTAATGTAGCAAATGGCCATAGTGTCAACATTGGTTTCAGATTATGTGTTGGGGCATCAATCAGATTAGCATGCCATTGACATTTGCCACACTTCTTTACATATGCAGTTGCATCTACATCCATCTTGAGCTAATAATAACCAGTACACAAGATATTTTTGGATAGGACTGCCCTACTAGAATGAGATCCACATACTCCTTCATGGAATTCTCTTAATGCTAGTGTAGACTCTATCAAAGTTAAACAATGAAGCAAAGTTCCATCAAAACTATGGTGGTAAAGGGTGGATCCAAGTAGAGTATAAAAAGTGGAATGATGAATAAAGGCTTTGGTTTGTTTTCAAGATAGGTTAAGTGGTAGAACTTGATCATGAATGTATTTGTAAAGGTCTAAGTACTAGATAGAATTTGGACCAAAAATATCACAAATCATTGCAACGGTTGAAGGTTTATGAGCTGGTGCAAGCAAATTCTCAACAAGGAATTGATATTCTCTATCTTTATCTATTTGTCAAATTAGAGATTTGATAGTAGCCATAGCATCTATAGTTCTATTACTAGCCCTTGGTATATGCTCAAATTGGATATTTGCAATTTGTTGATTTAGGGTATTGACTATAGCCTTATATGGAACCAACTTGTCATCTTTGGTCATGAAATGGTATGTGACCTGATTAATGATTAATTGAGAATCACCATGAACCTTTAGATGAGATATATTCCATTGTAATACCTATCAAAGTCCTATGATAATTGTTTCATACTTGACCATGTTGTTTGTATAAGGAAAAATGATTTTGAATGATTTAGGGATTAGATCCCCCTATGGTGTAATAAATAAGAGACCTACCCCTGATCCATGTGCAGTAAATGAACCATCAAAATATAGCTTCCATTGCTACTCCCCAAGAGGTGTGTCAATGATTTTCATTATGGATTCATCAAGAAAATGAAATGCGAGTGACTTTGTGTCTGCAATGGGTGCTTTAACAAGTTGATCTACAAGGACCTATCTTTTGATTGCCTTCTGATTAACATACTCTATGTCAAAATCACTAAGAAGCATGATCTATTTGGTCATTCTACCTTGTAAAGTTATTTTAGATAGTATAAAATTGGGTGTATCTACTTTTGAAATGACCATGGTTTTATTATTCAACATGTAATGGCACAATTTTTGAGCTATGAAGACCATGGCTAGACAAGCTTTTTCAATAAGTGTATAGTTGTGTTCATATATGACCAAGGTATAGTTTAAGTAGTATATTTCATGATTTTTTTCATTGTTATCATGTCGAGCCAAAATTTCCCCCAAGGCATTGTTGGAATCTGATAGATACAACAAGAAGGGCCTTCCTGGCATAGGAGGTAACAAAACAAGTGGATTAACTAGATAGTCTTTGAGTTGTTAAAAATCTATTTGGTAGTGGTCATCCTAGTGAAATATAACTCCCTTCTTTAGAATATGTGTAAATAGATGACACATGTCCACTAACTAAGAGATGAAGCTTTGGATTGACTAAATCTTGCCTTGCAAACTATGGAGTTATTTCAAATTGGTTGGTGGTAGCATCTTGATTATAGCATGGACTTTGGTCAGATCAACTTCAATACCCCTACAAGACATAATGAAGCCAAGTAACTTTCTTGGGGTTACTCCAAACACACATTTCTTTGGATTGAGTCTAACTTTATACTCCTATGATATTTTAAATATCCTATGTAGCACTATTGGATGGTCTTCCCTTGTTTTGGATTTTTCTAATATGTCATCGACATAGTCTTCAACAATATCATGCATCATATCATGGAATATGATAGTAATGGCCCTTTGATATGTAACTTCAACATTAGTAAGACCAAATGTCATTACCGAATAAAAAATGTTCCCCATGGAGTGGTGAATGTTATTTTATGTTGGTCGTCTAGTATTATTCTAATCTGGTTGTATCCTAAAAAGCCATCCATGAGTGACATCATTTCATAACCTATCATGGAGTCGATGATCATGTTTATATTAGGCAATGGAAATTCATCCTTAGGAAAAGCTTTATTTATGTCTTAGAAATTAGTATAGATTTTGATTCCTTCAGGCTTTTTGCTAACAAGTACAACATTAGATATCCATTTTAAGTAGTCAATGGACTGGATACATCCTGCTTCTAAGATTTTTTCCAACTCTTTCTTTACCAAGACAACAATGTAAGGATGCATCTTATGCAACTTTTGTTTCACCAGTTTGGCATCAAGATTGACCACAAGGTGGTGTAGAACCAAGTTGGGGTCCAAACTTGGCATGTTAGAATAAGCCCATGCAAATATATCAATAAATTCTCTCAACAAAGCTATAAATACTTCATGTTCCTCCTCGGTGAGGGATGCACCTAATTTTATCCATTTCAAGTCTAATGGATTCTTGATGTTTACCTCTATTGTATCTTTAACTACAAGGGTCAAACCATCTTCTAGGATAGTAGGAAAAGACTTGAACTATTTGACTATATCAGGGTCTTCTGTTAGGACTTGCTCTTCAATATCTCTTAGGCATGATGAATATGAGTCCCCCAATGGGAGATCTAGCCATCTGACAAAAATAGTCATAAATTATTAAAGAATTTGATCAAATACTTTTTGTGAAAAACTAAACTTGGATCCATAAGAAATTTCATCATTGGTGGTCTCCTAGTTTAAATTTGAAGAAGAATGAACACCCCCATCTAACAGTGTTTGAAATAGGTTTTCACCGCTAGATTGGCCTTTATCTTTACTTTTTCTCTAGTCAAAAAGTGCCTTAAAGAGGTTTTCACTTGGGGACCTCAATGTTTTATTTATTTGTTTTTGGCTAAGGGTGTTCACCCTCTCTCCAAAATAGGCTCCAAGATCCAATGTAATTGAGAATCCTGATTTATGATCTCCCAACAAAATGTTGTCTCTAAGGCCTCAAAAGTCATAGAATGCCTCATCATTCTAAAGCTCATCAATCAGAAAATTGAATTCTTGTTGGTCCCAATCTATCAATTTGGGATAGTATAATGGCAATGGGTTGTGACAAATGATTGGGGTAAGAGTACATATGGCATTGTTATCGAATAGGTTAGTCTCAACTACATCATCAAAGGTGAGGATATGATCAAACCCTACTTCACTGTCAGCATCATCAATACTAGCCACTAGTGATGGAACTAAAATAAGATGTGGGGTCACCCCTAGGTGATTTAAATCTAAGTCCATAGGGTCTTTTGTACTTAGTCATAGAAATTGGGTCACTGGTTCTTTGTTGATTTAGTTCAAGGCCTCTTCCTTCATAATCTTGATGCTCCATGATCCTATTGGGAATAGGATACTTTGCACTTTTATAACACTCATCTTGGTTATCATTGTACAACCATGATTCATCCCCTTCAAAAGGGTCTGGTTCTAGGCTAGATGATGGTACAAACATGACATGTCCCTTATCTTTATTCTTTTTTTGTCAATGCATGTGTGGGGTATTTTTAGGTTACTCAAAGGTTTTTGGATTTTGAGGAAGATTGGCAATATGGAAGGTATCATGGGTCACATAATCTCCTAGTCCATTATCTAAAATGGTGAAATGACTAGAAGCTTTAAGAGGTGTCATATAGGAAAGGGAATTCAAAGTATTAGGATCTATGCATGCAATTATCTTATGGAGGATCGATAAGTATGGCCTTTCTTTTATCCTACTTAGAATTTAGATTCATACCATATTATTAATTTTAGCTTTGAAACTTGGCCTCAATATGTTTGTAGTATTCATATGGGTTTAAATCTCTTAAAATACTCACTTTCATCCCTAAGTGGGAGAAATTGATACATTGGTATAGTGTTGACGGGACTACACGAATCTCATGTAACCAAGGCCTACCTAGAAGCATATTATATGAAAACTCAAGATCAAGCATATGACAAAGTGTATCATGGGTCAAATTCCCTATGATAATTGGTAAGCTAATAGTGCCTTATGATCCTCTTTATTGATTATCATAGGCTTTGATAGTTATCATTTCTAGCTGGAGATCTACCATTGTGTACCCAAGAAGCTTGATGAGCTTTAGAGACACTATGTTGAGGTTTGATCCATTGTCTATAAGGACACATTTCACTTTATGCCACTTTATAGAAACTTTTATGTATAATGGATTATTATGGAGTAGGCCAAGGTAAGACATATCACTTTGGTTGAATGTAACTTGTTAGGATGAAGCTAGGTGTCCAACCAAAGCTTGAAATTTACCAGGGGATATGTCACTGGCAATAGTGGATTAGGTTAAAAACTCATTCAAAATGTTCTTATGGATTGTTGATGTTCATAGCAAATCTAAAATATATATTTGTGTTGGTGTCTTCTACAATTGTTCCACAATATCAAACTTCTTGTCTTGGTCAATGGTGAATGGTTTATTCTGAGGTTGAACAGTTGGTTAGATAATAAGCAAAGTGGCAGATGGTTGTGGACCTGGGATAGTAATTTTTGACCTATAAGTTGTGATTGCACAATCAAGATTAGATGCTGGACCATAATTACTAACAAATGCTAGGAATGGTGTGGGACTAGATAAGACAAGTCTTGATTGTTGATGCACTTGTATGTGGTCATGTGGCAAGAGTGAGTTATTGGTATATGGTCCAAAAGTGGGAGTCTTGATTTACTAGTTTGCCTGTGTGCAGTCCCAGGTCAAATAAGGATTATCCATATAATTTGATTGAGTGGTATTGTTTATCAATGGTCTAGATTGATTAGTGCTTAGTTTAGGATTAATGGAGATGGTATTAACATTGGCCCTTGTAATATGACCTACAACCTTATTGTAGTCATGTGCAACTACATGGTAGTTTTTTTGGTTGTTACCATTCCAATCTTGGTTTTATCCATTATTCTGACATTGTGGGTTATATTGTTGATTCTGCTAATTCCGTTGGTTTGGCCTTTGATTTTAATACTATTGATTTTATTGTTGCACTAGTTGGTATTATTCTTTTTGTTGATTGTTATGCTACTATTATGTGTTATGTTGGGGAAATGGGTTTTGATAAATCCCAAGATTTTGATTGGAGTGGAAGCACCATTATCTAATGTTATCTCCCCATTCTCCAACATATTCTCAATCAAATGCTTGATTTGAACACATCTTCATAGATTATGCCCATTGACCCAGTGATATTCATAGAATTTATTTTCATGGTACCAATTAGGATAAGGAATGCCTTATGGATAATGCTTTGGTATAGGCCAACTAATCAGATTAGCAATAGCAAGTTTGTGAAATATAGACTCAATAGGCTCTCCTAGGTCACTAAAGACATGATGCATAGGCATAGTTCTCCTTGGAGGAGGGGTTTATAATGGTAAAGGTTGTTGCATTTGGTGTATGGGTTTTAGTTTTTGTGCTTGCCGTGTTGGTTGGAAAGGTTGTTGGGTAGGAATAAGCTAAAAAGGTGGTACAAATGATGTTTGCACTATTTGGACATGACATGACTCAGTTACTCCATTACTCACAACATTCCTATTGTAGTTGAATTGCTTTGGTCTATTTTGGTTATTGGCCTATGTTGGTTATGATGCTTGCACTTAGATTGGATGTTGGTTTTGGCCACTTCCCTAATTAGTACCTTGATTCTGATTAGTTGATGTAAGCTTGATGATCCTTTTATTAATAAGGGGTCACTCAATAAATAATTTTTTGTTGATGATCTCCTTGAAAGTATGTGCACATTGTAGTTCCAAATGATAAGCTATCTCACTATGCAAATTTTTAATAAACACAGTGGCTAATTATTTATCTAGTAAATTATGGGTGAATCGACTTGCAAGGTCTCTCCATCACTGTAGATAACTTTCAAAACTCTTACTAGACTTTTGTTTTGTTTGTGTTAATTCAATTCAACCAATGAAATCTCATGTTCGAGATTATAAGAAAAGTGGTGCACAAAATTATTAGAAAGATCATCAAAATTTGTTACTAAATTCTTGGGCAACTTTAAAAACCACTCCAAGGTTTATCCAACCAAGCTCCTTGGAAACAACAACAAAAGGTATATATCGTTATATGCCACTAGTTGACATGCGACAAAGAATTCAATTAAATGAGCCTTAGGGTCACCTTTCCCTTTGTATTTGTCAAATTTTGATGGTTCGTATCTTGGAGAAAATGGTATCTACAAGTACTCCATGTTAAATGAATAAAAACACATGTCATCCAACTTAAAATTTTTAGTATGTTTCCTAGCATGAATGTCAGCAATTATATCCTTTATCTATTGCAATTCTTGGGATAGGAAATTGGAAGGAACATTGCTTCGAGGGAGAATATTAGTTTTGATAAATGGTTGGGAGGTCACAAGTGGGACACTTTGACCAAGGTATGATGGAGATATATGTTGGGGTATATTGGTTTGTTTGGGAAATGGACCAAGAATATACATACGTGGATTAGGATGTACTTGAAATTACACATTTGGTTATATGTTATTCTAGTTTGGGTTAGCTATGAAGGTTTGACTTGGAAGATTTTATGGTTGGGATGGAGGAATATATCTATACTATGCCTGCTATGGTTGAAAAGGGGCATGCTGCCGACTAATCAAACCTTATTATTGAGTGGGAACTTGTAGACCAATACCCTATGTCTGAACTTGTGGCACATTTTGAACCGATTGTTGTCTAGTAGGTACTTGAGAAACATGGGAGCCTCCTTATTGCATGAATCTTTGTTGGGAAGCAAAATCATGTTAAAGATTCGACATTTATTACTAACCAATATTTACACGTTGTTAGCTAGTCATCATTTGGTTTTGGATTGGTACACTGGTCTACAACAAATGAGGTATATTTCCCACTACCTGATGAGGTGGAACATTAGTTGACCCTTATTGAGGTGGCAATATATTTGGCCTCTATTGTGTTGGTACACTAGATTATGCCTATTATTGTGTAATACTACTCGTTACTTGTTGAGGAGTAGGATTCATCACATTCGGCTATTGAGGCATGATATTGGTTGTTGGTTGACTACCTAATCATGTTGTTTGTATACTTGATGAAGTAGCTGGTTGAGGTTGGGATGTAGAAACTCCTAATCCCTAATATGATAGTCTACTCATGGTATTAAATATAGGAATATGTTTTTGACTAGTTGTTTGTGCATTAGTACCACTTTGATTTGGATTGGATGTTGCTTGCACATTGTCCACTATATTTTTTTCATTATTCTACATAAAATCATAATACAATTCTTCAATAATGGGCATATGCAACAATTTGTCTACCGAAGTGTTTTACATGAATGGGTTTGAACTCTAATTATCTTGACTAGTTAACTCTATCAAAACTTTTGTTGAAGGAACTAAATCAATAAGAGTTTTGCTCACCATGGTCATCTGATTGAAATTGTGTGCTAGATTCAGATAGGTTTGATATGCCATCTACATTTGGTTAAAGTGGTCTTCCATGAGGTTTTTGCCTTTATTAGGCATATTAGGGTCCTAATACGTTGTTTGGAATAGATCCAAAGGATTGTTAGAAGGAGCCTATTGATCATAAATTATGTTGTGGGGCATTCTTACTAGGCTTGGTAAATTCTCATGAGGGAATTTTGTTGGAAACTTGGCCCCTACCTCTATGGCTCAAACCAAAATCTCATCTTTGTTCTCCAACAAATGATGCTCAAATAAAAATGGATCATACATGGAAGGTGTATTAGTAGAGCATGACTGTTGAGGAACTAGTTTGTTAGCTATGAGTATTGTAGATAGGTATTATGCAATTTATTCTTAGTCTTGTTCTGAATAAGGTGGTGTATTAACCAAATAGTTATCCAATATATCTTGGCTTTGTGCCCCTAATTGAGTATTATAAGAGGGATAAAGATCCATCTCATAATCAATATTATTCATGTAGGGGTCTTGTACCATTTTTTATATATTACCACATTACTGATCCCCTGATTGTACATGACTCCACTACGAGTGTAGGAATACATGTTGGGATCCATATTCAATACTTTGTGATAGAAAGGGAAGAGAGTTATACAAAATCTAAAAGGACAATGTCTAAAAATATTATGTTTAAACTTGGTCTATATTTTTCAAAAGGATCAAAAGGTTTATGCAAATATTTTTGATAACACAAGCTAACATAAGTGTCTAACATTACACGTCTTACACAAAAAGATTAAGTAAATGAACCAAAAATCAAAATGACAAACACTAAGGTCAAAGTGTTTCAAATAAATCTAATCTAGGTAATTAAAACTTGCTGGGTCTTTTGGCCAAATGTGGTGTCAAAAGCTAAGCTCAACAAAGCATGCGCTAGGAATCTTGGCCAAACGGTGTCAAAATCTAGACTTTGAAAATAGATAAAATTTTTAATCTAATAGATTTGAAACACTTCTAACAAACATTAGGCATTTGATTATTGGATATGGACTCGATCAACTAGGTATAAGGTATGAAACAAAAGGCACTTTAGAGATAGTTTATTTTCTCACAAATAATGGTATAAAACTTGGTTCTTTTGACAAATAAGCTAGACAAAAGTGAATAGTGTAACTGTGCTAAACAAAGGTTCACAAAAAATATACTCATATTGGTTTGAAAATGTAGGAATAAATTTTAACTCTATGCAAGAGGGCTTATGAAATAATATCTAAAATGTTTTGGGTAGCATAATAGTGCTAGACTACCCAAAAGATGTGACAAAATACTTATTTCAAAAACTCTCTAAGGCAAAGATAATTTCTCATAAATTTCATAGCATAACACTCCCTTTCTTGAATCAAAATGTTGTGCTGCATAGACTCAAAGTGCAAGTGTTTATCATCAAATGACTTAAGTTTACCAAGTGGTGATAACGATCATGAGTCTTAAACGGCCTTCAACCCAAATTGGAAATTGAACCTAAGTTCCCTCAAGTTTAGTGAAAATGGTGAACCCACTTAACACATCAACCCTATGAACTTATAAAGGTGCAATTTCAAATTTAGATTATAAATGAAGGACTTAAATAACTTTGGCAAATGTCTAGACTCAATTAGGCAACATAATTGCACCAAAGTGGATGATATGACTCGAAGTTTTGATGAACTTTGAACAAGGAAAATTGATGATTTCACGTGGTCAACATAATGCCTCTTTGTTCAAAGGAAAATGAGGACCATGTGTTTAGTTTGCATTATTTGTTTACACCAAGTTTTGACTCCAAATAATACTTTAATCTAGATAGAACCAGCTAATTAATCTCTCTTAGATCCTAAACTGATAAGGTTGCTTGGTATTGTTAGAATTCATCAATATACATCATTTTAGAGGATTTTAAGTTTTTATCTAAAAGTAAATACTCGTTATATAGTAGGGTTTTTACACCCCCCTTCTCTCAAATGATAGTAGTGTGACATGGGCCTTGAGGTGCACCTTGCACCAACAATACTTCCACGATAAGTGGGGATTTGTCTAAAATCTACAAGTTTCTAAACATTCTAGGGGAATCAATTGCATAATGACTTTCACATCAAACAATGCAAAAAAAAGCATGGATTTTGGGTCTGTATCACTTGGCTTGTTGCAAAAAGGTCTAGTCCTTTTTTGCAACTACTACATCCTATTGTTTGCTTAGTGTAGTAAGATATCTAAAGTACCACTACATCCCATGTGTAACTCTAATATAGATCCAAATGACTTCAATACTGAGAGGTGAAACCCTAGGTCAAAGCTTCCCTAAAGAACTCATGGGAGGTAATGACATCCTCCTCACAAGCCAAGTTTACATGAAATAAAGAAAGTATAAAATAGAAAGACTTTAAGGTCTTTCTCAAGGTCACCCAATATTTTTGTGAGTTTTTGGGGAGTGCTTTAGATGACTTTTTTCTATACCTTGGACTAAGCAATTTGAAAATAAGGAAAGTGCTTTTGATTCCAAGGGTTCCCTAAAGGGGACAAATGGAAGAGCATACATGTAACATTCTTGTATTTTAAGAAAACAAAGTCTTAATTGAAATAATGATAACAAAATTGATAAGTGTGTTCAATTTTAAGCTCAAATGAAAGATTTGGTGGTGTTCATTTGACCCCTTGGTCTTAAAATTGTAAACTTTAAAAATTAATGCTAAAAACTTACTTAAGCACCAAAATAATGTTCCTAGTTCATTTTAAAGCATACAAAAGATGATTTAAACACATTTTAGAAATTTTCTAAGTTAGTCCTACAAGAAAAATGTTAGCAAGTGGTTTAGCTTTGAAGCATTTTTAAAGATGAAACAATTAACTTAGGAAAATGAACTCTCAAGTTGACACAATCGAGTTGGGATCTAAGTCGGGGTGAGTTAGGTCGAGTTAGGCCAAGTTGGGATCCGAGTCAGGGTGAGTTGGGTTAAGTCAAGCTGAGTTGGCATCTGAGTCAGGGTGAGTTAGGTCAAGTCGGGCTGAGTTGGGTCAAGTCAGGCCGAGTTGGGATCTAAGTCAAGGTAAGTTAAGTCAAGTCATGACAAGTTGGGTCAAGTCAGGCCGAGTTAGGATCTGAGTCAGGATGAGCTAGGTCAAGTCAAGCTAAGTTTGGATCTGAGTCAGGGTGATTTGGGTCAAGTTAGGTTAAGTTGGGATCTAAGTCAGGGTGAGTTGGGCTAAGTTAGGCCGAGTTAGGATCTGAGTCAGGGCAAGTTGGGTCAAGTCAGGATGAGTTAGGATTTGAGTCAGGTTGAGTTAGGATCTGAGTCAAGGTGAGTTAGGTCAAGTTAGGATGAGTTTGGATCTAAGTCAAGGTGAGTTAGGTCAAGTCAAACAAAGTTAGGATTTGAGTTGAGGTGAGTTGGGTCAAGTCAGGTCGAGTTGGGATTTGAGTCAGGGCGAGTTGGGTCGAGTTAGGTCGAATTGGGATCTAAGTTAGGGTGAGTTGGGTCAAGTCAGGCTGAGTTAGGATTTGAGTTATGGTGAGTTGGGTCAATTCAAGCTGATTTTGGATATGAATTAAAGAATCTCAAGAACAAACCTGTGATCTCTAAAAAATAAGCTTTTTGCTCAAATCTTAACCTTTTTTGCTTTCACACTCCAAAACCTTACATGAAAATGGTTAGTATGTTATTTTTAGGTGTTATTTGATCAAATTTGTGGGGTGTGGTCCTACTGGGCATGCCATTATGTGAAGTATAAATTTGACTCAAGAGAGGTGATTAGTATTGTGTTAGTCCAAAAATGCAAACAAATTGATAAAAACACACTAATTAGCATACATCTCTAGGCCTAGTTACTAGGGTGAGATTAATAACAAAAGCAAATGAAAAGCACAACTAAAAAGTAAAGAAAAACAAGAATCCTTCACCTTCCTTGGATGCTCCAAATTTTTGTTGTAGTGGCTTACTTGGCTTGTCCTCATGAAGTCTTCATCAAAGGAGCCTTGGCTATCTCCTCTTCTCCTTGGCACCTTGTGGATTTGGCTTGGCTTGGCTCAATATTTTGGCATCATAACTTTGGCATGTGAGAGCTCTTGAAATCAATTTTACATGGTAACTTTGCACAAATTAAGCTTAAAATTCAATAGACAAGGCTTCCTATTTATAGATTTTTAAGATTGCTCAGAATCAACTTGAACCATCTATCTTGAGATGAAGATGTGTGGTTGAGGATTAATTCAATTTTTTTTAATTAAATATATAATTATCCTCATCATGGAATTGGAAAAATGGGCATTGAAGATGCATGGAGGGTCATTATGAGGCATGGGAGACCCATAATCTTGATATTTGTGGCATTTATGGCCTAAGGATGGTTTCCTAAGAAATGAGGTCACCTAATGATACAGTTATTCAATATTCATTTTCAAAAATAAGTATTCAACAATTTTTCATGAAATTATTAAGTAGGCTCTAATCTGGTTTAATTAGCTCTTAAGCATGATTAAGCACTTTGTGCACAAATTACTTAAATTGATTATAATGCCTTGTTATTGGTCTAAAATTTGAATGGATTGGAATTGGAAGTCAATATTGGATGTGTTGGATCCATTGTCCCATTTAGGATGTTTCCAACACAAAATAATAAATACATGCATTTTTTACAAGAAATTTGATAGATAAGAGAAATCCAGAGCACCCAAGTGCAAAATTGGCATTTTGACTCTAAATGATCTGATCAGAGTTAGCTGGCCCATAAATTGAATTACCCTATTTAGTGATACCCTAGCCAAAATTGGCACTTTAATATTCCAATTTCAACTCATTTAATGTGCTTTAGTGTTTTTAGTCCAAATTGTGGATTTTGGTGGAAATTGGTCAAAACCCTAATTGGAGGTCATCAATGGCTAGATTTAGGTGTCTACACCACACAGAGCACTTGAGAATTTGACCTTGGAGGAGGTTTAGTCTAGAACCAAGCCTAATGTATCATTTTTTTAAGTCTTTGGGAGTCATGCTTGAGCATTTGTACCAAAGAAGAAAAGGAAATCATTGGATAGGAAGAACAAGCCTTTGATTTGTGTAGGGTATTACGAGGACATGAGAGCTTATCACCTTTTAGACCCTGATACTCATGATATTCATTTTTAACAAATATATAATTTTATGAGCACTTCACATTTTGTGATTTCTCTTCTTCTTCCATGCCCCCTTATTCTAATGATGATGATTCATCACCTCCTCTTAAGGATTCATTCTTTGAGGAGCCAGTTCAGGAGGTCCCTGAGGAGATTAAAGAGGTTGAGGATCCTACTCATACTAATGTTGCCATTATGCCTAAGTGTGATCTTACTATAGTTTTTGAGGTAACACCTTTCATTTAATATCTTCCACCCACTTGACATAATCATGCATATTCTATAGGTACTCGACTTTTGTATCAGGTTTTCTCTGGGAATCCACAATCTTTTTCATAGGCTCATGGGATAAAGAGTGGGATGATGTGATGAAATATGAGTATTATTATTTGATGAAGAATCATACTTGGTATTTGGTCACTCTTCCTAAGAGAATAAATTTGGTTAGGTGAAAGTGGATTTACCATACCAAGTATGAAGTTGATGGGTCTATTGATAAGTATAAGGACCATCTTGTAGCAAATAGTTTCTCATAAGTCAAATGTGTTGAATAATTTGAGACTTTTTAACTCATTGCCAAGATGGATTCTATATACCTTGTAATTTCTCTAGTTGCATCAGAGGGTTTTCTAGTGTATCAAATGGATATTAAGAGTGCCTTTTTATATGGAGACTTACATGAGGAAATATATATGGAGCATCTTGTTGGGTTGGTTCATGAATCTTCTCTTAATTTTCAACTTGGAAGGTATTTTTACGGTCTCAAATAAGCCCCTCGGGCTTGGTATGATAATATAGATTCTTTTCTTCTCTCTACTAGCTTTGTTCACTACCACTTAGATCCCATAATGTATATTCAGTGTATTGGGGATGAATTTGTTATATTGGTCTTGTATTTTGATGATCTACTTCTCACAAGTAGCTCCTCTTCTCAGATTCAAGCCATTTAATAGGCACTTTTAGCATATTTTGATATGATATATCTTTGTCTTTCACACTTCTTCTTTGGTTTACAGATTTTATAGTCAGATACAGGGATTTATATGAGTCAACTAAAGTACACCCTTGATATTTTTTAGCATTTTAGCATGGTTTATTGCAATCCAAGTCCTTCTCCTTTTCATTCTAGAGTGACTCTTGATGCCACTTATACTACTCATCTTTGTGATCCTACATTGTATAGGTAGATGGTTGGGAGTCTTATATATTTAACCCATACTCTCCCCAACATTTCATTTGCAATTGGGCTTGTATCTAGTTTTGTAAATGAACCTCATGATAGTCATTGGTAGGCTATCAAAAGGATTTTATGATATATGTGAGGCACTACTCAATTTGGATTACACTACACTAGGGGTTCTACTCAATTGGTTGAGTATAGTGACTCAGATTGGGCATGTTATCTTGATGACAAGAATTTTACTTCTAACTACATATTTTTTCTTGGTTCTTCACCTATTTATTGGCTGTGCAATAAAAACAAGGCTATTGCATTTTCATCTATAGAGGGTGAGTACAGGGTAGTAGTTACAATGAGTTAGCAAGTTCTTTGGCTTTGTTATTTTTTGACAAAGTTTGGCTTCACATAGGATTCACCCACTATACTTTGGTGTGACAACTAGAGTGTAATTCAAATTTACTGCAACCTATTTGAGCACCAACAGACCAAACACATTGAGGTACATATGCACTTCATTATTCAACACATTCAAGATGGAGTTCTTAGCTTGGATACATTCCAACTCAGTAGTAGATTAACATCTTTACAAAGCTTTTTATTTTTCCTTGTTACCTTGAGTTGCATGGTATGCTTGGGGTTTCAAAAGTTGTCCTTGGAGTTTCATAAGTTATCCTTGGGGGTTATTCATTAGGACATCTTCCTTATTCATTTTGATTTTACATGTATATCTCATTAGGCTTGTTGTCATAACCCATTTTCAGAGTTTCTCTTTCTCTCCCCAAGTTAATCTAAAGGGAGGATGTTAGATTAAATAATTTAGGTTAAGATTAACTTGGGATTAACCTATGTAACTTGGATATCAACTTATGATGCTTAACCTAGGTTAGTTAGACTCATGTTTAGTTTAAACTTGTACACCCACATGTCTAATTATGTAGTCAACATCTTAGGTTTGAATGTTGACAATAGTGCACAAGGTAGGTATGGATTTGTGCACATGGTAGGACTATTCATTTAGAAACTGATTAGTTTCACATTTCCAAATGAACTCCTCTCACCTACTCTCAACTATTATAAATACAAGGGTAAGGTGTAGCATAAGAGTGAGAGAAGTAGAGGATTTCCACTAAAAGTGAGAGGCTAATTCATGTAATTAAAAAAAATCCTATATGCATGCAAGAGAGTGAAACCTAAAAAGAATTAATAAAAAAAATCCAAAAAAATCTTTGATATGATGAAGAATGCAAGGTAGCAAGAAGATCGTTAAAGGATCCAACATGTAAACTTAAGGAAAACAAAAAAATATATCAACAAATGGTGAGAAAAAAAAAGGAAAGAATATACAAGAACACAAAGGAAAGTGTTGATATACTTAGAGAAGTGTAATCCGTAATAAGCATGAGCCATTTTTTCTAAGAAGGAGCTACGTAAGGAAAAAACAAAAACAAAGAATAGCATTACAATGAGTGGTTAGTGTATTAAAAATATCTTTATGAATGTGAAAAGGAAAATGGTACACTTGATACAATTAATGTCAAAGAACTTTTCATAAATAAAGACATCATAGAAGGGATTAAGAAACTATAAATAGATAAGGATAATGACATAAAAAACTTAAAAAATGAGAATCTAAATTGGGTCCCATAAATTTTATCACCTCAAATAATATAAATATTCAATAAGAACATTCAAAATGGCTACCTGAAAGAGTGCACAACTAGCCTAACCATACATTTGTTTAAGAGTGGAGATGTAAATAATCCTTCAAATTATTGAATAATCATGGTCAATCCCCTCTTTGAATATATTTTTGGGAGTATGACAGAACACATGATAAGAAATTGATATGAGGAGACAGGGGAAAAAACAAAGGAGCAAGTAGATTTTAAACAAAAACATTCAACTATGGATCATTGTGTCACACTCAAACACTTAGTTGAGCAGGTTTGGAATAAAAAAGGTGAAGTATATTGTTGTTTCATAGATTTATAAAAGGAATTTAACATAATATTTATAAGAAAATTATGGTACATAATGGAGGAATTAAGGGTCTCAATGCATTACAGGGAAATGGTTCACACATTATATGAATAAATCAAGGCCAAACATGCAGGATTATCTAAGTGTTTTAGGAGTGATATATTGTTAAACAAGGCTTCCCTTTGTCCCCAAATTTGTATTGGTTATATTGAGGAGAAAGGAAAGAGAATGGAGGGTCAAGTAGCTTTTAAACCAAAAAATTAAACTATATATCATTGTGTCATGCTTAAACACCTAGTCAAAAAGATCGAGGATAAAAAAGGTAAAGTATATTGTTGTTTTGTAGATTTGAAGAAGGAATTTTACATAATATGGAGGAGAAATTATGGATTAAAATGGAAGAACTAAGGGTACTAGTGCATTATCAGGCAATAGTTCACACATTATATGAAAATTCAAGGCCAAATAGGTAGAGTTTTCTAAGTATTATGGAAGTGACATAGGTGTCAAACAAGGTTGTCCTTTGTTCCCTATTTTGTTTAGGGTATATATTGACAAGTTAAAAGAGTGGATAGACAAATATGGTTGAAGGGATCACATGGATAAATATGTGATGAAACTCCTACTATATGTTGATGATCTAATTTTGATGGAAGAGATAACCTAAGACTTAAGAGACCACTTATGGGCTTTATAACTCTTTTGTAAAGAGATAGTGATGTAGGGGAACATTGACAAAATTGTGGTTTGGATTTTCTTACTAAAAATAAATAAGAAGCATTCAACTTACAATTTGAAGGACAAGTATCTCAGTCTATTCTTTCACAACAAACTTAACTAGGAGACATGTAGAATGAAAAGAATATAAGGTGGACAGAGAGTTCTTTATGAAATAGATGTAAGAATGTTGAGTTATGCGATTGAGAGACCACTAGGGTATTATTTGGGTTCCTTTTCATCTTGGTGGTGTTTTAAGGCTATGACAACCTAAGACTTAATAAACCACTTATGAGATTTTATAACTCTTTTGTAAAGAGACAATGATGTAGATAGACATTGATAGAACTAAAATTTCAATCTTTTCACTAAAAAGGAAGAAGAAGAATTTCAACTTTCAATTTGAAAGAGATACACTTGAAGTGGTATGAGAATGAAAGTATATCAATTTATACTTTCACAAAAAAACTTAGCTGGGATACATGTAGAATGAAAAGAATACAAAGTGGATGGAGATCTCTTCATGTGCTTCAAAATAAATGTAGAAGTTTAGAGTTATGATATTGGAATAATGCAAAGATATTATTTAGGTTCTTTGCCACCCTGATGGTGTTTTATCACTATGAACTATGGGCTAGTGGTATGTCGAGTCAATTAAATTTAATCATAAAAAACTTCAAATTCAAAGTTGATGAAACTCCTATTATATGTTGGTGATCTAATTTTGATGGCAGAGATAAACTAAGACTTAAGAGACCACTTACGAGATTTATAACTCTTTTATAAATAGATAGTGATGTAGGGGAACATTGACAAAATTAGGATTTGGATTTTCTCACTAAAAGTAATAAGAAGCATTTCAAATTCAAATTTAAAGGAGAGACTCTTGAATTGGTATGAGAATACAAGTATCTCAGTTTAGTCTTTCACAACAAACTTAGCCAGGAGATAGGTAGAATGAAAAAAAATATAAGGTGGATGGATAGATCTCTATGAAATAGATGTAAGAATGTCGAGTTATGGGATTGAAAGACCACCTGAGTATTATTTGGGTTTCTTATAACCTTGGGGGTGTTTTAAGGCTATTACAACCTAAGACTTAAGAGACCACTTATGGGATTTTACAAATCTTTTGTAAAGATACAATGATGTAGGTGAACATCGACATAACCATAATTTGATCTTCTCATTAAAAAGGAAGAAGAAGCATTTCAACCTCTAATTTGAAGGATAAGTATCTCATTTTAGACATTAACTAAAAACTTATCGAGAGACATGTATAATGAAAAAAATATAAGGTGGATTGAGAGCTCTTTATGAAATATATGCAATAATGTTGAGTTATGGGATTGAAAGACCCCCAGGGTACTATTCAGGTTCATTGTCATCTATATGGTTTTTTTAAGACTATGGCAACCTAAGACCTAAGAGACCATTTACAAATTTTTAGAGCTCTTTTGTAAAGAGACAACAAATTAGTTGAACATTGACATAACCACAATTTTGATCTTCTCACTAAAAAAGAAGACAAAGCATTTTAGCTTCCAATTTGAAGTAGAGACTCTTGAAGTGGTATGAGAATACAAGTATCTTAGTCTAGACTTTCACAACAAACTCAATCGAGATACATGTAGAATGAAAAGAACACAAAGTGAATGGAGAGATCTTTATGCACTTCAGAAATAAATGTAGAATTATGGAGTTACAAGATTGGAAGATCGCAAGGATATGATTTGGGTTCCTTGCCACCTTGCTGGTGTTTTATCACTATGAACTATTGGCTAGTGGCACATCGAGTCGATTTTGTTTAATCACAAACAACTTCAAAACAAAAGTTGATAAAACTCCTACTATATGTTGATGATCTAATTTTGATGGAAAAGACAACCTAAGACTTAAGAAACCACTTATGGTCTTTAGAAATCTTTTGTAAAGAGATAGTGATGTAGGGGAACATTGGAAAATTTAGGATTTGGGTTTTCTCACTAAAAAGGAAAAAGAAGCATTTCAAATTCCAATATGAAAGAGAGGCTCTTGAAGTAGTATGAGAATAAAAGTATCTCAGCTTATACTCTCACAACAAACTTAGCCAAGAGACATGTAGAATGAAAATAATATAAGGTGGATGGAAAGTTATAGATGCAATAATGTTGAGTTATGGGATTGAAAGATCACCAGGGTATTATTTGGGTTCCATGTCACCTTGGTGGTGTTTTAAGGCTATGACAACCTAATATTTAAGAGACCACCTATGATATTTTAAAACTCCTTTTGTAAAGAGACAATGACATAGGTGAACATCGACATACCATAATTTTGATATTCTCACTAAAAAGGAAGAACAAGCATTTCAACTTGCAATTTAGAGGAGAGACTCTTGAAGCGATATGACAATACAAGTATCTTAGTCTAGACTTTCACAACAAACTCAGGCGGTATACATGTAGAATGAAAAGAATACATAGTGGATGGAGAGTTCTTCATGAGCTTCAAAATACATGTATTATTGCAGAGTTACAGGATTAGAAGATCACGAGGGTATTATTTTGGTTTGTTGCCACACTGATGGTGTTTTGTCATTGTGAACTATGGGCTAGTGGCACATCGAGTCAGCTACGTTTAATCATAAACAAATTCAAAATCAAAGATGATGAAACTCCTACTATATGTTGTTGATATAATTATGATGGCAAAGATAACCTAAGACTTAAGAGTCCACTTACGAGATTTAGAACTCTTTTGTAAATAGATAGTGATGTAGGGGAACATTGGGAAAATTAGGATTTGGATATTCTCACTAAAAAGGAAGAGGAAGCATTTCAAATTCCAATTTGATGGAGAGACTCTTGAATTGGTATGAGAATACAAGTATACCAATCTAGACTTTCACAACAAACTTGGTTGGAAGACATGTAGAATGAAAATAATATGAGGTGGATGGAGAGCTCTTTAAGAAATAGATGCAAGAATGTTGAGTTATGGGATTGAAAGACCACTAGGGTATTATTTGGGTCCATTGTCAACTTGGTGGTGTTTTAAGGCTATGGCAACCTAAGACTTAAGAGACCACTTGCATGATTTTAGAACACTTTTGTAAAGAAACAACGATGTAGGTGAATATCAACAAAATAAGAATTTTGATATTATCACTAAAAAGGAAGAAGAAGCATTTCAACTTCCAATTTGAAGGAAAGACTCTTGAAGCAATACGAAAATACAATAATCTAGATCTGGACTTTCACAACAAACTCAGTTGAGATACATGTATAATGTAAAGAATACATAGTGGATGTAGATCTCTTCATGTACTTCAAAATAAATATAAGATTACGAAGTTACGGGATTAGAAGATTGCAAGGTTATTATTTGGGTTCGTTTCCACCCTGATGGTGTTTTATCATTATGAAGTATGGGCTAGTGGCACATTGAGTCAGTTAAATTTAATCACAAACAACTTCAAAATAAAAGTTGATGAAAATCCCACTATATTGTGAGGATTTAATTTTTATGGCAAAGACAACCTAAGACTTAAGAGACCACTTATGAGCTTTAGAACTCTTTTGTAAAGAGATAGTGATGCAGGGGAACATTGGCAAAATTAGGATTTGGATTTTCTCACTAAAAAGGAAGAAGAAACATTTCAAATTTGAATTTGAAGGAGAGACTCTTGAAGTGGTATGAGAATACAAGTATCTTAGTTTAGAATTTCACAACAAACTTAGCCATGAGACATGTAGAATGAAAATAATATAAGGTGGATGTGGAGTTCTTTATGAAATAGATGCAAGAATGTTGAGTTATGGGATTGAGAGATCACCAGGGTATTATTTAGGTTCCTTGCCACCTTGGTGGTGTTTTAAGCCTATGGAAACCTTAGACTTAAGATACCACTTATGGGATTTTAGAACTATTTTGTAAAGAGACGATGATGTAGGTGGACATTGACATAACACAAATTTTGATCTTCTCACTAAAAGGGAAGAAGAAGACTTTTAGTGTCCAATTTAAAGGAGAGACTCTTGAAGCAGTATGAGAATACAAGTATCTTGGTCTAAACTTTAACAACAAACTTAATCAAGATACATGTAAAAATGAAAAGAATACATAGTGGATGGATATCTCTTCATGTGCTTCAAATAAATGTAGGATTGCAAAATTATGGGATTGGAAGATCGCAAAGGTATTATTTGGGTTAGTTTCCACCTTGATGGTGTTTTATCATTTTGAACTCCTACAAATCCAAAATCAAAGTTGGTCAAACTCCTACTATATGTTAATGATCTAATTTTGGTGGCAGAGATAACCTAAGACTTAAGAGACCATTTACGGACTTTAGAACTCTTTTGTAAAGAGATAGTGATGTAGGGGAACATTGACAAAATTAGGATTTGGATTTTATCACTAAAAAGGAAGAAGCATATCAAATTCCATTTTGAAGGAGAGACTCTTGAAGTGGTATGAGAATACAAGTATCTCAGTCTAGACTTTCACAACAAACTTAGCTGGGAGACATGTAGAATGCAAATAATATAAGGTGGATGGAGAGTTCTTTATGAAATAGATGCAATAATGTTGAGTTATGGGATTGAAAGACCACTAGAGTATTGTTTGGTTTCCTTGTCACCTTGGTGGTATTTTAAGGCTATGATAACCGAAGACTTAAGAGACCACTTACGAGATTCTAGAACTCTTTTGTAAAGAGACAACGAAGTTGGTGAATATTGACATAACCAAAATTTTGATATTCTCATTAAAAAGGAGGAAGAAGAATTCCAGCTTCCAATTTGAAGGAGAGACTCTTGAAGCAGTATGAGAATACAAGTATCTTGATATAGACTTTCACAATAAACTCAGTTGGGATGCATGTAGAATGAAAAGAACATAAAGTGGATGGAAAGCTCTTCATGCACTTGAAAATAAACATATAATTGCAAAATTATGGGATTAGAAGATTGCAAGGATATTATTTGGGTTCCTTGCCACCCTGACTGTTTTTTATCATTGTGAACTATGGGCTAGTGGCACATCAAGTCAGTTACGTTTAATCACAAAAAACTTCAAAATCAAAGTTGATGAAACTCTTACTCTATGTTGATGATCTAATTTTGATGGCAGAGACAACCTAAGACTTAAGATACCACTTATTGGCTTTAGAACTCTTTAGTAAAGAGATAGTGATGTAGGGGAACATTGGTAAAATTAGGATTTGGATTTCTCACTAAAAATGAAGAGGAATCATTTCAAATTTTAATTTGAAGGAGAGACTCTTGAAGTGATATGAGAATACAAGTATCCTAGTCTAGACTTTCACAACACACTTAACTGGGAAACATGTAGAATGACAAAAATGTAAGGTGGATGGAGAGCACTTTATGAAATAGATGCAAGAATGTTGAATTATGGGATTGAAAGACCACCAATGTATTATTTAGGCTCCTTGTCACCTTGGTGGTGTTTTAAGGCTATGACAACCCAAGACTTAAGAGATTTTAGAACTCTTTTGTAAAGAGACAACGACATAGGTGGATTTTCTCACTAAAAAGGAAGAAGAAGCATTTCAAATTCTAATTTGAAGGAGAGAATCTTGAAGTGGTATGAGAATACAAGTATCTCAGTCTAGACTTTCACAACAAACTTAGTCGGGAGACATGTAGAATGAAAAAAATATAAGGTGGATGGAGAGCCCTTTATGAAATAGATGCAAGGATGTTGAGTTATGGGATTGAAAGACCAACAGGTTATTATTTGGGTTCCTTGTTGCCTTGTGGTGTTTTAAGGCTATGACAACCTAAGACTTAAGAGACTGCTTACGGGATTTTAGAACTCTTTTGTAAAGAGACAACAAAGTAAGTGAACATTGACAAAACCAAAATTTTGATCTTCTCACTAAAAAGTAAGAAGAAACATTTCAACGTCCTTATTTGAAGGAGAGACTCTTGAAGCGGTATGAGAATACAAGTATCTCGATCTAGACTTTCACAATAAACTTTAACAAGAGACATGCATAATGAATATAATATAAGGTGGATGTGGAGCTCTGTATGAAATAGATGCAAAAATGTTGAGTTATAGGATTGAAAGACCACCAGGGTATTTTTTGGGTTCCTTGTCACCTTGGTGTTTTAAGGCTATGACAACCTAAGACTTAAGAGACCACTTAAAAGATTTTAGAACTCTTTTGTAAAGAGACAATGACATAAGTGGACATCAACAAAACAAAAAATTTGGTCTTCTCACTAAAAAGGAAGAAGAAGCATTTTAGCTTCCAATTTGAAGGACAAGTATCTCAGTCTAGACTTACACAACAAACTTAGCTGAGAGACATGTAGAATGAAAAAAAATATAAGGTGGATGGAGAGTTCTTTATGAAATAGATGCACGAATGTTGAGTTATGGGATTAAAATACCAACAGGGTATTATTTGGGTTCCTTATCGCCTTGGTGGTGTTTTAAGGCTATGAGAACCTAAGATTTAAGAGACCACTTACAGGATGTTAGAACTCTTTGTAAAGAGACAACGATGTAGGTGGACATCGACATAACCACAATTTCGATCTTCTCATTAAAAAGGAGGAAGAAATATTTCAGCATCCCATTTGAAGGAGAGACTCTTGAAGCGATATGAGAATACAAGTATCTTGGTTTAGACTTTCAAAACAAATCCAGTCAGGATATTTGTAAAATGAAAAGAATACAGAGTGGATGGAGAGCTCTTCATGCACTTCAAAATAAATGTAGGATTAAGGAGTTACGGGATTGGAAGACCGTAAGGGTATTATTTGGGTTTATTGCCACCTTGATGGTGTTTTATCATTGTGAACTATGGGCTAGTGGCATGTTGAGTCATTTATGTTTAGTCACAAACAACTTCAAAATCAAAGTTGATGACACTCCTACTATATGTTGGTGATATAATTTTGATGGTAGAGACAACCTAAGACTTAAGAGACCACTTACAGGCTTTAGAACTCTTTTGTAAAGAGATAGTGATGCAAGGGAACGTTGGCAAAATTAGGATTTGGATTTTCTCACTAAAAAGGAAGTTGAAGCATTTCAAATTCCAATTTGAAGGAGAGAGACTCTTGAAGTGGTATGAGAATACAAGTATCCCAATCTAGACTTTCACAACAAATTTCGTCGGGAGACATGCAAAATGAAAAGAATATAAGGTGGATGTGGAGCTCTCTATGAAATAGATGCAAGAATGTTGAGTTATGGGATTGAAAGACCACTAGGGTATTATTCAAGGTCTTTGTCATCTTGGTGGTGTTTTAAGGCTATGGCAACCCAAGACTGAAGAGACCACTTATGAGATTTTAGAACTCTTTTGTGAAGAGACAACGACATAGGTGGATTTTCTTATTAAAAAAGGAAGAAGAAGCATTTCAAATTCCAATTTGAAGTAGAGACTCTTGAAGTGGTATGATAATACAAGTATCTTAGTCTAGACTTTCACAACAAACTTAGTTAGAATAGATGTAGAATGAAAAGAATACAAGGTGGATGGAGAGCTCTTTATGAAATACATGCAAGAATGTTGAGTTACGGGATTGAAAGACCAACAAGATGTTATTCAGGTTCCTTATCGCCTCGGTGGTGTTTTAAGGCTATGACAACCTAAGACTTAAGAGACCGTTTACGGGATTTTATAACTCTTTTGTAAAGAGCGAACAAAGTAAGTGAACATTGACAGAACCAAAATTTCAATCTACTCACTAAAAAGGAGGAAGAAGTGTTTCATCTTCCAATTTGAAGGAGAGACTCTTGAAGAGGTATGGGAATAGAAGTATTTTGGTCTAGACTTTCATAACATACTTAGTCGAGAGACATGCATAATAAAAATAATATAAGGTGGACGTCGAGCTCTTTATGAAATAGACGCAAAAATGTTGAGTTATGGGATTGAAAGACCACCAGGGTATTATTGTCGCTTTGGTGTTGTTTTAAGGCTATGGCAACCTAAGACTTAAAAAGACCACTTACAGAATTTTAGAACTCTTTTGTAAAGAGATAACGAAGTAGGTGAACATCGATAGAACTAAAATTTCGATCTTCTCGCTAAAATGGAAGAAGAAACATTTCAACTTCCAATCACTAAAAAAGAAGAAGAAGCATTTCAACTTCTAATTCGAAGGAGAGACTCTTGAAGCGGTATGAGGATACAAGTATCTCAGTCTAGACTTTCACAACAAACTCAGCGATGAAACATATAGAAATAAAAAAATCACAAAATGGATGGAGAGTTCTTCAAAATAAACGCAAGATTGTGGAGTTACAGGATTGGAAGACTACAACAATATTATTTAAATTCGTTGCCATCGTGACGATGTTTTATCATTATGAACAATAAACTAATAGCACTTCGAGTAAGTGACATTTAATCACAAACAACTTCGAAATCAAAATTTACGAAATAAAAAATAGGGACTTTCCCCTGAAACGCGGAGGCAACCGCTATGACTCGCCTACCGTGCCATACTCACAAAACTCCTGTGCTTTTTTCAGTTACACCCGGGGCGGCGGGGCTGCTCCTTCGGATGACAATAACAATCATTAGAATTTCCAAATTATTGAAAACCGAAACCCCTCCTTTGATTTTATCCGTACAGGGTATTTAACTAGGGTAGGCGAGTAGCCCGTCAATTTAGGCTATAGAGTGTGAACAGTTAAGAAAATTAAATCTAGATTTAAGCTGTCGGGGCGGGTTAGAGTTAGCAGGCTTGGACATATGTGGAGGCTGCGCCAGGTGGCAGGCGGGAAAAATGGGCGTTTGTGGTTCTATCGTCCCTAACCCATCACCATCGCCATCATTAAAACGAAGCCCTTAGTGGCCCCTAATCCACACCCGACATTATTACGCCCGGCACGCTCCCCTAATCATGGTTAATGAAAAAGCAAGATAAACGGCCCGGGCAACCACACCCAGGACTGCGCAGCCGCAGCCGCCACTTATAATTATTATAAAAAGGAAGGGGGTGGGAACGTTTTTAAGCTGGTTTTTCCCCACCACCAGTACAGTTTATGCAATGACGGCACGTTCTTCCTGGATCATCATCCTCCGGGCCATTCCAGCTGCCTAATTCTGTTACGGATTTACAGAAGAGAAATCGAGCCGCTGCCATTATTCACACGTGAGGGATGGATTATTAATGGCGACCTAACCTACGATTGAAGTAATTCTTCAAAGGTACGATAAAAACACTAAAGCTGCGCCATCTCGGAGTGCCGCTGCTGTACTTTGTCGTTCCGTTGTTGATTCTCGGAAAGCCAACGGGGAGGGAGCTGCGAGGCTGCTGCTGGCATTATAAATACGCGCCGGAGGGCGGCCAGAGGGATAAAAATAGAAGTCAAGTGAATCGCGGCTCGATCTCGTGACGCGATGGATGTGAGGATAAGAGAATTCGAGGGTTTGAGCGATGTGAAGCAAGTGGAGCGTCTGGAGAAGCGGTGCGAGGTCGGGCCGAGCGGTAAGATTTGCCTGTTTACGGACCTCATGGGCGATCCCATTTGTCGCGTCCGCCACTGCCCGGCTTATGTAATGCTGGTACGTTAGTTGTTTTGTCTGCATTTTCTTTGATTCCTAAGCTTTTACAGAAAGTAGACCCCGGCTATTATTCCGCCCCTGCAAAGTCTCTTTGTCTTGTTGTGTGGAAATTGCGCAGTGTTTTTTGTTTCTGCTGCATTGCCTATGCACCATGTTGTGGGCCGCGGCTCGTATTCGTCGTCATTATTGATGCTCTTCCTCCTCCTCCTCCTGCTGCTGCTGCTGCTGCTGCTTTTGCTGACGGGCTTGTGCAGCTTGTTTTAACTTTTAACAGATTGTTTGTATGCGCAGGTAGCGGAGTTGGGGCCGGAAAGAGAAATCGTGGGGCTCATCCGAGGCTGCATCAAAACCGTTACATGCGGCAAGAAAACGTCGTTGCAGCCCCCTCTCTGCGCAAAGGCGGCTTACATTCTCGGCCTCCGCGTATCACCGACTCACAGGTATTTTCATCAGTGATAACTGGGCTAATGTTTTACTGTCTCGGACAAGAACAGGGCGGAATAATGTGTTATGTGGCTCTCTGTGCTTTTCTTTGGAGAGGAAACATGTTTAAGTTCAACATAGTATTGGGATGGGTGACCTACAGGGAAGTTTCAGTGTTCGATCTTGCGAATTATTAGTATAAAATTTGAAGTTTGGGAGGATGTTTTAAATCATTTGTTTGATGTATATTTTCTTGATCGCCTTTCTTTTTCATAACTCCGAAAATATCCAGGTTATAATAGAAGCTGACTTTCTAAAATGATTGTTAATGGAGTATATTTAGGATGGGTGACTTCAGAGAAGTTCCAGTTTTCATTTTTACTAATTATTATTTTAAATATTTCGAAGTTTACAGTAGAAATGGTCTGTTTGCTCAACCTTTCCTTCTCTTCCTTTTCATAACTCGTGAAGCAGACTTTCTAAAATGATTGTCAATGGAGTATATTTGGGATGGATGACTTACATAAAAGTCCCAGTTTCCGATCTTATTAATTACTATTTAAAAAAATTCAAAGCTTGGAACGATGTTATAATAGAAATGATCTGTTGAAGAAATATATTTTGTTCCACCTTTCCTTCTCTTCCTTTCCATAACTCCAAAAATATGGAGGTTATAATAGAAGCAGACTTTCTAAAATGATTGTTGACTGAGTATATTTTCTTGCTGGACCTTTTCTGCTCTTCCTTTTCATAATTTCAAAACAACTTTGTGATTTACAACTGGTTTATTACAGTGGACAAGTTATAAACTCATAAATAGACAGGTCATGGGTTCGACTTTTTGCTAATTGTCATCTTAAATTACTTACTGCAACTCTGATAATTTGAGGCACTGTGGAAACACATCTTGTATAAATTACTAATATGTTGTTATGCAGGCGGCTGGGGATCGGCCTCAAGCTGGTGGAAAGACTGGAATGGTGGTTCAAGGACAATGGCGCAGAGTATGCGTACATGGCAACCGAAAAAGAAAATGAGGCTTGCTTGAGGCTTTTCAATGGCAAATTGAATTACAGCAAGTTTCGAACACCGGCCATGCTGGTGCATCCAGTCTACGCCCATTCGAAGCGCATTCGCTCTAGCGTGAGAATCCAGAGACTGGGAGTTGATGAAGCGGAGGCCCTGTACAGACTTCATCTGGGAACCAGAGAATTCTTCCCTCAGGACATCGACGCCATCCTCAACAACAAACTCTCTCTGGGCACCTGGGTTGCCTTTCCGCAAGGAGAAGAGTGGCCGAGGGCAGCCCCGACTGAACTTCCGAGCTCCTGGGCTGTAATTAGCGTGTGGAACAGCAGCGAAGTGTTCAAGCTGCAAGTGAAGGGAGTCTCCAAGTTGAAGTATGTGTTGGCCGCCACAACTCGTTTCTTCGACGCGGCCTTCCCATGGCTGAAAATACCGTCTATTCCTGACGTTTTTCATCCGTTCGGGATTCATTTTTTGTATGGACTGCACGCGGAGGGGAGCAAAGCGCAGAAGCTGATGAAGGAGCTCTACTGGTTCGCTCACAATATGGCAAGGGAGAAAGGTGAAGGGTGCAGACTAATTGCCACCGAAGTGGGCAGCTGTGATCCTCTCAGGCCTTGTATTCCTTTCTGGGATTGCTTTTCCTGCCCTGAAGATTTGTGGTGTATTAAGAAGCTAAAAGATGATCATCATCATGGGGATTGGACTAAATCCGCCCCTGAGCCTACTCTTTTTGTTGATCCTAGAGATTTTTGATACTGTACTAAGATTTCCTGTCCTTAATCATCAAAATTAATCAATTTTGTCCTCACTAGCCTTTTTTTTTAATTTCTGGTAAACAATGATCAAGATAATCAATTTTTGTCCCCACTAACCTTTTTTTTTTAAATTTTTAGGAACCATTTGATAAATCATCACCTTTCCAGATGTATGGTTTTAAATTGCTTCCTGATCCAGTTTGTGTTGCATGTTGCTGTCTTTAATGATAATGATCATCAATGATCAGATCACCTTTTTCATGTTTTTAGTCTTAAATTCATTGTAACTGTTACAAATCATTTTCTTTTGCAATTGTTATTATCATATTTCACATTTCAACAATTAGTGGGTTGTGGTGCAATTATCTATAATTAAGAAACTTACAACAATTCGACTTTAATATCTTGAATGTATTTTAATTCAGATCATTTTCACAAATTGAAATCTTGATCTCTTGGTATGTTGTTGTTTTTTAAAGATAATGATCACCAATGATCATATCACCTTTTCATGTTTTTGGTCTTAAATTCATTGCAAGTGTGACAAATCATTTTCTTTTAGAAATGGCACATTTCACATTTCAACCATTACATATAATGGTGGGCCGTCGTACAACCATTTATAATTATATAACTTACAACAAGTCTACTTTAACATTCTGATTGTATTTTAACTAGGATCATTTTCACATATTAAAATCTTGATCTCTGGACATGTCCCTGGGTTTTAAAGATAATGATCACTAATGATCAGATCACCTTTTCATGTTTTTGATCTTAAATTCATTGCAAGTGTGACAAATCATTTTCTTTTAGAATTGGCACATTTCATATTTCAACAATTATATAGAATAGGGGTCTTCGTACAACTATCTATAATTATAAAACTTACAACAATTTGATTTTAATACTTTTAATGTATTTTATAAAATTGAAATCATTTTCTCAGATTGAAATTTCGATCTTTGTGCATGTTGCTGTCTTTAAGAATAATGATCCTCCAATAATTAAATTATTTTTTTATGTTTTTAGTTTTAAATTCATTTTACAAATGTGACAAATCATTTTTTTAAAAGAATGTACACATTTCACATTTCAATAATTACATAGAATTGTGGACTGTAGTACAACCATTTATAATTATCAAATTTATAATATTATCTTTTAAGAATAATGATCACCAATAATTAGATGGCCTTTTTATATTTTTAATTTTAAAATCATTATAAATGTTGCAAATCGTATTTTTTCGATCACATTTCCATAATTACATAGAATAATGAACGATAATACAACCATCCATAATTATAAAACTTACGACCGACTTAAATAAGCAGAATGTACTTAAACTTAAAAATCTGAAAAACGATCTTTAATCGAGGAATCGATTTTATTACGTGAGGGATGTTATATTAGTGATTTATACATTATTAATATTAAAAAGAGTTAGAAAAGTCCCAAATACTTTTTGGCCCCGTAATATATAAAATGATGTAGAGTTGTGACCTCCTAAAGTCTTTTATTTGTTTTGGATACGGAAAAAATTGTGTTTACTTGTTTGTTGGGAGGATTGATAAACTTTATTATTATTTTAGTAAAATTTTGTTGGGATTTTTTCAAGTCATTTTAAGATTATATTTGAGATTAAATTATTTGTGTGTCTAGAAATAAAATATTTTATTATTTTTAAATAATTATTATTTTAATATTTTTTTTAATTTAATTTTTTTTTTAAATTTTAAATATATATATATATATATATATATATATATATATATATATTTTATTTATTTAAATATTTTATAATTCATATAATATTATTTTATGATACACTTTAAAAATGTGTATTTATTTAAAAAAATGTATAGATTAAACGGAGACTTTAAAAATATTTATTTTGTTTAAAAAAATTGTATATTTTTAATGTGGACAATTTAAAATTGTATATTTTTTTAATTAGATGGGCACTTTAAAAATGTGTATCTTTCACTTCGTATATAATTTGAATTAAGGGGTAGGGGTTTGGGTCGAGGTGAGGTGGGAAAGTGACATATTAATAATGTCACTATATGAAGAAGGGTAAGGATTTATCTTTTCTTTTTAGGTAAACAAATTTAATTTAAATTTATAATTATGGATGTTTATTTTAAACAAATTTAATTTAAATTTATAATTATGGATGTTTATTTTAAATGGGGTTAACATGTAATTTCTTTTAGATTAGTGTTTTAATGAGGAGTCCAATTAAAACAAAGGGTAAAAGAGAGGTTAACTAATAAAATTCACTATTCTAGCTTTTCATAATTTAAATAGTATTTTGAAGACTCGTGTGATGTGGTAATAAATTAAATATTATAATTTAATTGTAATTTTAATAAACATATTCTTTTAATATATCAAGTACAAATAATTTTTATGAATAATTATTATTTTAATAATATTATTATTTAAAATTTTAATTTTAAATAATATTCAAAAATTTAAATTTATTATTATTATTATTTTCTATTCTATCTATTTAAACATTTAATAACTTACACTGGTAAACACTTAAAAATGAATATTTATTTAAAAAAAAATAGTATATCTATTATGTGGACACTTTAATAATGTATATCTAATATTTTTGATAGACACTTTCAAAATGTGTATCTTTCACTTTATATAATCAATCTTAATCAAAGAGAGGGGATGGAAGTGGGAAAGTGACGAGACTAATAATGCCATTGTATGTGAACAAGGTTAAGGGCTTATCAATTACTTTTTAGGTGGGCAAACTCTATTTAGGTTTATAGTATAGTTATGGAAAGTGAATTTAATTTGGGTCAATGAGACTAATACTTTGACAAGTAATGGAATTAGGACAAGGGTGAACTCTCTTAAATTTACTAGTCAATCATAGGTCAACTAACAAACTCCACTATTGTAACGATTCACAACTTAAATAGCATTTAAAAGTTGTGATGTGATAGTAAATTAATTAATTAATTTTTTATTTTCAAGATCTCTGCATGCTGGAGACAAGTGTCTTCAATTTTAAATATTAAAATTACATTTAATTCTCAAATAACATGCGTGCTCTTTGATATATTAAAATTACATTTAATTTTAAAAGTTATGTGTGTTCATTAATAATATAAATCTAAATAATTTTATTATACCATTTAATATGAAAATCACGCGTACCCTTTAATATTATAAATAAATATGAATTTATGATAAAATTTAATTTTTAAAATTACATCATAATAATTTAATTCTTTAAGTTGTATATATATAAAACTCATATAATATTTTAAAATTAAATAATTTTAATATACAATTTAATATATATATATATTGTATATATAACCCAGAAAAAAAATAATACTTAGATTCCTTTGAACCTTTTATTGTTAAGGGCAGACAAATGGAAAAGATGCCCACTTAGATTATTCACGAGGTGGGCATGAGGGTAAAGATCAAGTGGACGGGGAGATCATAAAAAGATAGATGCCTAGATTCCTCTTCCTTTTTAGTTGCTCTAAAGGCCAAAAGGGTGGAGTAGTTTATGGAGAGTTTGTCCCATGCATTTGGCGCACTTTATTCCTTATTTCTTGAATTTATATGAAATTGTTCCGTTTTATTATTGAAAGATAATGCCACCCCATTAGCCTTTCCACCACTCCAAATTTTGTCTTTGTGTGATGGTGCACATTACATCAAAACATTCATAATATATGGATATTAGTGATGAAAGTGTCATGTCTCAATAGGCTTGAGTGGTATAGGGATTATATTTGGACTTATATGTTATAAAAATATTCCATATTATATTTGGTTTTATGTTATGAAAATATTTTGATATATTAATGATGATGATGATTTAATATTATTTTTATGAAATTGGTATGTATGATATTGAAATATATAGATAATAAAAATTGTAAATTTGAAAAGAAAGTAAAATTGAAAAACAAGAATAAGATAATTTATGAGAGAAATAAATTCTGATATCTATGTAGAATGTTAAAAAATTAAGTAATTTTAACTTATGATGTCAAAGAATATTACATGTATCAGAGAGTATATGAACTTGAATAAGACATTATAAAATACAGTAAGCAATCCCTATTTAACTATTCAATCAAACACGTAAGGATATAAAGAGCTCAACTTATTAATTTGATGTTCCAAAATCTTTTGAGTCATTTTTCAACTTTTCATTGCAATTTAAACTAGTATGCATAAATTTCAAACTATCTGATCTACCGCCCTCGATGTGAATATCAAAATGTAACAATTCTCATAACCATACGAATGGTCCTAGTCAATGTCAAGGTTGTAGGGAAGGTCTTGGTCAACATGTACAATCCTAATCAAAACTTGAAAGTAAAAAATGCAAAGATTTGGCCACGTGTGCATATTTCTAGTATGTAGTCTCCTCTCTTGAATTCATGCACTTTGATTTTTGGCACTTTGAAATGAGAAATTTTTGTAAGACTAGAATTGGAAAATGTTTTTTTTGGGGGGGTCTACATAGATAGGATTAGTCTGGACTTTTTGATTTGTCATGTCCTTTAAAGTGAAAAAAGTAATTACAAGTCAATAAACATAAATTGCATAAAATAATAGTGTCGATGAAGTGATGCAAGAGTATGTTAGATGAAAACTTGATAAGTTATTGATTGGTATGTGATGATCATATGAACCTAATCAATTGTCTATTTATAGATGGATTAAATTCAAAGTTTGGAAAAATTAGCATGCATGCAAGTGAAAAAATAAATGAGCCCACCCAATTTAAAAGGTGACACAAGAAAACATGCAAGGATTGTATAAATAATCTTGACAAGTGTTAGGGCTCTATGGACGTTCCTAGTAAAGGGAAACAATGATCATAGCGTTAATAAAGAGGTTGCATAAGGATGTAAGAAATAGGTTTAAGGCTTCATAGGTTGTCATTATGATTCAATAATACTAAAATTTTACCATTCACCCATACATAGATAAATGTACCTAACATATATAAGATAATGTAAAATAAATGATAAGAGGTCATTTTTTAGTGTTTACATTTGACCATATTTTGAGGTTCATGCTTAGCCACTGAGTAGGCATTATGAGCACACACTTGAAATTAGAATATATAAAAAGGATACAAAGGTTGTTTCAAATCTAAGCCTTTGAGTGCTTAGATGTTAATCCTTAGAAATTTAAAACTACACTCACCTTTCATGTAAAAACATAAGTGAGTGGAAAGAAATAAATTTAAATGCATAGTTAGTTGCTATTGAGATGCCTCTTTTGTCCTTAGTATGTAATGAAAGTCTCATAGATTTGACATACTATCAAAGGAGGTAGAACATGGAGTGGATATGAAAAACTATGTTCTGTCAAGTGATGCCCTCCTACATCTAAAAATGAATTTGAATCATTAAATATTAGAAATTAAAGTTGTAACCATATACTCTTTAGGTGACATGACCTCAAATCTACAACATTGAAAATAATGAAATACATGTCCCTTTGTTCCAAATATGCATTGTAAGTCTTTTAGGTGTATAATAACATTAAAAAAGTATGAACATACAATATAATGTATAATATATACCCCTATTTTGATATCTAAAGTAAATATGTGAAATTCACATCTTAAAATAAATTAAATGTATCATTAAAAAATAACAAACATATCATCAAATAACATGATATGTAAAAATTTAACATTTAAAAAATATTAAAAAAAAAATATTTTTTCTTAATGTTGCATCAAGATATAAATAAATTAAAGTAATTACAATGTGAAATAAAATAATAATAATAAGTAAATAATTAATTTTTTATAATAATGAGTGATGGTGCACAAAGATATAAAGAAACATTATATGATAACCCTATATACCCACCTTTCCATTGTATGAAAAAGACTTATGATTTTTATGATTAACTTTTGGTATTTAATGATTATATCAAAGATAAATTTTGAAGCGTTTTTTAAGGTTATGGAAGCCATGACTATATTGGGTATTAATGTAGATTGATTTAATATATTAATAAAATAAGTGTTTTTGGTGGATTTATTATGGTTAATGTATTTATTATATTATTTTATAATTTGATTTAGTTTTTTTTTAAAAATTGATAATTGGTTTTTTTTTTTAAAATTTAGTTAATAAATTATATTTATTTTTTTGTTATGAGTTTGTATTTGATTTATTTTTAATGATTATTATTGTAATGAATAATTTCGTAATGATTGAATAATAAATTTTTAAATATAGACCAATATAGATAATAGTATATTTATTAGCATGTACAGTGGGTGTAGGATGACTTAAAAAGTGGTCAAGAATACCCTAACATAAATAAATTCTAAAAGTTTTATTCCTACATTTAAAATTGGCGATCAATTTTTTCTTAGCTTGAAACCTAAAATAAGTTCTTTGAAATTTTGAAAATTTAGTACATTGACTCTTCATTGTTGTAGCCTTTTGAAATTTTAGAAAGAATAGGAGACTTCGCTTATCAACTTGTGTTACCTCCTTAGTTGTATAAAATTAATATTGCGTTTCATGCAATTTTTCTTAAGAAATCTATGTAGAACTCTAAACATGTAATTGATTGGGAAAATAACACTTCTAAACTTAGTTGTAAATTTAAAATTGAACTTAGGGAAATTATTGATAAAAATTATTAGGAAATTAAGAATTCAAATAATTGAAGAAGTTATCATGAAATTGACCTTTTTAATTTTAATAATGCTACATGAGAAAAAATGAATATACTAATATTAATTATCCACATTTATTTAACTAAGTATTATTGATTATAAATTTTGTTATAAAACAACATCGTGATCTTGTTTTGGGGTTCAAGAAGAGATCCAATGGACAACCTACTTAAATAAATTTAATAAGGTTATGAATGAAATAAAATTGTGAATGATAGAGGATATGAAGGTAAAATGCATTAAATACAAAGGAAATAAAAGAAGATGATGAGAACCAATGTATAACTTTATTAGAAAGGTTTTGTTATGTTAAGTTATATACAATATCTGAGAGATCAAATGTTTGGTGAGTATGTACTCCATAACTTCATTTTTATATATTTAAATAACTACAAAGAATGAAAGTATACATTAATATACAATGGAGGAAGATGAAGCATCAATTAAATTAGTATTTTTTATTAAGGTTAAAGGGGGATAATTTTTTGAACTAGGGTCCCCAAACCCTAGGAGAAGTACAAATAAAAAGGAAACAAAGGTCTACCAAAGACTAAAGGAAAGACATAGACAAAATAGGGTCAGAAACAACTAGAACATAACCCAAATACAATAGAGATACATCATAAAAATAACATAATAAAAAGCTAACTCCTAATCCATGTCAAGATTTCCTAAGATGTCCTCCCAATAACTTTTTATCCTTTTAAGATTAGAATTGATTTGTAACAATAACTTGTCTTTGTCTAGATCTTTCTAGTAACTGCTATACTAAACTTGTTTGCCTTTTCCTTTGGCAGTGGCCTTTGTGTCAAATACCTCTCCCAGGTGAGCTCTAAGGTTCTCAACATTTTGAATCCCCTGATTCATGGTAGCCTTGCTACAATTCACTAGAAAATTGATATTATTTTTGAGCTTCTCATTCTCATTCTCTAGCATGTCAACCCTAAATTATAGACTTTGCCTATGTTGGTTATCCTCCTTGTCTGCATTGATTTGATTGAATCTATCCTTCTCCTACCATAATAACTTAGCCTTCCCTTTAAGGTCAATTAAATTCTTCATAAACCATCACATGATGGGCTTTTGAAGGTCTAGTTATTCAACAATTTTGTCAACATTTTCCTTACCTTTTAAATAAATAACTAAACTATTAAATTTCTCATTTAACTCTTGATGCTAATTATTTGAATAAGTTTTACCTTTATCCTTAACATCATCTCTAATCTTCCTTTTTTAAGCTTAAGGAAACTTAGGCTGAGAGGTCTTAATAATTCCATCCAAATCCTCTTGCTGAATAATATCTTCAGGACTAACCCTATCTTATTCAACTCAGATAGAGTCACCTGAAATATGACCTATTTTACCCTTCTTGTCTATTGAATTCATGATCACATTGGGAGTCTTGGCTGCATTCCTCAACTACTTTTTGATATTATCTTAAGTCTTAATGAATTTAACCTGTGAACCTTTAGTGACTTTAACATATGGACTCTTAGAAGATTTATCCTTGGTATTCTTGCAAACACTACCAAGATACTTGATCCAAACCTTCTTAATGTTCCTAATGTCCACAATTTTATCCTCAATAATTTTATTTTTAGGTTGAGAAATATCAGGATTCAATTGATTCATACCCTTGAAGTATTTATGGATTAAAAATATAACCCCTTCATGCTTGGGAACAAGGTAATTTCCATTATTATATTTCAAAATGGAAGCTTCTAATGAGTGAAGAATGTAGAAGGGAAGGCTTAATAGAATATCATGCCTAAAATAGTTAAGAAAAATGAACAGGGACCATCCAAAAACATTATATCTACCTTTGAGTGTGATGTATTGCATTAGATGAAAAATAACTTCTCTAAATGGCCTAGGTAGAGATTTGTGGTCAAAGCCATTGCGCAGAGTCTCCAAGGTTTCCCCTTCATCCAAAAAAACCTCCTCTCTTTTATAATCTTTGCTTGATTTCAAGATTTATGTTTCCTTTATTATCAAGCCTATTATGTGAGTGATTAACTCCTCTGTGATTTCTAAAGTGACCCTATTAATGTTAATTGTTTTGTCTTCATAAAACTTAGCAAAGAGAATATAAATATCCCTGTCATACCCTTCATTTTTTTCCATGAATCCTGTGAAACTCCCAACTTGCAAGGCCTCCCAAATTCTTCCATTCTTATTGACTTATTTAGGTAATTTGGGTTCAATCCTGTTTAGTAACCCCATAGTGATCACATAGACTCTAGTATAGGGAAGAACAAGGCTTTCCCAAATCCAATGGGCTGAAGAACTGATAAACCCAAGAACTATCTTTTTATTGCCTTTGATTATTGAAAACAAAACTAGAAGGAAAAAAGTTAGATCTAGAAGCTTCTCTAAGAGTCTAAAAAATATAAAGGTCTAAGACTATATGTTAGTCTAAGGTCCCATTGTCTCCTCCACCCAGACTCAGGGAAGTCCCCCATTCCCTCAAATAATATGCACATTAGACAATATTTCACCCATTATCCTTTGGATGATGTCCCTAGGAATATATTTAGAGTCCATTCAAGTGAACTGACCCAAAGAGGCCATATCCTATTTGAAAACTAATCTGCTATACTATTTCCTTCATGATATATGTGTTGGATTAGAACCTATTCCCTGGAGTCTAGAATAGAGATTGCTTCCTCTATCACTTGTTTAATAGTCTAGCTAATGACAGTTTTCCTAGATAGATAATTCAATATATTAAGAGAATCTCCTTGAGCAATTTCACCCCTAGTTGTTGAGCCAATTTAAGTCCCCACAGAGAAACAAGGGATTCATTCCAATAATTGGAATTAACACCCATATCTTTAGCATATGATGCCACAAAGTTTCCCTGATGGTCTCTTAGAATAACACTACCTCCAGTTGGGTTTGGTTTCCCTTTGGAAGATCCATAAAATTTGATCTTCAACCAACCTAATGAGGGGTGGGGGGGGTTCCATCTAGTTATGTTTCTAATCTCATTTAAATTGTTAAATGACTTGGTAACAGATGATTCATAACCGATAAATGTTGCAACATCACAAACTATTATTACTAATGAGTTGTGATCTATAGTACTAACACTGTAAGAGTTCGATAGTATCATAAAAGTGGATTTAGATCTTCTATATGAAAATGTAGGTGTGGAACTTAATGTTGATGATGCTGACATTAGCATAAGGCTAGAAATGCAACATTAGTAAATTGTGGTAAGATCAATTAACCTAGATCCTCTTGGATCATCCACCCCTCCTTGAAGAGCAATGGTCCCCATTGCATGAAATTGAAGTAAGAGATGTGGAAATAAATTGGAAACCTACACTTATATAAACCACTTTACATAGGAAGGCACTTGACCTACTTTGATGATATAAAAGAGAGGGATCTCTTGTCAACATTTTTGTTTAACTCATTTGTGTAAATGACTTGATCCAATTCTACTAGGATACTATAATATTGATTGATGTTTTTTTAAAGAGTCTCTATAGTATTTGGCATATCCAATAGGGGTGGAAAGTCATGGCCCAAGATTTTTTCATTAAAGACTTAAGAAAATAGGTAAGATGGAATATTGGGATCTATAGATTTTTATCCTACTTGGTTGGTGATGGTCTAAGGCACACACCAAAGTAGATGAAGCTTGAGATAAGGTTATATCAATCTTTTCTTCTGGAGGTGTATCCAAACTCGATCACCAACTTGAAAGGTGTGTGGTGTCTAATGTTTATCATAGAGCTATTTATATTTTGAATTATCCCATTGAAAAATGATTTACACTTGTTGTTGAATGTGCTCAATGAATTAAAAAAATGGTCAAATTTTTTTTGAGTTGAAATATTTTCTACTATTGATGACATAAAAGGATAAGCTATGTCGATGGGTGCTAGTGGTTAGAAACTCAATCAGACTTGAAAAGGGATATGTGTAGTAGATATTTGTAGAGTTCTATTGTATTTTTTCTAAATAAAAGGTAGGATTTCATGCCAATTACATTGATGCTTTAAATTTTACACTTTCAAAAGGTGGAGTATCATCTTATTTACCACTTCTATTTGTCCATTAGGTTGTGGATGAAAGGCAGTACATTTGTTTAACTTTGTGTCTAACGTAGACCAAAGCACTTTCTAAAAATTACTCAAGAACCTTGTATCCCTATTAGATAGGATGTTTTTTTGGATTCTAAAGTGAATTCAAACATGATCCAAGTAAATTTGAGTTTTTTCCATATTTTTTATTTCTTTTTTACAAGGTATAAAAATCACCATATTTGAGAATCTATCAACTATACATAAACACAATAATTATAATGCTTAGTAGTGGGGTAGCCTAAGAGAAAATCCATGGAAATGGATTTCCACAATCTAGTTGGAACCCATAAAGGTTTGTAAAACATTGAATCTTATTAATCAACTTAAAATTGCACATGTGATATAATAATTGATATATTTGGATACATCAGACCTTAGATGTTGCCAGAAGTACTTACACAACACTGAAAGAGTCTTTTAAACTCCAAAATGTCCTAAAAATTCAGTAAAATAAGAATCTCATATTAATTTCTATTTATCTACTTCATGAATAATAAATAAGTGCCCAAGGTGATATAGAAGTCCATCCTACAAGTAGAAGTTTGAAAGTGAATCACCATAAAAAAAATTATAATAGATATCTACAAAATACATGTCAAATGGATGTAATTATGAGCATGTATTTAATTCATGTCTATATTTGTCAAGTAAAAAAAATAGAGCTTGAAGTATTGGATGGATCAGGGAATTTGTGACTGGATTGGCACTTCCCTTTTTATGCTTGATTTTCATATGGAACTGCTAAAGGTAAGAAGACCATTCATGATTTAAATCTTGTTTTAGATTGTTATGATTCAATCATAGTCTCATTTCATAAGATATAATAATTATAATGGTTACATGTTTGAACAACAACATAAATCTCATGATAATAAGTAGGGTAGTTTCTTACCAATGTAGTGAATGTTTTAATGTGGTAAGCAACCAAGTGAGCATATTGAGTTAGGAATACTCTAAGTGAAAGTCCAAAGGAATATGCATCAATCTCAAATGGTTTATAAATTTATGGTAATGCAAGTAATAGTGTAGAATAGAGTCTACATTTAAATTCCTCAAATGTTTTATGTTGTGCAACTTCCTAGATGAAATTTTATTTTGCACCACTTTTGGTAACTTGGTTTAGATTACAAGTCACATGAGATAACAAATTAAATCTCTCCTATAGAAAATTTATAACCCCAAGAAACTATGAAGCTATGTGAGATTATTTGATTATGGTCATTCTTAGATTACTTGAATCTTGGTTGAGTCCACATGTTCTCCTTATGTGTCTACTACGTATCCTAGGTATTGTATCCCCCACATAAAAAATGAACATTTATCAATGTTTACATATACATTTTATTTCTAAAAAGTGTCAAACACTTGATTTATATGGTGAAGATGTTCATCCCATGTTTTTCTAAAGATTAGGATGTCATCAAGGTAGACTACAACTAATGAAGAGTGAATGGCCAAAGAATGTCATTCATCATTTACATGATTATATCTAATGATATGGTCAATTAAAAGGGAATTAATAACCATTAAAACAAACCTTATTTTTCCTTTAAGGTTGTATTTCATACATATATAGGATCAACATGAATATGATGATACGTAGACTTAAGATATGTTTTGGGTTAAGTATTTTACACTACAAAGTTGGTCAAACAAGTGCAAAATCCTTGGAAGATGGTAACAATTCTTCATTGTGATATTTTTGAGGGATATATAATCAATGTAAAACCTCCATGTGTCATCCTTATCTAGGTAAAACACAATTGAGCTACCACAAGGTCATGAGTTGGGATTGAAATGTCCTTTGACCATGAATTCATGGATTTATTGCTTGATTCATTCATTCTCTAAAAAATATTTATTGTATAAAAAAGCATTAGGTAGAAGTAGTATAAGAATAAAATACATATTTTGCTTCATTACATAGTGTGTAGGCACTTCCTTTGGTGACTAAAAGATATCCTTGTATTTTTCCAACTTGTAGTTCAACTCTAAGATCTTTGCTACTACTGCTGAAGGAACTATGGTATCTATTAGTGCCATGTTGGGTTCTTTTCCTAGTCACATTATTGAAAAGAATAATAATTACAAAGAGATATCACACTATCATATCATGTGATAAATGGCCTTATACGCTCACCTAAAGTGTGCAGATTAAGACTGGTTCTCGTTAGTTCTATCATGAGATGGTATATACATTAGACTCTCTATACTAGGGTGCTTGAACGGGAATTTATTTATAACTAAAGACATCATAATAAATATAATTCTAAAAATCCTCTCATTTCATGCATATGCTATTTATCATAATAAAAGAGATAGATGCAAATCAAGAAAAAGGGTAGTAGTACCATTAGTTCCATAACAAGTTTACAAGAGGTATTGTATAAACACAAGTATTCCATATTATTACATATCAATGATCACCATACATAGGTAAAATACACAAATATCATGACTAAACTCAAGATCATAGTTCTAAGATCACAATTATCCATCCCTTTTCTAAGTAAAACTAGGGGTATTAATACATGGTTTTACCTCAATCATTCAGTTACATCATTAATATGTAAGTGATGAATTTATAGTGACCATTAACAATAATGAGTTATGGGAAGCCATTATAATGAATACATGTTGATTTAGGCCTAACTTCCCTTATAAATCCTCTCTATGTTAGATTTCAATGTCATGCCCCTATCTTCTCGTGGGCCAATGCTAGATCCATGATTGACTATTCTTCTTTGATACTCGCATGAACTATTTACTAACTATTTTTTCCTTCCACAACTTGATCCAAGTGACACACTAAATATTCAAGTCTTATATCCTCAATCCCACAATATTTTATGCATCTTTGTTCCTTGTGATGTGCTTGTCTTGTGCCTTATCTCTCCTATGCCTAGGTTTACTTCCGTGCCCATCTCTCCCATGCCATCTTCCAAAAAGTAATTAGAGTAAATCAATATAATATTTGGGGTCTAATATCACCCCACACAAAGTTAATATTCCATATTAGATTATGCACCATCCTTAGGTTCCTTAGATACCAAAAATTTAGGTCCCATTTGCTTGATTTGGTGCTTAACTTCCTCCCATTGGTTTAGGGTAGTTTGTAGCTTGGAGGTAATTTATTCAACCTTGCCCTTTAGTCATTTTGTCTCCTTAGGTTATTCTAAAAATTCACCTGCTCAAGTTATAAAAAGCTTAAGTGAAGTAATGTCATCCTTGTGGATGTCCTCAAGCGACCCAACCTGTATCAAAACCTATCTTCAGAGTGTTGAAAAATAGGTATTGAGCTCTTGGAAGTGAACACTAATATTATTTTTTAGTGCCTCCACATCTTGGAATGCTTTGGCATGCTATGCTCTATTCTTTATTATTAACATATTTTTAACTAATTTCTAGTGCTAGTGTTCTTCTGATTGAAGTCTAGATTCCAAAACCTTAGTGAGTCATGCCAACTTGACAAAACCCCCATCAAGTATGGGAACCATGTCACCTACCCAGGCCAAAAGTCTCTTACATACTTTAATAGATTATACAAACTAATCCATAACCAAAGTCTAATCATGCTAGGGATTCACTTGGTCTTTGTATTTTTGAAGCAAAAGAGTCACCAGGGTCTCCAACTTATTAATAGATTCTCTTAGAAGTGGGATCCCATTAACAAGTGCCAACTCACATTTCAAAATTGACTTGCAAAGTTTTAGAGTCTTCACTCGAGCTGTCATTTTTACTTCCTCCTAGCACTTGAGCTCTTCTAATTCCTATTTAAGCTTTAATATTTTAACACATTCATGCTAGTATAGAGAAATGATCTCTTGGTGCTTTTTATGTAGCTAGCCAACTTCATATCTATGTAGAGCATTTTTCTTAATGCCTGTGAGAGCCAACTCAATGAGTGTCATGCCTACTTGGGCTGGTGAACACTATTTGGGATCCATCCAAAATTATTTAGGAAGATCCACCACCTTCGATTCCAAATCCATGATATTCTATGGAGGCTTTAAGTGATGTTATTCATTAAAAAATACATGTAAAAAGGGAGTTCACACCGAGTCTAATTAGAAGAGACTTCCTCAAGGAAATACTCCCATATATAAAATTCTTCTTCAAGAATGTTTTGTGGGAGATAGACATGAATAAAGAGGTTATCACCCTTATTTCCTTATTGATAATTAGATTATTGAGTAGGAACATTTCCTTTATTTGGATCATGCTTGAGTATTTCAATGTCTAGATCAATTTGTTGTTGGTCACTTGGGCCAACATCATATTCACTAGCACCTAGAGTTATGCTTTTATCTACCCCCTCTTTACCAATGGGAATCTCAATATCCATTTACATGTCATTAGGGGTAGGATATTATTTTTAATCCAAGGTTTCCTCCTTTATCTTAGGAGTGGCTTCCCTAGGTTCTTTCTTAAGTGATGCCTTAGGATTCATTGCTCTTTGTTTAAATACCCCAACGCTTGGTGCATAATGATCTTGTCCCGAAGGAATAACTATGTGTTGGGTGGTATCGAGGCCCTCTTCTTCCTATCTTTTAGGAATATATTTATCTTTTAGAGGTGATGGTACCATGATTTGATGTTTAGGTTGCTCCTCTTATGCACTTCTAGTGGCATTAGACCTTGGCCTCTTCTCTTGTATTTACTGCATTCTTTGCATAACTATTTATGGTGGGAGGGGTAGAGTTTATTTGGGAGCCTCATGGATTATTGTATCCTTATTATTAAGATTTAACATGTAATACAACACATGAATGCAATCCCCTATGATAATTTAGTGCACGTTGATATCAATGTTATCTAAATTTTTTCTTCTCCCTATATGCCTTCTTCCCTAGGTAGACATATAATTACCAAAGAGTATGAATCTCATCATCAATTTTATTAGTATAAATGTGAACCTAGTGTGTGTTGGTAATGTGATTCACAAAATTATTGAAATACTTAGTAGTGAAAGCATATGGTAACTTTAACCACCTTGACAAGTTATATGTGGGATCCATATAAATGTACGCGAGTGAATAATGTTACATAATAAAAAATTTGTCTTGATTTACCATATGCATGGCAAAATAATTGGAGACACACCATTAATTTCTAAATTCATCCTTCATCCCTTAAAACCATCATTTCACATTGGCGTGTATAAGATTATGCATATTTGAATAAGGTGAGCCACCATAAGCCAACTAGGAGAACATTTCATGCCATTACATCACCAACATAATGTACTTTGGTGACTCTTTCATGAACCTATTAAAGGAATTTAGTACACTCATGATGCATAACACATATTCCTAACACTTTATCCCTTCCAAGTTTGTATAGGTCTCCACCAATAAACTAGAAATGTACAACACATACAATGAGTTACTTTTTCTCTTGGGCACTATGATGGTCTGGAGCAAAACCTACTACAATAAAATAATTATTTACTCTAATTATTTAGGCATGCATGTAACTTAAAAAATTGTACATCAAGTAAATCATCCTTTATGGTGCATGCTGGTTCATTAGACTCAACACATGAGAGGTGGTTGGGACCAAAATTCACTTTGCCAAGTTTTATGACCATAGGGAATTAGAACTTCTAGAAGAGAAAAATTCATTATTATATTCATCCATGTAACACTAGTTTATTCACAAGTTATTTGAGTGCCTCATGATCTATAAAAAAGGTAAATAGAGAGGGTAACAAGTATTGGAGAAAATTTTAGAGTGCATACACCATGGATAAGGCCTCATATTTTATAGTAGAGTAATTCCTCTCCATCAGTGTTGGCTTGTGACTAGTAAAATATATAATATGGTCCAAATTCCCTTCACCAGGTTTTGTAAGGATAACACCCACCACCATGATAGAAGCATCGATGTGTACATGAAATGGTGTCATCTAGTTTAGGAAGTAGAGGATGTGTGTAGTTACCAATTTCTCTTTCAAAGTCTTGAATTCCTATTAATTTCTTTTGGTCTAATGGAAGAGACCATTTTGTTTGATAAATTATTCTAACAGAGATGTTATGTTAGCATAACTATGAATAAACTTATGATAATAGTCTATGTGACCAAAGAAGGTGCAAACCTCACATTGAGTGGTTGGGGCTGAGAGTTAAATAATAACCACAAACTTGGCCAAATCCATGGTTAGTCCATCCCAAAATATGATGTGCCCTAATATAATCCAAAAATATGTGGAAAATATGCACTTTTTTTGGTTCAAAAAAATTTGAAGTTGTCAATAATGCTTGAGCATGAGGTATACATTAGCACAATGGTCATGCACTAAGATGCAAATGGTCCAATCATCCAAATATACTTAAAGGAACTTGTGGATGAAATATTTAAAGGCTTATACCATAAAGTGAAAGAAGATTGTTGGTGCATTATTTAATCTGAATGGCATAAAATTATACACAAAAGACCCCCATCCAGTGGCAAAAGTATTTTTTACCTTGTATTTCTTGTCAATTTGTACTTGATGATAACTTGAAAATCCATCAATGAAGAAATAGATTTCACATCTAGTGAGACCTTCTAAAATATCCTTTATGAATGGTGTGGGAATGGGTCTATGACACACACAACATTTAACTATCTATAATCCATGAAAATTGAGATTCAACCATCCTTATTGATGCTAGTGACCATGGGGCTAACCCATTAAAATTAATCAATGGGTGTGATAACCCTAACATGTAACATGCCATCAATTTATTTTTTAACATGTGTGTGTAGATTATGATTCATTTGGTATTATCACTTCCTAATTGGGTGAGCACCCTCAACTAATTTGATGTGCATTTTTCCCAATGTTGGATGTAATCCTTTCATCTCTATGTAGCTGTGTGGGAAAATGTCTACATATTCCTGTTGAAACTCAAAGATTTTAGCTAATTCTTATTTAGAATAGTAATTTCCTATAGTGGCCATCTTGGGTGCATCTTTTGTGCCAATATTATATTGAATCATTTAGAGTGGTGTAGAATATGGTTTCTACTCGAAATTCATATTATCTCCCACATCGCATGCCCCATATTCCATATGCAAGTTCAAGTGGTCAAATAATAGTTTTGGTGGATTGGTGTTAGTACCCTCATCAAATTAACATACTACCTCTTGCTTACATTTTGAGATCTATTTCCTATGGTCATATTTGGATTGTGAGCCATGTTCCAACTAATTCCTATTAGGAGTATCAAGTTATTGGAAGATGGCTAAATCATCCCCAATTTCACCATGTATGGTCTGTATTCTATCTTCAACTGGTGCCTGGTCACCTAATTCTACTTGATGGATCACTTGCAATGATAAATTTAGATCTGATTAGGGTGAATAAAATGAAAAGGTGGTGAGTAGACCATATTTGATGAGTTCTCAAGTGTCTGTATCTCTATGTGTTTCTTGATGAATATACCATGATCTAGCTCGAATGCATAGAGTGTCATAAAATGCATGTACCCATAAGGGTTCTAGTAAAAATGTCTCATCAACATTCCAAATATCCTCAAAAATTGATAGATTATCATTAAAGGTCTCAAAACCATTATAACTAAGTATGGAACAAAATTTATTGTCATGGTGAAAGCAATGATGTATCATGATGTGTACCTATTCCCCTGTCAATAACTTATATTAATGAGTATCCCACCAATAATTAGTTTTTAAATGAAGTACAATAGGGAGTGTATGCATGCTTTCATATTCAAAAAACATAATAATCCTCTAATTGATGTAAATACTCCTAAACCTCAATTTGGCCATGAAATCTAAGTGCTTGTTTTAACTAGAAAGGTGGTGCATTCATTAGGCATCCACCAATGAATTGAATAAACTTATATCACTTAGTCAACTTGTGTGGATCATTTATTTATTGACCAAATACTTCAAAACCTCATCTTATTAAGTCATATTATCCATGTGTCCATTGTTTCCAAGTAATGATAGTGGTATCAGAGATGGATTGCATGTCTTCCCATTGAATCATACCATCAAGAGTAAGATCTAGATGTTCCTTTCCTTGTGTTGTGATGTTATAAATGTGGTTGAGTTCCTCATCATCATCAACTATTTATATAAAAGGGGGGAATTGATCGTTAGTGAGAGGAATGACTACATGTTAGGTGTCATTCTCAAATATGATGTAACACTTCTTAAAATGCAAGTCAAAATTATTGGCATAACACCATGGTTGACCCAATAGAGCTAAAAAATCATCAACTTCAGCCAATTTAATTACTTAAAAATCACCTTTGAAAGGGACACCCACAATGTTAATGGTGGCATCCTTGAGAAATCCTATAGGCACTACTCGAGTCTTTTGGACATAAACAAAACATGTGGGGAGGGTTTCAAAGTGGGTCTCCCCATATTTATCCAAGCATCCTTTGTGAGAATATTAACTTCTATGCCAATATCTACTAGTATATCTTGGATCATATCCTCATCAATGAATGCATTCAAAATGATCTCCTTGTCATATTAGCATTTGATTGGACAAGGTTCTATTCACTGTGCATGGTTCAAATGATGATATGTAGGATCTTGGTTGTCTATTTTTGTAACTAGTTATTCAAGAGGGGAATGATGTTTTTACTAAGGAGTAGTTTGCATAGCTCTCAAAATTCATCCTTCTTAGAGTCTATTGAGATATTTTTTCTTTGGATCTCAGTGTGCATAGATGCATCCTTATCCTTTAAAAACTTGATTTCACCTTAGAATTCATGTTATAGGGCCATTGCATTATGTAATACCTCTTCTCATTTTTGAGCATTAGGATAGTTTTGAGCACATAATTCTTCACACTGAACCTTCTCCATAGGTGGAATTGAATTTGGTTGGGAATGAGCACCACTTTATGTCATAATATTTACTTTAGGTACCATTAGTGGGGTGGTAGGGAGTAGTATCCACTAAGCACTTGGATTTTTGACAACATGAATCATCCCAACACCCTTCTCATTATGCTCTTTGGTGATAACCACATATAAATTAGGGAATTCTTCTAGACAATTGCCATTATTACAAAAGGTACAAGTTGGGTAAACCAAGAAATCATGTTGATAGTGGTTTGGAGATCCACACTTATAATAGGTCTTAGGTGGAAAATGACCACCCCCTCATCCATTGCCATGTCCTTAACCCTAAAAAGATCAATCTCAACTAGATTCCTGATTATTAACAACATAAGTTTGGATAGTCCCTCTTGTGTGTGCTTCATAGATCTCATTGATGACTCAATAATCATTAGTATCATGCATATATGAATCACATAATTTATAGTATAGTGACACTTTATCCTAGGTATCATGTTGGAGCAAGGGACAACTCTTTACATCATGATCCTCTTGGTAGATCTTGCAAGACTATTTTTTTATGGTACAAATATTCTTCCATGGGTATTTATTCCTATTATGGCCTTCTACTTCATAGTTAACACACCATAAGCCACTGTGTGTGTCATAATAATTATTGGTCATTAAATTCTACAGTTGAGAGGCCATAGAAGCAATCTAATCTTCTATAAAGGGGCTGATCCTTGTATCTATACTTCCCATAACTTCAACATGGAGAGAAATTTCCAGTGCCTCACATGGGTTGATAAAATCTTTTGGAATAAAGATCAACAAAATAAAAATAAAGTCCCTCCCAAAAATCATTGAGCATGCTATGTTGGGTTAATCTCAAATTATAGTTTTTAATGAACCATTTTGAAATGTGCATCATATTCATGCACACTCTCAGTAATCTCTTGATGTATGTCCTTTAAGGAAATAATTCTTTGTTATTAAAATAAGAATGTCAAACTCCTAAAAGAATGCAATTTTTAATATTTCATATCTCACAACTGCTAGTTGAGGGTCAAATTTATGGTACTATTTGTGTGCATGATCTAATAAATTAGTGTAAAATTGAGTAGCCTTTCATTCTAAATAAGTGATACCTCATGCTTACCAAATGAGTTCACACTTATGAATGTGTTTTTGACACCTTTATATTTGGGAAGATGAAGTGTCATCTCATAATACACCATAGGTACACTCGGTGGTTTTAGTGGACCCTATTGTGGCATTCCTATAATTCCTCCTAAACCATATGGTAGAGGTATAATAATGCATCTAACATTATGAATGATCCTCCCCCAAGAGAATCATGACTTATACTTCCTCTTGTTCCTCCTACAACAATATGTACACCATAAATAGTGGGCACTGAGGAAGGCTGATTTGATACAGTTGGGCCTATAGTTTTCCCAATATTTATATTAGGTCCACTTGGCATTCTAAGGTGAGCCATATGTCATATTTACAATGGAAATTTAAATTTTTAAAGTTAAGTTATTATGCTAAATTTTTATTCCCAAAGATTCCTCTACTGGCTCGAATTCAAATTCTTTAGATTCTACATTTTTAGTATCTAAATTTCTTACAATAATTCTATCAAACTCAAATTCATGAGTATGTACTATGGTGGGAGAATTGGGTATATCTAGATTAAGTTCTACTATCAGTGCCTATCCTACTTATTCCATGTGTACATATGCTATTAAAATGCATGAACCTCTAGTTAGGAGATACTCATTATGCCTTTCCTTCTCTTATGGATTCCTACGACACTTTTAGTATCCTCTTATTGACTCTCTAGATCGATGCCTCTCATATCCTTATGCTTGGCATCATCATAATTTCACTTGTACAGTTCCTTCTACCTAACTTCCATGCTAAAATTCCAATACATACCCCTCCATTTCCCCACCACTCACATTGCTCATGCATGAGAGAGTTTAGCCATCCATAAAAAAGTTATCAAGTATAAAATCAACCATAAGCTTTTTAATCTCTAAATGGAACTATTTTATATACCTTCCATGTGGATCTCATAGGAAGTTGAACTGTGATTCTTCTAGGAAAGAATATTCCATTATATAAATTTTAAGCATTCCTTTCAACCAGACATTACTTCTTGTGTCTAAGAATTTTCCAACTTGAAGAAGGCCATCTAATGTTCTATCGACTAGGAAGCCTTTCGCCTATAATTTCTTGAACAATTTTATGCATACACTAAAATCCAAGCATGCAAGGGCATAGATAATTCTATAAAAAATGCTTTATATATAATCATATAGATGTTTCTCTACCCATGTGTGTGTATAAATTCCTAGTTTAAGATATTAGAGCATCAATTTTTCTTCTACTATACCAATATAACGCTCAATATTATCCAAAGAAAATTGTTTGACCATTTTCCTACCATCATGATAATAAGTGCAATGGATCTTAAAAATAGAAATAAAATGTTGGGTTATTCTACTATTCATACAACTAAAGATAATAATAATTATAAATAGCTGGTGCATTGTCATATCACATGAGAAATGGCCTCGCACGTTCACTATAAGTTCACAACTTAAGATCATTTCCTATCGATTTTATCATGTGATGGTATATACATTGGGATATATATATAATAGGTGATTGAATGGGAACTAGTTGTAACCAAAGACATCATAGTAAATATAATTTTAATAATTCACTCATTTTATACTTAAGCTATTTATCACAAGAAAAAAGATAGGGGAAAATCAAGAAAAAGGTAGTAATATAATTGGTTCCATAACAAGTTTACAAGAGGTATTTAAGCAACACAAGTATTCCATCTTATTACATATCAATGATCACCATACATAGGTCACAATGCACATCAAGATCAAAAATAAGCTCAAGATTACAATTCTAATATCACAACTATCCATCTATTTTCTAAGTAAAAATAGGGTGTATTTATACATGGTTTTAACCTAATCATTCAGTTACAACATTAATATTTAAGTGATGACTTTCCAATGATCATTAATAATAATGAGTTGTGGGAAGTTTCTATAATAAATTCCTTTTGTTTTGGGCCTAAATTTATGTATATATACTCTCTATGTTTGATATTTGATGTTGTGATCCTATCTTCTTGTAGGCCAGTGCTAGATTTGTGATTGACTATTCTTCTTTGATACTCATGTGAACTGTTTCCCAATTGTTTCCACCTTCTATGCCCTTGTTCAAGTCATACACTAATTTTTTGAGTATTGCATTCTTAGTTCCTTATTTTTTTCTACATCCTTGTTCCTCATGACTTTATTTTCCCATGCCAAGGCCTCCCACACTTCATATCTCCCGTGCCTAGGTTTACTTCTATGCCTATGTTTACTTTCACACCCATCTCTCCTACACCATTTTCCAAAAAGTACTTAGAGTAAATTAATTCAAAATTTTGGGTCTAACATGCCACAAGGACATTTTTATGTTTAGATCTGACAATCAAAAGCATAAAATTATTACTAGACCTAACTAAATTATTACACAACTTAGTGATAATGAGTGATTTCTTAGGAACTACTTTGAGTATCCAATATATTTTATCACCAACATCTATGATAATATTTCTAAGATTTGTATCATATATTACATGTCAATTATAAAAATATGGTTGACCAAGTAAAAAATCATATACCTATAATGGAGCAATGTCACAAATGACTGTATCTTGAAGAGGCTTGATATTTACACCAATTAACACTACTAAGTGACACATTTCCTAGATCTTGTACTGAACCATTTAATAAAGTATGGTCGTGTGTGAGGTGTCAGTAGAAATTTCAATATGTGAACTAATTCAGGAGAAATTAGGCTCTTCTAACTTCTATTGACAATGATGAAGTGGACTTATTGAGCATTGATCCACATTTGAGAATGGAAAAATATTTTTGATTCCTCTATTTCCACAAGGGTAGTTGAGATGTTTGTGTTACCCACCATGGTGCTAGGTTAAAATTCCATGATTTTATTACCTTTATCTAATGATGTAGTTTTTGTACATGTTATCTCAATATGTGCAAGTAGAGTCTTCCTAGCATGACAATCTTCACTAGAATGTTTACTAGAGTTATGAACTGAACACACTTTCTAGTCTTGGATTACTTATTTTGGTCATTTTATGATTGTTGTTTCTTTTATAGAAGGTGCATGAAAGTATTCCTTGGTTTGGAATTTTTATTGAAAGATTTAGACTATTGGTTGGTGTCTGAATATTAGCTCCAGCCTTTAATTCAAAATTGTAAGCAAATATATAGACTTCTCTGATTGGAAAGACTTAAAATAAATCCATATTTGACTAGATATATGGTTTCAATCTCAACCTATACTTGAAAATAAGGTTTTATTTCAAATCTTGAATCCCAAGTTTAGACACCAAAGTATGAAATGTATCTATGTATTTAAAAAAAAAAATAATTCTATGCTTCGAGACAATTGAGATAACTTGATGTAATGGTCATCATAGTTTCCAAAAGGGTAATAGGTTTTTTGAGTGCTTCTACAAAGTTGTTCCATGCATCTATATATGTGTTTAAGTTAACTTCATCTTCATAATTTTCATGTGAAGTGCAATAGTTTTCCCACCATTTATTTACTGATAAAGAAACTTTTAGGAGATAAAATGTAATATATTATCAGTCAAATAATTTATTGACCACATAATATGAACATATTAGTTTAAACCAGTTTTCTAGTGAATCTTCATTTATTTTTCCTTCAAATGTAGGGATTTATCGATTGACTTTTACCTTGCATGGAATTTGACCACCAAAACATTGATGACAATTAGAGGTGTCTACTTATTGAGTTGTAGTGGTAAATGATCAATAATAATTTCTCATTCATGTGCATGATCTTATTTTAAATATTCTTGTTGTCTTTTTAATTCATCCTCTATCATCTTATGGAACATTTCTAAAGTTGGTGTTGTCAAATATTTATCTCCCATTTGAGGATGTGAATGAAGGTATGATGAAGGGTCATGAATATATAGCCTTAAATTCTTGTAATTAGACCTCATATGAGTGGGCATATAAATAAGGATGAAGTTTAGATACACCATAATACCACTAAGAAATGATATGAAGTGTTAATGTTATGGTACCATTGATCTAAGGTCCAACAGGAGATCCAATGGACAACCTACTTAAATAAATGTATGAGGGTTATGAATTAAATTGAATTATGAATGAAAGAGGATATGGAGGTGTAATGTGTTATATTAAAAGGAAAGCAAAGGAGATGATGACATTTGATGTAGAACTATTATAGAAAATTTTTATTATGCAAGCTTTTATAGTATTTGGGAGATTATATGTCTATTTTTTATGTAATTCCTAACTTCATTCTTGTTCATCTAACTAAAATGAATGGAACTATACATTAATATATAATGGAAGGAGATGAAGTGTCAGTTATACTATCACAAGAATTGGTAACAACTACTTCATAATCGATGAATGTTGTGACATCACTAATTATCATTATTGATGAGTTGTGGTATACAATAATGACATTGCATGATTTTTACAATAGAATAAAAGTGGAGTTAGATATTCCAAATTGACACATAGGTGTGTAACCTAATGCTAGTGTGTATGACATTAGTGCAAGGCTATGTTGACCATTTTGACCACAAGTCAAAATGGGTCAAGCCCCTATAGTCAAGACTTGATATGGGGATAGAAAATAGTGTCATAGGATGTGTTATGGTCTATTTGATGTCATTTTAATGCCATTATAACCTTGGTTTGATCTAGTTTATTCTTATGTCATTTGGAGTCATGTAGGGGGTTAGACCGTCATGTCATGTCACACAGGAACAAACAGATCAGTTTACTTATGCATTTCACAAGTGTGCTTAAAAAATATTTAAAGAAAAAAAGAATACATGGAAATGATGCTTTTAGTTCCAATATCATCCTTTGAAAATTTCATGTCTTGATGAGTTTTCTATCTTAATATACAAGCATTTGAAGTTGGACCAGCAAAGATAGACATGTATGGGGACATCAAGTTTAGGCCTCATAAAATGACCATTTGGATTAAAATGCTCCTAAGGTTTAATGTAGGGTTGATAAGTGGAAATATATTAATTGTTTGGATTATATCTAATGGTGTGCAGGTGAAGGTGATGTTAGTGGGTACAAAAGATCTGATGGTACACATTTGATCATGCAGATAAGATCCAATGGTGAGCATGAGGTCAAAAGGTTAAAAGATACTAATAAAATGAAATGGTGACATGTGTCATAATCATGAAAAACTAACAACATATCAATGGCCTATGTTTGATCATAGGTATTAAGATCTAATGGTGCATGTTGAGTCAAAGAGTTAAAGGATCCTTAAAAATCATGCAAAGCCACTAAGTGGCAAAATGTTGTTTAATAAAGCTAAGATCAATGACACACATTGAGTCATGAAAATAAGATCCAATGGTGTACAAAGTAAAAGAATCATAGGATCTTGATAAATCATGTAATGTTGTTAAATGTCATCATCTCAGATGCTTGGGTCATAGATCAATGATTGATGTCAAAATTTGAATTGAATAGACTCCAGAGGAGATTGATAGAGTAATTTTGATCAAATTCCAAATGGACAAGATGGGGCTACATGTCCAAATGATGATAGGCATATTTTAAAATGGGATGAGAAACATGGAAAGGGAATTACACATAGGTATCCATGTAGGATCAAAGGATACTATAGTAAAGCAAGCCGTTCAGACTCATACGCCACCATGAAAGCTCAGTCGAGATCCAAGATAAATAGAGACTACCAGATGTGAAGAGTTAAGGTCCAAAAGACTAATGAATGACTGCAACTGGTAAATATAGGTGTCTAAAGGATAGATAAAAGTTAAGAGAACATATTATGACTGCCATAACATGTTTCAACCTCCCTTGGATAGTACACATGTGTTAACTCTCTCCAGTTCAATTTAAAATGCTCGAGAGATGATCAATGATGAAAGGTAGTTTATGGTGCATAGTAAAAGGAGTTTTATGCCACATTTTAGGAGTTTTATGTTTTGAGAGCCATTTTCCCATTATACCTTTAATGGTCTATTTATGAATTTATCCTTATGCATGTGTAACTCTTCCTATCAACTAGACATGTGTTCTAGTAACTTTTGAACTTCATTCTTTTCTCCTCTCTTTGAAATTCTATAAGTAGCTACCATTTTAGCCTTTGTAATCTAATACCACACCATGTATGGCAAATTCCTACTAGTTTTGACATTTAACTTTACCTTATAATAATAAATTCAATCTATTTTGAGTTTATATCTCATCTTGTTAAAGTGTGTGAATAGATGTATAGTGAATAACTAAGTGATATCAATCTATCCTTGCTTTCTCTCAGTCCTTCCATGTTTGATGCAAGTGATTTCAACCTAGCAGGTCATATGAAGTGTAGTTAAGTATATGAATTTGTCTTAAGTGTATAATGAGTCTTAGTATCTACAATTTATCTACGGTTTTATTTACCTTGGATAGTCTTTATGCATCTCACCTTCATATTGAAACACTAATGCTAGTGTATTTTAGGACTCTTAGGCTAGTGTTGTAGGCATTGTTTCCTTATGAAAGAAGTATAATTGTCATGTGGAAGATATCTTTGTGCATCACCCTTTTAGAATAGGTTTATTTCATGCAACTTCTATCCCTTTTCCCCCATAAGCAAATAATTAGCATAGGTGAAGGTACTTCAAGATATATTCAAAGAGTTAACCCTTAAATATAGAGGCTCACTTCCACCATATGTACACCCAGATACTTGTAAGTGTTCCCATTATGCTCAAATATAGAAGAGGATTGAACACCCTCTTCGAAGATGCAAGATTTGGTGATAATATTTTTGGCATGCCCAATGGAACCCATTATCTTCAATATAATTTATCAAGGTGAATGCTGATCTTGATAACATCAGCTATAAATTGGTGTGCTACTGAACATTTTATAACTCCATCAAGGTAAAGTATGGTCCAAAACCATTATAATGTTATAAAATTTCTCTCATAATTCATGGTTCTTTCTAGGTAATCCTCTAATAGAGTGCTCAACCCCATTAATCTACCTATTCAGCCTGAACTTTCCCTTGAAGTCCAATATCCTTAGCCTAATATGCCCTTTGGAGAACCAATAGATTTTTATAGGGGGGAAGAGGTTGAATAAATTGAAAATTTTGAAGATTTTAAAGAAGATATGGCTAGAACTCATGCCTTCCCCATATTTAATACTGAAAATATAATTCATCTTCAAGCATATGATTCCATTCCTCTTAATGCCACAAAAGGTGTACCCATATTCAATGGTGAAAGTCATGTTACACCTAATGAACACATTATGGATGTATCCAACTTTTTCATCTTCTATAACATCACTTAAGAGAACATTTCCATTAGACTCCTTTCCATGTCCCTTCGAGGGAAGACTCTTGATTGGTACATGACTCTAGAAGGTGGGTGCATCGCATCATGGCATGATTTTGGAGTATTATTGACCTCAATATTTATTTATGAAAATGACCATGCCTCTCTCATACATCAATTAAATGCAATAAAGAGATGACCTAAACAAATAATGCATGAATTCAATGAGAGGTTCCAAAAGAATTGGTTTAGATTTCCTCCTCCTATGAGGCCACCTCTTAGTTTTATGTTCACTACCTACTTGAGAGCCATTGGAACTGAAATAACTATCATGCTTCAATCCATGGGTGGTTCCACTCTTCCCAAAGCATATAAACTTGCTATCAAAGCTAAAAATGGTCTCATCTAAGCTAGAAGGTTGCCTCCTAAGGTGCCTATGCCTCCATTATCTTATACTTTTGATAATACTCTAGATGTGGCCCAAATTCCTAATGCTAAGACCAAGCCTAAGGTTTCTCCTAAGAAGGCATATAATATGGGTAAAGATGCATTGGTGTGCTACTCAACATTTTATAACTTCATCAAGGTAAAGTATGGTCCAAGACCATTATAATGTTATAAATTTTCTCTCATAATTCATGGTTCTTTCTAGGTCATCCTCTAATAGAGTGCTCAACCCCATTAATCTACCTATTCAACCTGAACTTTCCCTTGAAGTCCAATATCCTTAGCCTAATATTCCCTTTGGAGAACCAATAGATTTTTCTAGGGAGGAAGAGGTTGAATAAATTGAAAATTTTGAAGAGTTTGAAGAAGATATGGCTATAACTCATGCCTTCCCCATATTTAATACTAAAAATATAATTCATCTTCAAGCATATGATTCCATTCCTCTTAATGCCACAAAAGGTGTACCCATATTCAATGGTGAAAGTCATGTTACAAGTATAAGATAATGGATAAAGATGCATATATTCAATGGTTGGAAGCTAAGTTTGGGAGAGGAAATATGTTTCAAGGTTCCCATAAAAATTCATAGCCTTATCAACAACAATTTGGTTATCAATATGGAATAAGAAGAGGTCAATGGTATCCTAACCCCAATAGGCCTACCAACACATAAAATCCTAACTCTACCACCAATGTAAGATAAATGGTACTGGTGCATAGCAATTTGGTAGAAGGAGAAGATTGGAAATAATTAAAATTCATGAATTATAATTAAGGTTTAGAGAAATATCTTTTTTTCCCAAATAGGAGTTACTCCACTCCTATTAGATGAGGATGAAGTCATGATGTAGACAAGTGAAGGTGGACAACCTCAAGTAGAGATCTTCACCAACTTCTTAGTTAAGGACACCTTTGTGATTAATCAAGGAACCTCTATTTAAAATTACACTAGATCCAAGAGAAGTAATTTAGGTGGTGATATTAATGTGCCTACAATCTTATTCAATACTCATACAAAGTAACAAGGTATGGTTGTAGGTGTGACAACCTCAAATAACTCTACACATATTCCAAATCAGAATGTTGAAAGGAATGTCCAAGGCACTCTAACTCCTTAGGTTCCTTGCACTTCCTTTCCTCTAAAAATACAAGATAAAGTAGTTATTCTTCTTGAAACATTATATATTCATTTAAGAGTACTAAAACATCTAATTCCCTTTGGGATATTGTTCATATGCTTGGTCAAAAAGAGCTCATACAAAAATAGTTATCTACTATCCCTAATAGTATCCCTCCTAATCAAATTCATGGTCATGTTTATTTTATAAATGCTACTAACACTATTTTTGATCCATATACTAGGGCTAAGAAACCTCCACCATTTTATCTCACTCTCATAGTGGGTGACAAACTGGTCCATAACTACATAGTTGATAGTCGAGCTTCTACTTAAGTCATACCCAAAGTGGTAGCTAATAAATTAGGACTAAAGTATGAGCCTCATAGAAAATTAGTTCTAAAACTATATGGTAAACTTTATAATATGATATTAATAATAAAAAACTTGAAGGTTTTCTTGCATGATTGCCCTAGTTTTCGTATCCTTCAAGATATAGTTGTTGTTAATCCGAACTCACTTTGTAACTTGCCTATCAAAGGAATTTACAACCAAGATATGTGGCTATATCTCAAATGATGGGTGTTTATTTTCCTTTAAAACAAGATATGTAATCAAGGTTACCATAAGGACTCAACCTCTTGTAATGTTTCATATTGAGCCCTACATTGAGATAAGTTCTAACTTGAATTGTGTTATTCATAAAGAGAAAGATTATATTGTAGATGATGATACTTATTCCAAAATTGAAGTCATTTATTATTTATTTCTTGATGAATATGGTACCAATAATTATGATCATGATCATTATGCATTTATGGAGGAAACTAATCTAGGAGTATATTGTATACATGAAGAAGGAATACCAACACCTCTACTTTTCAAATAAGAAGGTGAAGATGACGAGATGTGGAAGATGGTTTTTGATAGTTAAATAAGTAGAATTGGTGAAGGAGCTGGTGTTATATTGGTCTCCCCATATTTACAAAAATAATATGCTTCATATAGATTCCATTTCTGTTGTACTTGTAATGTGGTTGAGTATGAAGGTTTAATTCATGGCCTTTAATGGGCAAGGAGAAAGGGAATCAAGAACTTGTAAGTATATGGAGATAGTGAATTGGTTGTGTATTAGGTTAAAAATGTGTTTGATTTCAATAACCCTTTTCTTAATTCATATAATCATAGGGTATGATATTTGATTAAATACTTCAATGCATTCAACATACAATCAATCCCAAGAGAGCAAAATAATCATGCTGATATACTAGATGCCATAGGAGCTCAATGTGATACTCCAACTACAATAAAAGAAGAGGGAAATCAATTTAAAATTAAGATAATTATCAGACATTTTATACCTGATAATGAAGTGTCTTGGCAAGTTTTTTATAGTGACAAACACATTGCATACTTCTTGAAAAATGAGGATGAGTTTTCTTCAAGGAATCAAAAGAGACTCCAAAAATAGTTTGGTGATCCGATTGTGTAGCTAAAGACAAATAAGATACCTAAGGGTTTAGTTACCTTAGAAATTATCTTCAATGATAATTATTAAAATAATAAGGAAAAAGTGAGTATGTCTACAAAAGAGGATAATTATGAAAGAGTCTTGATCTTCAAAGATAGACTCCTCAAACTAGGCAAAGTATGTTCTACATTAGAGAAACAATCATTCATTGAGTTGTGTAAAGAGTTTCATGATATATTTTCTTAGGAATATAAGAACCTCAAAGGATTTGATATTATCTTATCACACCATACCATTTAATTGAAACCTAGAGTTAATCCGGTTAGATAGAAACAAAGATACATCAATCCCAAGGTTGAGCAATTCATGAGGTTAGAGATTACCAAACTCCTTGAATCTGAAATAATATTTTATATCAAGCATTAAAAATTGGTAGTTAACCTTGTGCTTATTAGAAATAATAATGGGGAAATAAGACTTTATGTGTACTTTAGAGACCTTAATAGGGTGTTACTCAAAGATCACTATCCTCTACCTTTAATTGAATAGATTTTACAAGTTGTTTTAGGATCTCAATATTTTTATCTCTTAGATGGATATTCAAGTTATAATTAGATTATTTTGAATGGATATGACTAGTTTAAGACAACATTCACTACTAAATGGGGGAATTTTACTTATATAAATATGTCATTTGGTTTTTCAAATGTTGATGCTACCATTAAAAGAGCAATGGATATGGCTTTCCAAAAGTTTGATCAATGAGATGTTGTTTTATCTAGATGATATAACAGTGTTTTCTAAAAATGCTAATGAAAATATGCAACACTTGGGATAAGTGTTTGAAAGATGTAGGAAGTATGCAATATCTCTTAATCCAAAAAAATGCATCTTTATTGTCCATGAAGGTAAGCTCTTAGAACACATTATTTACAAAGAAGTTTTGGCTATTGATCCTGAAAGGATAGAGGATATTTTAGGTCTATTATTGCCATTACATAATAAAGGTCTCAAAAGTTTCTTAGGTAAGATAAATTTTTTAAGGAGATTCATACCTAGTTTTGCATCTTTGGTGAAACCTATCATAACTATGCTAAAAAAGAGTTGGGTCTTTCCTTGGACTAAGGAAGGTAAGAATAGTTTTGAAGCCATTAAGAAAATAATTTCACAAGATCCTACTCTTGTGAATCCTAATTTTGATAAATACTTCATGTTTTATTCATTTTCTAGCCTTGATACTATCTTATCTATGCTAATAAAAAGGAATGAGGAGGGTGTAAAGTAAGCAATTGCATTATTTAGTCAAGGTTTGGAAGATTATGAAATCAAGTATACCTTTGTTGAGAAGAAATTATTTTCTATTGTAAGAGGACTAAATAAGTTTAGGAATATGGTTTCAAATAATAAAATTCATGTTATGGTCTCTCATCCTAGTACCGAGTGTATTTTGAGCAAAGACCGTAGTGAGAAGAGGGTAGGGTGGATCAGTAAGGTAATAGAATATGATGTTGATATCAAAGTAAAAAAGTTGATAAGAGGTAAGGGAATTTGTGAACATCTAGCTTCAGATCTTCATGAGTCAAAATAAGAGGTTTTAATCAATCATGATTACCCCCAACCAGCTAGTTCCTTGTATATATAGAGTTAGACACAAGTTGTGATCATATTTATTCAAAGTGGTGAGTATCCTAATGATATGATTAGATCTTAAAGGAGATATTTTAGATTGCAAGATATTCCATTTTGACTTGTATATGGCATGATTATTATAAGATATACTAATGGTGTATTATTTATGTGTATTGACAATGACCAATTTGGAGTGTTGCTTGAGAAGTTCCATGATGGAACAACATGAGGTCATTTTTCCCCAAGAACCACAATTGCCAAGATCATAAGGGTAGGATATTATTAGCTTATCCTATTCAAGGACTAACATGATTGGGTGAGAAGGTGTGTACAATGTGATTTCTTTATGGGAAAACAAAATCTTGTAGCTCTTCATTTGAAGCTTATCCAAGTAGATCAACCTTTCATGCAATGGGCTCTTGATTTCATTGGCATGATAAAGCCCTCATCAAGTGCTAGTCATAAATGGATACTCATAGTAATTGATTAATCTAAGAGGTGGGTTGAGGTAGTAACATTGAAGGAAACTAATGACAATGATATCTTGGAGTTCTATGAGAGCATCATAACAAGTTTTAGCACTCCTACTATTATTTTAGATAATGCTCTTGCTTTTATGGCTGCTAAGATCGATAATTGGGTAAATAGTAATGACATATTCTTGAGTAATTCATCTAAATATTATCTTTAAGGTAATGGGTTGGATAAATATACTAATAAGAATATAATCAAAATCATCAAGAGAACCTTGTAGCATAACCAGAGGGATTGGCACACCAAATTGAAGACAACCTTATGGGCTGATAGGATAACTCCCAAGAGGTCAATAGGGAATTCTCATTTTATGCTTGTCTATGGAAGAGAGGCTAGGTTGTTTATCTCTTAAGAGCTTCCTACCTTAGAGTTTACACATCAATTAGAGTTGCCTAAAAACACTCCAATGGAAGTGAGATTGACATAATTAATGGAGCTAAAAGAGACTAGAGATAAGGCTCGTCAAGTTATAGAGCATCACCAAATACTAATGAAGAGGTCTTTTAATAAGAATGAAAATCCAAGATCATTTAAATAAGGTGACATAGTATTGAAATGAGATTAAGATAGAGCAAAACCAAGGAGGCATACCAAATTTGACACCCTACAGAGTGTACCATATGTCATCATCAAGTACAAGTAAAATAATTACTTCTAATTAGTAAGGATGAATGGAGAAGAGATGCTTATCCCTATGAATGGGATACATTTGAATCCTTGTTATTAAGGAGTAAACTTTAGTTTTTTAAATATTAGATTAGGTGTGTGTTTTTCTTCAGTTGTTTGTGTTGTGTTCCCTAAGTGTTCCAGTTGAACACGTGTGTTTCTTTGGAGTTTGTATCATTTTGTTTGCCTTTCTCTTATGTTTTATGTGTTTGCAAAGGCAATTTGTGTGTCAAACCTATGTAAAAGTGACTTCATATCTCAATGGATAGGATTAGGCATCTTGTCTTGGCATAATAAGCATATCACCTTTGGAAAATTGCTAAGAATGTTGACCATTTTGACCACAAGTCAAAATGGGTCATCCCCCTATAGTCAAGACTTGCTATGGGGATATAACAGTATTATAAGGTGTTTTATGGTCTATTTGATGTCATTTAATTCCATTCTAACCTTATTCATGATCTAGTTTAGTCTTATGCCATTTGGAGTCATCTAGGGGGTTAGACCATCATGACATGTCACACAGGAATGAACAAATCAGTTTGCTTATGAATTTTAAAAGTGTGATTAAAAAACCTTTCAAGATAAAAATAATACATGAACATGATGATTTTGGCTCCAAGATCATCCTCTACAAATTTTGTGTCTTGATGAGCTTGCTATCTCAATATATAAGCATTTGAAGTCGGACTAGAAAAGATAAACGTGCATGGGGATGTCAAGTTCATGCTTCATTAAATGACCATTTGAATTAAAATGCTCATGAGGTTAATATAGGGTAAAAAAATTGAAATATCTTGTGTGTTTTAATCAGATCTAATGGCATATGGGAAAAGGTGATGTTAGTGGGTTTGATAGATCTGATGGTGTGCATTTGATCATGCAGATAAGATCCAACAGTGAACACAAGGTCAAAAAGTCAAAAGATATTGATCAAATGCAATGGTGACATGTGTCATAATCATAGAAAACTAACCCCACATTTAATCATAGGTATAAATATCCAATGGTTTGCATTGAGTCAAATATTCAAAGGATCTTGAGAAAGCACACAAAGCTACTAAGTGGCGAAACATCATTCAATCAAGCTAAGATCAATGACACACATTGAGTTAATGAACAAGATAAGATACAATGGTGTGCATTGATTTAAAGAGTCTAAAGATATTGAGAAAACATGTAATGCTACCAAATTTCATAATATTGGATGCATGGGTCATAGATCAATGACCGATATTGAAATTCAAATCAAAGAGACTCTAAAGGAAATTGATAGAGCAATTTTGATCAGATTTCAGATGGACAAGATAAGGATATGTGTCTAAATTATGACTTGAATATTTTAAAATGGAATGAGTAACATGGAAAGGGACTTAAAATAGGTATCCATGTAGGATCAAAGGATTTTGTAGTGAAACAAGCCCTTCAGACTCATATGCCACCATGAAAGCTCAGTCGAGATCCAAGATAAACAATGACTGCTAGATGCGAAGAGTTGAGGTCCAAAAGACCAATGAATAACTATAGATGGTAAATATAGGTGTCTAAAGGATAACTAGAAATTAGGAAAACATATTATGACTATCATATCATGTTTTAACCTCACTTGGATAGAACACACGTGTTAACTCTCTCTAATTCAGTTTCAAATGCTCAAAAGATGATCAATGATGAAAGGCAATTTTCGGTGCATAGTAAAAGGAGTTCTATGCCAAACTTTAAGAGTTTTATGTTTTTAGAGATATTTGTCCCATTATAAATTACATAGTCTATTTATGAATTTATCCTTATGTATGTGTAACTCCTCTTATCAATTGGACATTTGTTCTAGTGACTTTTGAACTTCATTCTTTTCTCCTCTCTCTAAAATTCTATAAGTAGATTCCATTTGGGCCTTTGTAATCTAATACCACAACATGTGTGGTGAATCCCTACTATTTTTGAAAATACACTTTACCTCATAATAATAAATGCAATCTATTTTGAGTTCATATCTCATCTTTTTAAAGTGTGTGAAGAGATGTATAGTGAATAGCTAAGTGATATCAATCTATCCTTGCTTTCTCTCAGTCCTTCCATGTTTGATGCAAATAATTTCAACCTAGCATGTCATATGAAGTGTAGTTAAGTGTATTAATTTGTCTTAAGTATATAATGAGCCTTAGTATCTACAACTGATCTATGGTTTTACTTACCTTGGATAGTCTTCATAAATCTCGTCTTCATATTGAAACACCAATGCTAGTGTATTTTAGGACTCTTAGGCTAGTGTTGTAGGCATTGTTTCCTTATGAAATAAGTATAATTTTCATGTAGAAGACATATTGTTTCATCTATATTTTATGATAGGTTTATTTAATACAACTTATATCCCTTTTCCCCCACAAACAAATAGTTATCATAGGTGAAGGTACTTCAAGATATATTCAAGGAGCTAGCCCTTAAAGCTAGAGGCTCACTTCCACCATAGGTACACCCACATACCTGGAAGTGTTTCCATGTTTCCCAAATTTTTAAGAGGCTTGAAAACCCTCTTATAGGGTACAATATTTGGTGACAATAGGTTGGATGTAAAAAAATAGTAAATTGAGGTAAAATATAGTGACCCACATCCTTCTAGATCATCTCTTGGGGAAAACAACTAATTTATGGGATGGGGGGGAGTGGAAAAAAAGATAATTTTTTCTTCTTCTTTATATTAGTCATTTGTTTTAGTTTATATTCTTTTTTTATGGGGAGGTATTTATAAATTCCTACCTTCCTCCTAAATCATACCTACCTCTTTCTAGATAATAAAAACATCTCATATCTTCTTTCTTATTTCCATGAGTTTTGTTTCTAACATAACCCAAGTTATTTGAAATAGTTATTATAGATCCAAAACTTGCTTCATGTATACATTATTCATGTATAAAATACTATTTTTCATATTTATATTTTACAGATGATATTTCTTATAGGACTTCTCAGCACATCAAATGTCCCTGAGTGCATGCTCTCAGAAATGCACTGATAAATGGGTTAGGTAAGACCATGGTAATTTATAATATATTTTTACATACTATTTTGTCATACCTTCATCACTATCAGTGTGGAATATCATGAGTCTAATTTATATTTTCATTTAGTTTATTTTTATATCCTCCCTATATTTTTTACTATATCGACATTGATTATATAGTTATTTTTGGCAGGTTTATCTCTAATACAATTCTGATTATGCATGTGTCTTTTATATTGTATCATGACTAATGATATAATATTGAGTTAGTTTATACCATTGTATTTATTGATCCATATCGATACTAACAACTTAGAGTTATAATTGATTTCTAGGTTTTGATTTATATATAGGGGTCATAGATTTCATTCCCAATACACAATACACTCATCTTCTCTTCTTATGATCACATATACTAATTAAGTAATAGAAGGATAAGTTAGAGGAAAAATGCTTATTATTTTTAAGGTCAATATTTCTTAAGGTCTTTGAAGCTCAATAGGATTTGAACTAACGAGATGCCCTATAGTCTTTGAAGTCCTTTTTTCATTAGTTACTCGCATGTCACATTTTCCTTAGCTATACTTTGACTGTGTAACTTTTTAATCTAGAGTATTATGCAATAGTATACAACTATATACACTAGCATTGTTAATTAGTATGAATTTACCATAGTTTCACTATTTTTTTTCAATACTATTGATTATTTCCTCTATCTTGCTCTCCACTAACATATTTTATTTCCTTTATTTATTTACATTTTTTGAATATTCATGGATTTTATTTCCCAATTCATTGAATTCTTATTCCAAATCTAAATTGAAAAAATCAACATCTTGAAATTAGTTAGACTATCCCTAAACATGATTTTTGACGTCCATCTTGTGTGGGTTGTAAGTGAATCTACTGATAGATCCCGAAGTTATCATTCTATTGATATGGCCTTTGTAAACATTTGTAATGTTGGATATTAATCATGTGAATCCAAAAATATTTATAACTTATTCCTAACATTGTACTCTCCTTTACCCCTTTTTTGTTTTGTATATTCACCCTCAGTCTCCACATTTATCAGTATTTAGTTCAATGGGCCTAGTTCCACAATGTGTATTTCCTCCTCCTCACCCTATGAGGTGTTCACCTCCTTCCACACTTCATCATTATGGTCATTCTTTGGATATTATAAGATATGTTGTAGCTTTCAACCCATAATTATATACTTTTACATATTCTTATTATTTTCATCCCTAATTATCTTCCTCTTCTTCAAGGTTTTTTTAGCATTTCCCCCCTTTGGTGGTGTATTTTTAGCATCCTTTGAGTTGATATCTTCTCCACTCACCTCTTTTTTATATTTTAATTTAGATCCTTTTCAATTATCTTCCTCCATCTAATTATCATGTTATTTTGTGTCATGCATTCCATAATTTTTTTATCCTTTCCTATTTGAGCCTTATCTATAATTCTCTTTTTCATCTTCTCAGCCTCCACAACACCCATCTCATTCTCCAATGCTAGAGGTTCATCCATCCAAGTGGTTAAGACAAATAATGGATTGAAGATGTGTAATAAATAAAGTTTTAAAATGTGTAGAGAGATTGTAAAAAATATTTCATTTAATCTAAAAATGAAGCTATTTATCATCCAATCTATCCCAATTTTACTTATTGTTAATATAGTATTATCATAAGTGAGATTGATGATAAAATATGCACCAAATAACTTCAGATCAAAAAATATAAGCTTGATAGTTTTCATTTATAAATAATTAAAAATAAAATCATATCTAAAACATGTGCAAAAATAATTTCCAAGAAGAATAATTTCATCACACTTGTGCAAAATGTTTTATTAACAAGAAAGGCTAAAACTTGCCAATTACAATAAATTTGCATGGCAAGTTAATACTAAATTAATACCTTAATTAAAAACTAAGTTAACTAAAAGTATAATTCTAAAAATAGAATCTAAGATAATTTAAATTTTATTCAATAAAATAATTTTGACTCTAGTAAGATAAGGTCAACATGCAAGATGCCTTTATCAACAAGTAAACACAAACATGCACACTAGACAAACAAGGCACCCCAAATCCATATAAATTAGGAAATTTAATAAAAAATATTAAATTCAGTTAACTAAACTCTGAAAAAGTGCACCCCATATTTTTGAGATAAATATATAAATATTTGATCTCAATTAAGTACATATTTATTAAACTGGACTCTAACTGACATATCTAACTATTTTTTAGGAAGTTCCGCAAAAGTGTTCAAATTTGGCCAAAAAATTAATTTAGGACATAAATTAATTAAATAAACTTCATAAACTAATAATAAATAAATAAAATAAATATAACATTAATAATCAAGTGCCAACATTGATATCATATTCAACATCTCCCCCTTTGATGCAAAGAACATAAATGCCTATCATCTCCTTAAGTCTTCTTCAAAAATCCCTTAGTGAAAATATCAAAAAAATTATCTTCACTTATCCCATAATAAATTTCAAAAAAAATATCATTGATCAAGTCTCTAAAAAATGATATTTGAGTTCAATATGCTTGGTCTAACATGAAAAACTAGATTCTTAGACAATCCTGTTGCCCCATTATTATCACAAAAAAATTGTGTTAGCTTAAAATGAGTCTCTAAAAAATAAATTGATTCTTATAAACCATAGTCCTTATATGTAATATGATGTAATGGTTATATATTCACCTTCAGTAGAGTATAATACAACTATAACCTGATTCTTTGAAGACCATGCAACTAACCCACTTCCCAATGTGAAGCATTAACTTGAAGTTGAATTCTTATCATAAAGAGATCCTCCCAAATTTTAATGTGTATAAAATTAAAATATTTAAATTTTTGGTTTGAAATTAATAATATGATTGTAGTTATCTCTTACATATCTAAAAAATTCTCTTCACTACTTGTAAATGTTTGTTTGAAAAATTGCCCATAAATTTAGAAACTAGTGAAACTCCATAACTGATAACAGGTATTGTCATAGTGAGATACATAAAACCTATCACCATGACTCTAAAATTATTTTAATCATATAAATTAATTATTTTATCACTCATATTTTTTATACTTACAATTAGAATGTCCAATGGTGTAGAATCATGAAGATTAGACTTATTTAACATGTCTTGGGAATATTTGGCTTGAAAAATAAACACTTCCTCTTTTTGTGGATGGAATTCCATGCCAATAAAATACTTCATAAGTTAAATATCAGTCATCTCAAATTATTATTTTATATATTCATTTAATTTTTTCAACATCTTCATAGAGCTACCTATAAAAATCAAGTCATATATGTAGAGAAAAACACATAAAACATTAGAACCCAATGCTTATATGTAAAGAGTTGGTTCATTTTGAATTATTAAAAATATTTGATATAAAAACAACTATAAATTATTTATTACCAAGCTCTTGGATCTTTATTCATCCTATAAAGAGACTTATTCAACTTATATATCAAAAACTCTTTACTCTTTACCTCAAAATCTTGTGGTTGCCCCACATATAATTATTCTTCAATAAATATATTTAGGAATACACTTTTTATATAATTTTTATGGATTTTACGTCCTTTATGATCAGATAAAATAATCATTAGTCTTATAATATCTTAACATGCCACAAATGCATAAGCTTCCTCATAGTTAACCCCATATGTTTGTGCAAATCTTTTTGCAACTAGTCTAGCTTTTAGCTTGTCAATTGTACCATCACTCTTCACTTTGGTCTTGTAGACCCACATGGATACAATGAAATATTTATAATATGGAGGTTAAAAAATATTACATTTATCATTCCTTTCCATTTAATACATCTCAAATTTTATATCACCAACACACTCTTTATTTTTGACTAGCTTTTACATAACTTCTAAATTCACTAGCCATAAATGACAATGCAACCATATTATTTTCATCATAAGCACCATAAAAAGATTAACTTAATGATGTTGAAAATTTATGTTAATTATGTCATATTTATGATATAAAATTTTATTGGTAGGATGTGGATTCAAAAACCACTTGTTCTTACTTAGAGTTGATGAAGATGGATGATTAGTCTCTTGGAAAGAGCCAATATTATTTCCTATTAAACTAGAAACATGTGTAAGTATTTGTAATTCATAAAAATAAAATTAAATAAGATGCACCCATTAAATTATTAAATATTTATCTATATTATTAGAATAAAAATAAACCTTATATTTCAAAAACCTACAATCCTTAGAAATAATTATAGATTTACTAGTAAGATTATAAAACTTGTATGCTTTGCTTTCATTATTATATCCTGTGAAATTATGATCAATACTCTTAGGTTACCAATTTAGATAAATATAAACATCATTTATTTCACTCTTACCTTGAATTTTGGTGATTTTTATGCTGTCCTTTATTTCAAATTGGGTGGACTTTCCATCCCCTAATTGTACTTGGTTTCTGAAGGAATCATCTAACTTGTTGAAACTATCTTTATCATATGTCATGTGATTTGAGCAACTTAAATAAAGAGATTAAAAATTATTTACATATTATATTACCACAATAAATTTGAGATAATAATTTTAGTGATCTTGATCCTCACTTTGTTCAGCTTAAAATGTGTTCTTTTCATCCTCTTGATTAGCTTGATTCTTAGTTGCTAGTATCCTGCAATATTTTATAAAGTGTCCTATTTTCTTGTAATAATGAAAATTTTGGGTTCTCTTTATTTTATCTATGAATTTAGATTTAATTTTTTCATTTTAATTTGAGTTTTTTGAACTTATTTGATTGTAATTTTTATTTTTTTCTTTGGTCTTTGAAACCTTTGCCTTGATTTCAAGTCTCTGTTCTTGATCTTTTGCATATAGTCTCATCTTATCCACATGGGACAAGAGATAACCAAATAACTCATCAATGCTTATAGTATTTATGTCCTTATGCTCATCAAGAGTGATCATAATATGCAAATTTTTTTGAGTTAAATATCTCAAAATTTTCTTACTATAACATTGTCTTGTATAGTTTCTCCATAATCCCTCTTTGTATGCACTAAGTCATTTATCCTTATGCAATATGTTATCCAACTCCTTTATTATCTACCATTACTAAATTTTTAAAATTCATTTTAAAAGTTTGGATTTTTTATTCTCTTATCTAAATGGATCCTTAAAAATTAATCTCCAATGTATTTCATGCCTCATGGGAATTTTTGCAACCATAAATTCTTGGATGGATGCTTGGGTGTATAACATGCCGAAGATAGAAGAAAACTTGTACATTCATATTTTTTTTTATTTTTTTAATGATCTTGAGTCAATTTATTTTATTATCTAAGTGGTGTTTATCCATGAAAAAAATAATCCTAAACTCCTTTCTAAATAAGTATTTTATTCAACTAATCTCTCCAATATTCAAAGTTGTCACCTTTGAAGATGAGAATATTCATAGAAGTAAAATTCACCGGAGCCATGATACTATTGATAATAGATTAAAACCCTTATAAAAATTTATTAAATGAGGATTTAATACCAAATGAAGGTTTTTAATGTTTGGAGGGAGTGAAAATTAGATTTTATTTAATCTAAAAAGGAATCTATAAATCATTCAATTTGTCCCATAATTACTAGCTATTAATCTAGTATTATCGTAAGTGTGATTGATGACAAAATATACATTGAATAATTTGAAATTAGAAAAAATAAGATTTTTTATTTTTCATTGTGAATTCATGAAAATAAAATTAAAGATAAAACACATGCAAAAATAATTGCCAAGAATAATAATTGTGCCACACTTGTGCACAATCTTTAATTAACAAGAAAGGCTAAAGCCAAGAAATTACAAAAAAACTTGCATGAAAAGTTAATATCAAATTAAGAAATTAATTAGTAACTAAGTTAAATAAAAATATAATTATAAAAATATAATATAATATAACTAAAATTTGATATAATAAAACAAGTTTGACTCAATAATATAAGGTCAACATGCAAGTTGTCTTTCTCAACAAGCAAGCACAAACATTGACACTAGACAAACTAAAATAGGAAATTAACTAAAATAATATTAAATTTAGTTAAATTATCTCTTAAAATTTAATCCCAAATCTTGGGGATTAATTCATAAATATTTGATCTTAGTTAAGTATACATTTTGTGAACTGGATTCTAACTAGCACTTCTAGCTACTTTTTAGGAAGTTTCCAAAAAGTATTCAAATTTTACCAAATAATTAATCTAAGACATAAATAAATTAAATAACCTTATTAAATTAATAAGACAAAAATAATAATCATAAAATTAATAATTAAGTGTCGACATTGGCATCATATTCAATAGTAAAAAATGCTTTACATCATTCATCACAATATCCTATTGGGGATTTAAATCCATAATATCATCCTCAAATTATTTATCTTTATATGTCACTTTTTACCCAGATTTAATGAAATTATTCCATATGAAAATCCTTTATTTTTCCACTTATTCAATCTTCACTATTTTCTATGGGATTCCTTCCAATATCATTAATTGTATCTCCATGTATTGTGTAGACATTACATATAACAACTTAAACTAGGAACTCTCTTTATTATCTCAATCCATCATCTTGACCAAAGTGTAATTATTCATTACATAATATTTGACATACCCCTTATAAAATTATACCATATTCATGTCTATTATATGCCATAATCTAAATGTTAGGTTTACATCATTTAACCATTTTAACAATTTTGCCTAGGTTCACATTATTTAACCATTTTAACAATTTTGCCTTATATGTCTCATTCATATAATTTATGTACTGGTGCATATTTTCTACATGTGACTTATCCTATAGGATCTATGACTCTTTAAGATATCTGTAGACACCTAATTTTGGTAGAAGACCCTTTTCAATATTTTTTCCCATTCTTTGTTAGGTTTGCTACACTCATGTATAATTTAATGGAATTACCATACCCAAAATACCCATCATTTGATCATAATAATTACAAATTCATCTTATGGGTATATAAATCCTTTAGTTTTTATCCCAAAACCTATTTTTACATAGATCTATGTTACTACTAAAACCACATGTTATAATTTCATGTAGGGTAAGATCAATGGTCATCGATTCTACCTTAGATGGGACTGGTGGGATTGTTGATCCTATTATTCATCAATTTTATGTCCTTATGCCTTTAGTTTTGTGATTTAACTATTTTAGGAATCAATGTAAAACCCTAAGTATATAAAAGAGCTGAGTATATAAATTAGGGAATAAAATACTACAGTATTAATAGCCACTGATTTATACAATAATTGATTTGTTTGCTTAGCTTATAAATATCAATAAATTACAAAGGAGGTACTTATAAAATATGACTGAAACATATAAGTGGTAGGTTGGAAATTGATGCAGGAATAAGGTAGAGTGTCATTAGCTATAAAAATGTATCATAACCCTACTTGGACAGTAGTGTGATATTTTTTGCCAATAATATACTACATTAATGATCTTATGTGTTGTGATTTTACTAAAAAAAAGTGAAACTTGGGGTAGGCCTTTGCTCTATTTTGGGAAGCCTGTGCTGACATGATCAAGACCTGAATCATCATCTATGCTTTTTTTGATTTATTTCACTCTAGAACCCTAAATAAGCCTCCATGCTTGATAGGGTTTTGAGAAATAAAAGTACAATAAGAATACCATTATTAGGTTAGGATGGTTGTGACCTCAACACCCCATGTTCTGAGTATTTCTTACATACCAATACCTTGAAAGGGCATCAATTTTGATGTAGTTTTCCCAATCTAAGTGTTGGTATAAGTGAGAGTGATGCTAGTATGCTTGAGTATTAATGATAATTTAAATGATTTGAGTGTGACTTAAAATTAAAAAATCTTAGTAAAATCAAGCTCTAGATTTCTTTAGATGGATGTTTAAAAAATAGGGGTAAATAGGGATCAATGACCTTAATTTTCACAATGATTTATGAGGTTGTTCATGAGAATTGATATATAAGGAATACATGAATGAAAGTGGTATTATATAGTGTCATGATGCTATTTGAGATATGAAATGAGTCTATGATGACCCTATAATGCTTTAGGGAATGAAAAAATATTTGTTGGGGGCAAAAAGAGCTAAGGGTCAATAACACTGCCCCCTTTGCTAATAGTGCACTGCACTATAGACCAAAGGGGATGTGCTATTATCTAGGTGGTTGGCATATGTGAGAAAGGGTATGAGATACTTAGGATATGGATTAATGCATCTTTTGGTATATTTGGGCATGGGTTGAGTGTGTATATAAATTGGAAAAGGATCAAAAGAGGCCTGAAGATAGGCCTAGGGCTAAGATAAGGATATGGTGGTCTCAAGTGACACTTATTACATTAAATTAAATTTTAGATGATTAAATTTACCCCTATTTATTATATAAATTAAACAAAGTAAAATTATTAGGATAAATGAAAGAGAGAATTACCTAGACTTGCCTAAGAGGTAAATCCTATAAATGTGGGTCTGAGTCTATGAACTATGCTCCATTGCATGTCCTATAAATGAAACATGTATGGATAAATTCTTAATAAATATAAAAAGAAAAGAAAAAATTGAGTAAAGAGATGTGAGAGAGATGAAAATAATGAATACACATCAATGGGTACACAAACCAATGCAAAAACCTAGTGACATCCTTTGTGTGTGTAGATTGTGAATAACTTGGACTGGGATGATGACTTTCCTAATCCCCATGTGCAGGTGGCTCAATAAATCAAGCTAGCCTTGACTCCATCATTTATCACCCCTATTTAGTGGATCATAATATATGAATAAATTATATTGGATTGATGAGTTGTCCAACCCTCTCATGTAGGTATCTCAAAAAATCAAGTACACTATGACTCTATCATTACCAATCCATGTGTAGTAGATACATCTAAAGTTGAAACTATACAATATAGCTAAAATTGTGTAAGATGGATCTAGGCCACATATAAACTCTTAAATGTAAAAATGAAATTGGGCAACTTAGGAATGCCAACCACTAAAAATATAATGAGACATCAATCTAGTGTGACCCTAGAGCAAAAACGGTGAAAAGCTAGTGCACATGGTGTCTAGAGTATACAAAATGGATAATGACATGGACTTTCCATTCTATCTAAGAGAACTAGTGCCAAAATAAACATATGGGAATAATGTTCCATGTACATGCCCCCAATTATAATATCTATGTATATGGATTCTAAAATGAGTCATAGTAATCTATGCGTATGCATATATAAAACTGAAATGGGAGTGATCATGCCATGCATGATTCCCCAATCTGAGAAAACCTATGTAATATATTAAACATATTTGATAATCTATGACTGAAATTATGAAAATTTAAAATACAACTACTGTACCTTTTTGATAATTCTTGAATCTTATGTGTTTAAGGTTATTGGACAATAGCATGATGGGTGGACTATAATGCACTACACTCCTAATAGTGCATTGTGATATTGTCCAAAAGTGTTATTTTTGAGAAAAAGTGAGACTAATTTGTGTTTGATTGTATTTTAATATATTTTACTAAGTCTAAGCTCTATAATCTATGTCTACATACTGAAAACAACATACTAAGTGCATTAGGATGGCCCAATCTCTATGACAAACTCCTATGAATTTCCCCTCTTTTGATGGGAGTTGTGAAACCTATAGAATAACCATCCTCAAAATAAAAGCTATGCATCATGTTTATTAGACTAAAAATATATTATATCTGTATGATAAAGCAATATAATGTATATACATGACATCATAATGCAAGAGAGATTGAGAATAAGTTGGTAATATATGAAGTATGTTAGATCTAGCATTCACAAGGTTTTCAATATAGATATAATAATGCAAGCATGTATATGAACAAAAAATTTGAATATAATCTGAGTAAACTACCTAGGGGGATGGGGCATGTTGTCCATTAAGGCACCTAAGGAGGAAGGGGATATGCATGAGGTCCCTCGTGGCATTAAAAAATGGATGTGAATTTAACAAGTAATAGACAAGTGTCGTGTCCATGACACATACATGAAATCATACATATAAACACATGAAGCACACAAAGTAGGCCAAGGGGTGATAATACAATGGACATGGGCACATGTCACTAAGTCTAAGAAAGAGAACACATAAAAAGACATAGTAAAATGTCCACATACACAAATATAAAATAAGGTTGGCTTAGATCCATAAGGAAGGACATGTTCAACTATATGCATACACAATTAAGAATAACACACAAGAACATGGGCACATGTCCAAAGCATACACACAGTGAAAGGAATTAGTTTAGACCCATAGAATAATGGCATATTAAAATACCCTCAATTAGATGTATAATAAAGGAAACATAATCAAATATAAATGACTAAATCTTTAAATGAAAGTATGCATAATCATGTATTATAGTTCTGTATAAGAGAAAAAATATAAATAAGTTGAGTCTATAATAGTAGTAGTTAGAGACAATTTAATGGAGTATAAGACGATCAATATCAAGATATAATCAATGATAAATATGTGATAGAGTATAAAAAGATATAACCTGGAAAACTAGACATTGTGTTTATGATTCTCCTAACAGGTTGATATGTCAATGCTGAATCTATGCATATGCCCTCAATGGGTAGATAGTAACAAATCAAGATTTGGGTAGAGGACTAGAGTCTTGTAGTAATCTATAAACACTCAAAGGGAACAAGTGAATCACATATATATGATAAAATTGACTATATTAACATAGATAACATATGCATTACTTGGAAAATAGAAGGAATTTAAAAATGGAAATGCATACAATCTAAATTATTTATTTTCTAAGAAAATTTGTGAATGGTTTTGTATTTTTGAACATTTTATATTAATTTTTTTTTAGAGTATAAATTATGTACAAGTAACATGAAAATGAAACTATATACATGGAGAAAGATAAGAGAAACAATGCACAAGTAAACTATGAGTTGTTTAGATATAGAATCTCTATAGATGCATGATGTTCATTGGATTCTTCATTACCTTACTATTGAGTGAAGCTAGATGGTATACTTTGGGGCTAAAATTTTCTAAAATTAAGTGCAGGCCAAGTTAATTTTGTTTAAACTTTCCTTTTGTCTCTTCTTTGGCATTGTCATTTTTGAGGTTCTCTTTTAGAATGAGATCATTGACTTAGAACTCTTTATTATAAACATGACTATTGTATGATCAATGGATTCATTTCTAGTATGCTCTAAGGTACTCTATGGCTTGTATGCATATGTGATCCAACTATTCTAAGTCATGAAGAAATTTTTATCTATATTGGTCATTTATGATAAACCATTTGAGGGACACTCATAAGGATGGGATTTCTAATACTAGCGAGATAACTACTTTAGTTCCATAAACTAGTGGATAAAGAGTCATTCTTGTCAGTGTGTGAATACTAATGCGGTAAGTCCATAGTGCATAAAAAAGATGATTATGCTAATCATTACCAAATTTGGTAATCATTTACTTAGGATACTATTAATTGTCTTATTTGTAACTTTTGCTTGACCATTACCCTGTGGATAGTATGGAGTAGATAACATGTGTCAGATTTTATATTTAGCAGAAAATTTATTCAATGTTTTTTTCCTTAAAATAGGTTTTGTTATCTATAATGATAGCCACTAGTAGGCCAAAATAAGAAATGATGTTTGTCATGAGAAAGTGGCATACATATTCTCATTTTTTGTATTGTAATTGGACATCTTACACCCACTCAGCAAATTATTTTGTCTTTGTAATGATAAATTTATGTCCCCCTACTAATTTTTGGTTGATTTTGCCAATCAAATCAAAGCATTATATCATGAATGTACATGGGGAGGTAATAGGTTGTAATTGATATGAAGGAACATGGTGTATATTCTTATGTCATTGAAATTTGTTGCATAGCTTTGCATATTATTGACATTTTAGTTTCATGGTGGGTTAATAATATCCTTTCCAAAGTAATTTGTGTGACATTACTTTCCCGCTAAAATGACCACCACATTCGATGTCATGTACTTGGATGATGGCAAATTTAGATTCATCAAATGTCAAACACCAGAGTAAGTGTCCATCAAAAAATATTTTAAATAAGTCCCACCAATGATGATGTAATATAGGAATTTATCTATAATTTTTGCTTATCATTCTTAGTGAATGTATTTGGCATGATAGAATTATGTATAAAATTGTAAATATTGGAAAACCATTTTGAGGATTTTGTACTACACATGGTGGATAAAAATGATAGATCTAAGAAATCAACATGGGATATTGATGGTGACTATAATTTTTTAATAGTGAAGATAGGTTGCTCATCATTGATGTCAATCAGGATCAATGATGTCATACTTACCATTGCATTAATGTGATGATTATCCTTTCAAGGAATATTTTTGATATATAAGTTTTAAAATTGAGAATGTAGACATTGAACCATATTATTGTATGGAATTAATCATTATCATTTAGTTTAGTATACATCTATGACTTGAATAACAACTAGTTGTGAATCCCCATAGACCTTAATAGAATTTACCCTGAGAGCATGAGCTACATAAAGGCCAAGGAAAAGTTCCTTATATTCTATGATATTATTTGTGCATGAGAAACTTAATTGATATGAAAGTGGCACTATTTTCTTTAGTGGAGTGATAAATAAAAATCTAGCTTTAGTGTCTATTGTACATCTAGAACCATCAAATAACATAGTCCATGTGTCAAAAGTAATGGTGTAAGTTGTGAAATCATCTCATAAGTTATGATTGATATGATCAGTATCTAATAGTGGTGTTATTTCTAATTAGTCTACAATTATTTGGTCCTTTATTTATTTTTGTAACATGATTTTTAGATCAAAATTTATGATTAACATTACCCATTTGGCTATATAGCTAGAGATGTGAGATTTTGACATAAGAAATTTTAAAGGATATGCTTTTGTAATAAATTGTGTGTAACTATTGAATATATAGTGTTAAAGCTTTTGTGTAGTGAATACAAGTGCTAAACAAAGTTTTTACATTGTGGAATAATTTCATTCATAATCAACAAGTGTGTGAGTGATGTAGTAAATAACTCGCTCTTTATACTAGTCATCATGTTGTGTCAGGAGTACACCAAATGTGTGATTAGTCATAGAAATGTAAAGGAGAAGTGGCCTAGTGGTTAAGGGTGGTACCAAGATAGGTGGATTAAATTTTTTTTGTTTGAATGCATTAAATATTTCTTGACATTCAACATACCATTAAATTTTTTAATCTTTCTTAAGTAACGTTGTGAATTACTGAGTCTAATTTTCTAGTTGTGCCATAAAGTAATGTATTACATGAATTTTAATTTATAATGATCAAAGTTGCTTTAAGTTTGTAGGAGGAGACATATCCATTATTACTTTGAATTTATTTGGATATACTTTGATGTCATGTTGGGATATTATGAATCCTAATAATTTACCAGATGTGACACCAAAGACAAATTTCTTAGGATTTAGTCGTACATTAAATTGTCTCAACCTTTCAAAAATCTATCATAAATCAATTGCATGACATTGTCACTCTTTTGATTTAGATAATAATCCATCTATGTAGTCTTCAACTATTTTATGGATTAGATCATGAAAAATGTGGGGCATAATTTGTTGATATATCTATCTAGTATTATTTAGTCCAAAAGGCATGCCTATATAGTAAAAAGTTCCACATTATGTGATAAAATAAGTTTTTTCTTGATCCTCTTCAGCTATCTTGATTTGATTATAACCAATGAAACTATGTATGAAAGATAGCATCTCATATCCTACTATGGAGTCTACTATCATATTAATGTTAGGTAGGGGTAGTCATCCTTAGTACATGCTTTATTTAAATCTTTAGAGTCAGAGCAACATCAAATTTGGCCATTAGGTTTAACAACTGGTACAATGTTGGATACACATTCAGGGTGACCAACTGGTCAAATGAAACCTACATTAAGGAGACATTGGATCTCATCTTTGACTAATAGATCCATATTAAGATGCATTTTTTGAATATTTGGTTTAACTAGATTTACATTTAGATAGAGTGTAATCCTATGTACTACAATTGAAGGATTGATGCCTAACATATCTGAATAAGACCAAGCAAAATTTTTAGGGAAGTCCTTTAAAATATATAGAATATCTACATCCTCTCCTTTATGCAGGGTGGAAAATAATAATGTTATGCGAGTATTAGTGTCCATGATATAATTCAATTCAACCATTTCTTCATTAATTAATGTAGATTGATCATCGATGTAATGTGTTGTAGGTAGGGTGCCATATGTGCTAGGTGGAATGTTATAAATCTCACCTAAGTATACCTGTGCATTAATTTAATGAGGAAACCTATTCTTATGATATAAGGAAAGGATATCCTCACATGCCCATAAGAATTATAGGAGATATTCATTATTGGTGAATTCATAAAAATGAGTAGATCTAGAGAAATAATATCATCAATAAGGTCAGGACACACAACTAAGAGTATAGAGATATGAATTATTGCATTGTCTATCCATGGAATAGGTGGATAAAACACTATGTGATGAGAAGCATGATGTGAAGACTTAGCATTAGATGTGTTATCCTTATATCCAAGTCCTTGCCTACCTTTTGATCAAATGGCTCAATAATATTAAGAATTCTTTGTTCATGTTTTCTAAGGCCTTATCCTAGGTAGCCCATTTTTTCAAAATGTTTTATTATAAATAAAGAAGTGAATTTATTATCATGTACACCTGAGTTGTCTATGGGAGTCATATGTGATCTCTGAATAGTAGACTGTATAGGTGTTGTAGCAAAATCCTTTTGAGGAATATAGTTATATGTAGGCCTTATATTCTAAAAATATTTGAATGGTTCATGATCCATAGGGCATGTGTATATATAAAATTTATAACTAAATTTTAAACATTTATGTAAAGATGAGGGGAATGCATGCATATCATGAATCCAAGGTCTCCCAAGAAAGATATTGTAATTAAGATCATTGGGCATAACTTGACACGTTTTAGGTAGTGTTTTAGGTTACAATGTAAGATTAAGTGTTATCTAACCCAAAAATTTTCATGGATAATTATCAAATCCTTGGATGTTCATATCAAAATGATCCAAATCCTTAACATTTATATTAATAATTCATAGATGTTTAATCTTGATCCATTGTCGATGAACACTCATTTGACACCCACATCATTAATTCGTAATTAGATGTAAAGAGGTAGATGCTAATCTATGATGTGTTGAGGTGGAAGATATCCTTTTTCAAAGTAAATATATCTTCAGTCCATTTCACAGTATTGATTATAAAAGCAACATAAGTTGGTTCTATTCTGCTTGGTACCCTGATGTCATAGAGTGTTACATACAATACACCTTTGTGTATGTTAGGATGTTGTAGAAGCTCCAAAATGGAAATTATGACTGTAAGGTCATTGATTTCATTGATAAAGTGATAGCCATGCATTTTACTAACCTACCATTCTTTGGGACTCCTTTTGGACATTATAACATGGACCATAGGGTTTACTGTGAACATATAGCTAGTATTAGGAGTGTGATAGTAGCTAGATTGGTAGGGTCAATAATTATAAGGGATAAGTGAAACCATTGATGATCTCTTATGTCTAGTAATAGTAGGTAAGGAATCAAAGAGAACCAAAAAGAAAAATGCATCTAATGGAGATTTTTTAATTTTAGGTAGTGTGTTTTTTTTAATCTCATGTATTATGTCTTCTATGTGTGTAATGATATATGGTTTGATTTAATTCCACATAAGATAAAATTAACATGCTAGAGAAACTATGAAACTTTGCATATCAATAATGTAATAAATATCATCTGTGATTATTATCATGTTTAGATAAAATAAAAAATCATACTATATAGGGATTTGAAATTTGAGTATGAGGTTTTTAGAAGGATGGAAGAATAAACCTTAATGATAGGCTAAGGTTAGGGTAATATTCAAAGTAATTTAGGATCACCAAATTATTTAAGTATTTTGGGAATTAATGTAAAACCATGAGTAGATAAAAGAGCTGAGTATATAAGTTAGGGAATAAAACAATATAGTATCAATAGTGATTTATTTTTACAATAATTAATTTGTTTTCTTAGCCTATAAATATAAATGAATTCCAAAGGAGGTACTTAGCTAGAAAATATGACTAAAATAGACAAGTGGTAGGCTAGAAACTAATGTAAGGATAGGGTAGAGTGTCTTTCAACCAAAAATAAGTGTCAGATTACTCCTTAGATAGTATTGTGGCCCTCTTTTCCAATATAATAATGTGTTAATGACCTTCTGTTCTATGTTATTAAACTTGTGTAGATGGAATAGTGAAACTTGGGACAAACCTTCAATCTATTTTGGGAAACATGTGTTGATGTGATCAAGACCTAGATTATACTCTATAATTCATTTTGATTAATTTAACTATGGATCCCTAAGCATCCATACTTTCTAGGTTTTTTATGAACACAAGTATAAGAATAGTGGAGTTAGTATAATAGGCTAGATGTGACCTCAACACCCCATGTATTGAACTTTGCCTACATACCAATACCTTAAAAGGGGATCAAGCCCAATGCAGTTCTCCCAATATAAGTGTTGGTGCAATTGAGAGTGAGGCTAGTATGCTTGAGTATGAATGCCAATTTAAATACTTTGAGTGTGATTTAAAACTTTAAATCTAAGTAAAACTAAGTTTTAGGCTGTTGTAGATGGATGTATGTAGAAATAAGGGTGAATAGGAATTTGATGAGCTTAATTTTTACAACTATTTATAATATTGTTCATGAGAATTTATATTCAAGGGATAAAAGGATGAGAGTTGTATTTATATAGTGTTATGATGCTATTCAGATATGAAATGAGTCTAGGACCCTAGGATGATTTAGGGAATGGAAAAATATCTATTGGGGGCATAAAAATCTAAAGGTTAATAGTGTTCCTCCTTTACCAATATCACATTACACTATAAACCAAAGGGGCCACACTAGTCTCCACGTGGTTGGTACATGTGAGAAAGAGTATGATATGCCTAGGATATGGCTTAATGCAGATTTTGGTATACCTGGGCATGGGATGAATGTGCATATAAGCTAGAAAAGGATTAAAATATGCCCTAAGATACATCTAGGGCTAAGCTAAGGATGGGGTTATCTCAAGTGACACTCATTACATTAAATGGCATTTTAGATGACTGCATTTTGCTTCATGTGCCTTATTTTCTTATTCTTAATATTTTTGGCATCAACCTACATGTGAGTCATGTCCTAAGAGCATCCTATTTCTACCAAGACAAGTCAGTATCCATAATTCAAGTTAGTGATAACACTTGCAATATATTTTTATACACTTGTGACAAAGAATTTTTTTTGCATCATTGTCTTATACTAAATAAGGTTTAGGTATACTACATAATGATGAAACTTCACATCTAGGAAGAAGAGTTTCAAAACCATTACTTAATATTCCATTCACACATAATATATCTATATTGAGGTCTAATTTTTATATTTTGGGTATGCATCTATAGCTCATAAAGTGGGTTCTTAACCCATAACTTTGTTTTTGTTGTTGTTGTTGTGATTTAATGGTAAGCTAGATCAAATAAGGAAAAATAAATTAATTCTTCTCATCAGATTAGATAAGTGTAGGGATAGACATGTATGATATCTAGTGGTGTATAAACATAAAATAATTCAAAATATAGAACATAACATTGAACATGATTGGTCTAGTAGGATAAATACAATAATCAAATAAGATGACTGGTGATGCCACCTAGGGCATGATTGATGCAAATGATGATCCCATTATTGCACATTCATAGGCCCATTTTTTTCATAAAGATAGATATAGACATGAAAAACCTAGATGTATGGTAAAAAATTGATTTATTAAAGGTGTGATCATTTCATCATATTTTGATTCTTTTCAAGTTCAATATTCAATTTTAATAATTTATTTTTTCTTTTTAAATGTACTCTAGCAACTAGGGTATATTTAAAATAACTATTTTACTTTGTTAATAGTAAATTTACATAGTGTAATTATTATAACTTGGTTTCATTACCAAATAATTAAAGGGTGAATTTTTTTGGTGAACCAATATATTTATTAAATGCTCATACCTTCCTCCTAGGGTTTCATGGGTATTTTCCTAATTTTTAAAATCTGATTTTAGATCCAAATTCTTTTTCTTACATGTTTGGTCAAATCCTAGTTTCATTTTACCTATTTATGATAATGGATTATATCCACATTTATAATTAGGTTCACACCTTTTTTACTTGAATGAATATTTATTTGGAGGCTACCTAGGGGTTGGTCCTCTTATTTGAAACCTAATTTTTCATATTTACATCTTATTTACATTAATTAGGCATGGCTACTACTTATGTTAATATTTTTATGAATGATACTATTGATAAGGACCAACCTATTAGTGATGTATATGATAGTTAAACTAAAACTTATGATGATCCAAAATATGTTGAATAGGTTGATCCATGTAGAGTTGAAACACCTACTAGTTTTAGATCTGTGATTAAAAAAAACTTGAAATTATTGAGTATTTATTTCAACAATAAAAAAATGTACAACCAAATTATTTTTTCTTACAAATTTTCTACCCCTTATACATTAGGTGGAAAGGATATTAATCCTCATGATAATAATCCTCCTATTCCTCAACTTCACGCTATTACATCCCCTCAGGTTGATTCTTATATTCCTAATATTTATACTATCCCACTTACTAATCTAAATATCAATGTGACTCTAATGAATTCATATATTCAATATCTTATTTTTGGTCATAGTCATAACACTAATCATGTCTCACATACCGATGTTAATCATTCGAAGTCACCTTTATATATACACATTAATTATAAACCTAAGGGTACATATGATAATATATAAGTACAACAAAAACTTAGTGACATATGGATGTAAATTTCATAATTATCTTAATCAACTAAAAAACCTATCCATATGGTTTCATCTTATGACATATTACACAAGCCTTTGGCTTAGGAAGTGTTTGTTCATCTTTTTCATCCATTATAAAATATACCCAAGTTTAAAAAATTTATTGTAAATGGAGATTCATCTAAGGATATCAAAACTTTATTTACATGTTGTGCTGATTCTCAACACAATCAATTACTGATGACAAAGTTATTTCCTAGGAGTCTCACAATGTATGCTCTAGATTAAATTTTTCCCTTAGTTTTTGTATCCATGCATAGATGATAGGATTTACTTGACCTAATATTAAGACATTTTTTCATAAACATTAGTCAAAAGGTTACATTTTATAAAATTTATCAAATCAAGCAAGGAGATAATGAACACATTATTTAGTATATGCTTAAAATGTAAATCCATGCTTATTATGCTACACTAAATTTATGATAATGAAATTTAAGGTATATTATCCAATATTTTTCTCAAACTTTTCAAGGAAAAGGTCATGTTTAAAAAATATAAATAATTTGATGAGCTTTATCTTATGTTGCGCAACATTAAATTCAAATTCATAGATGCTAATATGTTAAAGTGCACATCTATTGCTTCTACACCCACTACATCTATATATAATTGGAAAAAAAATGTTTAAATCTAAGACCAATGATAGATCTAATTTATAATCTAATAATGAGGACAAGATGTTAAATATAGTTTCAAAACCAAGTGATAATCTTACCTTTCCCACTCCTAAGTAAAGGTGAGAATTAAAAATTTTATGAGACCCCACCACATGTGATATTAAAGTAATTAATTGAATTTAATGTTATTTACGTACTATAACCCAAATGATTAAAAAAATGACATTTCCTAGAAATTATGATCCTAATGAATTTTGTGAATATCATGGAGCTTCAAGACACATGATTAAAAAAATGTTTCAAATTAAGACATATGATATAAGACATAATTAATAATAATACTATTGTCATTTATGGGAATAATTATCAATTTAATGAATATATGGTGTAGCCTAATCAACACATAAAAATAATTATTAATCTATTACCAAATCAAAACAATCATAAATAAATAATGAGCATATGAAAACACCTATACACCACTCTACTATTATAACTAAGAATGAGAAAAACAAAATAATTAGCATGGTTTTGATTTTTAAAAATCATGTGCCTTTGTTTTATTTAATGACCACAAGATACGTAACAATGTATCCAACAATGGTCTTATATACATAAATGGTTTTTTTTAATTACCATATTTCTATCACATATGTCATAATGATTGACAATATTTATAGGTAAAATCTTATTTTGAAATAATTCCTATCTAGTCGAGGCTATATTAAAAGATATTTATTTGGTATGAATAAGGTAATACATAGTTATTATGGTCATACATGCACACCCTTAAGTTTTATTATCCTTCCTATTACACTTGGTCTTAATACCACTCTAGTTTAATTCTATGTTATCCCATATGTAAGATCCTATTATATTTTACTTAAACACTCTTGGCTTGAAAGACGAGAGGTATACCTTGCACATTAAATAATTGTGTTGAATTTGTATATAGTAGTGAAGTAAATAATATTCATGACACACTTTATCAGAGACCTATATTACCTTAGAGATCACATATGTGATCAACTAGCATGCCCCAAAAGGAGTGAATCATTTATCCTCATTCCATCCCTGCATCTATATCATCATATTATTAAATTTTATCTACTATATTTTAGACTATGATACCTCCATCTAGTGTATAAGTTCCTAGAGATATATTTCATATAATTTCACCTAAGATACATACAACACTTGGTAATTCACATACCAAGGTTGATTTGTGACTTAGATCATTTATTTTACTAAAATATATTCCTATGTATTCTATAATGATACCTAAAGTATATTATACACATATTATTCTTGGGGATGATCATAATTATTTCACATCTTGATATCATTTTTTAGATATATCTAGTGACATATCAAACTCTAGTTATCATACATATGATGACATACACCAAATTTTTGGTTAGCTATATTAGATCATACTTGAGATTCATTGATACATATTTATTGTATTATATAATTATTTATATAAATATCTTATTTATATTATATATCATGAATTCCATGTGATTTCCTCCATAGAGTTTGATGGCATTATTTTATCTTTTGGACTCAACAACTTGGCACTTGCCTTCACTTACATTGACATTATCCTAGCCACTTAGTCCATGTTTTATTAGTCTCATCCCATTTGATTATTTATCCTATTCCAATCAATAACATTAGATTACTAATGATTAAATCATATATATTGATACATCCTATCTTAGCATGTATTTATTTATAAGGGAAGTTATAGGTTGCTTAGAATCCTCCTCATCTTATTCCTATTTTGTAACCTTTAGCTTCTATTTTTTATTGTGTGGGCCTTGATACCTTGTTATAGTTTATATCCATGTGACATATTCATTTATATTATTCTAAAAAAAATAAAAAATAAAATATATTGATTTATCATTAGTTACATATCTACCTATGCTAGAGTTTTTTTTCATACCCATACACACATTCTTCTCATGTTATTTATTTGAGTGGGTGTTATGTATATATACATGTTACATATGACTAATAGAGCACTCATATGTATTGAGATTACATGGAAAACACCATAGGGGGCAAGGTCACAATATGAAATGCTTACACTAGGGGAATCTTCAAACAATCAGATTATTGCAATGATATTTTAATTTACTATCCATTCATATTGAGCTTATTTACATAGACAATACATATATTTATAGTACCTAGATCTTTTGTGTTATATGGATATCAACATGGATCAACTATAGTATGATTTATTACATTGAGTATTTTGTGTTGGCCCTTGCTTGTGTATGCATGTGTATACTTTTCAGTGCATCCTTATACATATATGATCCTCTTGTTGTCATGTCATATGAGTTTATTCCTTACATTTTATCTCACTCTATTTTGTTTTAATAACTTGAGTGTCATTGATTTATATATTATATTCTTATTGTAATTATTTTTATCAAATATCTTATAATAGAATGTTTAATTCCATGATCTATATTATACATGTATATTATTATATGATTGTTTGGTGCCTACATATACATGGCATTCACCATGTATCTATGGGGCACACTTTTGTGTGTGTTTTGAATTGATATATCTATACCTACTAAGTGAATAATTTATACATTTGGGGTATGATAGTTTTCCATATCTTGCTTTACCATAGGAGGCATTGTATCCTTGCATTGAGCCTTGCATGATGTTATATTTCATATGCCATATGAAACTTATAATCCTTAGAGTTACACATTGAAAATTGAGTTATATATGAAATTTATATATCTTTATATGACATTTGGGGCATGACTAGTTTACTATAACTATCTTACTATGGGGATTTAAATAGTCTTGAACATCCAATGACATTCTCCAAGTTTTCAATGAGGAAATGTTGCTTTATAGGCCCACATGACTGAGTTGCAAGTTTTAATATTTCAGCATTTAATAAGTGTTTCCATGGTTTACAAGGTTGGAGAATCCAAGTATCAAGTCCACAAACCTAAAAATTGGTTCTATAACAGCTTCATAATTAGATTATCATTGAACATTACCTTGATGCTCCAAATATCCTACAAATAAGCCATTGATAGAGAATGAAGAGGGTTTTGTGATCATTACAAGGTAATGTTGTAAGGTTTTAATAGGTTTACAGGTTCTTTTAAAAGATATAAATCATAACATAGTTTAAAAAAGGAAAGATAATCATCCATGCCCAAGTGGAGAGCCTATACTAAAGGATATTAACTTCAAATCATGAAGGCATATCCAAAAAACATGTCTACAAGTTTGTTTACAAGAAACTAGGCTCTTTATCATGTCCTAGTATTTTTCTATAAGTGCATGGTCCAAGATAAATTTGGGATGGGATTTTAAGGGTCTTGTGGCACTCCATCATGGTCTCCAAATACACCAAGAACTAACAAATCATATGTATTTAGTCTACATACTTGTAGACTCAAGTGTATGAAAATTGTAAGGGTTTATTACAAACAATCACATGATATATTAATTATATTAATGCATGGGTATATACAAGGATTGGAGAGTGTTGAGAGCATCACAAGGATTCCATAAATGATATATATAGAAAAGGTGAAAGAAATAATCATGCCATTTTGCCAAGAAGATGGTAGGCAGGTCTAAAACCCTTCTTAAACCCTAAAGCTTGTAAAGGCACCTTTTGATGTTTTGAGGATTGTTTAAATAGTAAATATGATGGTTGATGGTATAAGAATGATGCCAACACATCTACAGGTAGGGTTTTAAGTTTTCATAGTGTTGTGATAAAAAAGAAAGGTTTACTAAGCTTTCAAGACTCTCTAAAGAGCTGAAAGCATGTTTACAAGATCTATTGAGACTTGAGAGCTCTTAATTGAAATGAAAAAAGTATTAGGACCTAAAACAAAGCTAAAATTTTAGACAATTAAAATCTAAAGGTTTTCAAACTTGAAGTAACCAACCTATAAGTTCGCACCTCATCTTGTAAGGTCTCAAGATTCTCATTTCCAAAACTGCCAAGCATTAGAATGGAATGAGGTTATCATAAGATGTTCAACATCTTTACAAGGTGTTTTTTAGGATTTTAACCTCATATCAATATCTTATTGAGATAATAAATATATCTATAGGCCAATTAGCTATAAAAAATCAAGAAAAGTGCAAAAATAGTTAAGAAAAACTTATTTTATCCATGTTTTGAGGTTGACCAAGGTGCTAAAATGAATGATAAGGGATGAGAATGATGGGGATTTTAAAAAAAAATTATAATGGCTCAAAAATAGGTCTAAAAAATAAAATTATTCTTTATTGAGTGATCTTGGCCTATTTGTACATCCTCTAGGGTTTTGAAGTAAAAAATCCTCATAAAAAAATGAACCCTCCATGATGAAAATTAGTAGGCATGTGTATGAGCATGTTATAAAAGTGTTAAAACTAGTTTTAAAGTGATCTAGAATTTTTAAAGAATGTTATTCTAAAAACTCATTTTGTAGACCTAGTTATAGGCCCATAAATCCTTATTTTTATGTTTTCTTATATGATCAAGGTTGGTTAAAGGTACTGATCATTATGATAAGTTGAGGAAACATTATATGGGTGTGATAAATAATTTAGTGGAATAAATACTCCTTGTTTCATTGAGATTTGTAATAAAAAATGATTGTAATCTTCATTATCACATTCAAACAAGCTACAAATTGATCTTCCTTTGAGAGATACACGGTCTCAAACTCTTTAATTAAGTTTGTAGATGATTATAAATGGTTATAAATACATGAAATTTTAATCCAAACACTCATCCAAAATCTTAACCACTAGGAATACAAATGCTCTAACATGGAAAGTTGCAAGCCTACAAGATTATCAAAAAGATTTTCATGATGTTAAAAGAGAAGATAGGGATCATGAGATTGAAATGGTATATATATAGAATTATAAGAAAATAAAAAGGGTTTAAAATATTCTCCATGCCAATAAATAGTTTTGTAGACATCTCAAGAAGCCATAAAATTCTATAATGCTAAGTTCTTAATGTTTTGTGAAGATAACAGACTTGTAAGATCTTAAAGAGAGTTTCCAAGAAGAGATATAAGGTCCATGGTCTTCAAGAGAACTCCACACAAAATTATTAGGTGGATATTATATTCTTATTGATATAACATAATGATTTTAACCACTTTAGGCAAGATTTCAAAGGTACATATATATTATAGGTCTAGCTAATAAGATTGAATTAATTTCAAGGATCTACAACCCTACATCACTAGATTAAAATCAATATATAACCTAACTATAGGAATGATCCGAAGGATTTTAAATCTACTAGACTTCATTAATCATTTTTAAAAGGCCAACTATGGAGACCATAACTGATGGAGTTCACTTTTATAATGGAGGGGGACTCTACTGCTGTGTATGGTAATAGTGTTTTAATTTTGCAATTATAATATAATTAACCTTACATTATTTTTGTGCTTCTAGTTATGACACGTGGTAAGATGAAGAACATTTGGAAAAGTCCATGTGGTGGGTCCTTAGGCTATCACATGGCTAATCACCACTTTTTCTCTATTTTCCAATTTATTTGTGCATGTCAAGTTCAAAATATAAGGCAAGCTCAAGATCAAGCCCAAGTGCTAGTTAACATCTTGAGCGTTAACTCGAGACCCAAATCGAGATCAAGTTTGAATACCAAGATCCATTTTATAATGAATTTTCCTAATCACCATTTATTAATGTTTTATAAGATCCCATTTAAACCAAAAGCAACTCAAGCTAAAAGGGTAAATATGGCTGAAGCCACAAGTTACATAGCTGACTTAAGGATATTTAAAGTCTTACTTACATGATTTATAAAAAATGTGGGATATTAATCCCTTGAAGAGAAATATATTACCAAGATCAAAGGGTAAAATCTAGACCTCTTGATATTTAGGGGATGATTTTTCAGGACTATTGGGAATATGCATAAGAAGTGAATACATCATTTATGAAAGGATTTTCATGTCCATAGACATAGGATAGATATTAACATATATGCATGATGAGAAAGGAGGTGATCCAAGTTTATATAGGAGAAGTTGAGTCTAAAAAAGGATATCTTGGGGATTTCAAACCACATTTACAAATGGAGAAGCTCATAAGGTAGAGAGAGGTATGTCTACTTAAGCAAGGATGACATATTATTTATTACAAGGTCATTGGCCATGGGGTATGCATTCTACAAGACTACTTATCCTGTAGAGTCGAGCCCAAGCCAAACATAAGAGGTTTATTTACAAGTCTGAGTGGTGAAGGGAATCTTCTTTCATTTTATATGGCTTCTACCATGGAAGGGATATATATCTATAGACCAAAACATCTATTCTATTATTGACCATAGATGTTATAAACCCTAGCTTATGAGAAGAGAAATCACCAAATCATTAAAGTTGTTTTAAAGTCTTGATCAAGGTAGTATTTTCATAACTAACATAATCAATCAGTGTAGAAGTAATCTTTTTTTTGATAGGAATTTTTGGTAATAGAAGACATAAGTGTGTAGGAGGATTGCATAATTAAAGCTTGTCATTGGATCACAAGGTGATCAAAATAAGTGTGACTATATATTCTTACAGATGGCTTGAGAAAATGAATACATAGTATGAGTTGTTCTTTTCTTTTATTCATGGCATTAGAAGTATACTTATTCAGGGACTAGCCTAGCTTGGAGGTGAATGTGTCTATGTGGTCAGGTTATTGAGCCTCGAGCGAATGATATATTTTCAAAATATATCTATAGGTCTCAAATGTAGATAAGTGGTTATGTATTGCATACATTTTCATTAATCCTATTTTGAAGGCACATGTAAATGATAAATATTATCAGGGTTTGTAGGCAAATGTCTATTTGAAAGGCCATTTGGACAAGGGTATATTTAAGTAGTCATGCAGGTCTGAGCTGAGAATGACATGTTATTTTCTACTTGGTAAGATGTTTTAATCATGCAAGTTATATAGGGAAGATATATAGATAGACTTGAGTTTAGTGTCTAAACATTTTATTCTATTTTTTTATAGGTAAGGAAGAAATGTATTTGTGTGTTGATATACAAAGAGACCTGTGACTGTATAATTTTTATTGCCTCTATTATTTTTTAAGGCCTATGGCCATGTAGAGATGTATATAGTTGCATGATTATTATTGGAGTGGTAAGTATGCTAGAAGGTAGAACACTCCTTGAGATCATTATGCCCTTTTAAGAGTTTTTATAGATACTCTGAATAGAGAAATATTATCATATTCATAGAGATAAGATATAGATGCTATTGGTGGACATTTGATGATTGGTTCAAAGTTTCCACTATCAGGTTTCAAAATTATTTTATAGGTTTCTAAAATCCATATTTTGATGTAAGTTTTAAATATCAATATTTACATCTTTTAATGGATCGGTTCATAATTATGAACTGAGAGACATAGCCCAAATGGGTGAACTCTGTTATCAAGTTTTCGTGTCATTTTTCTTTTCAGTTATATTTGGGTTTTAGTTTATTTAATTAAATTAAAAATGAATTAATGTGACATGAAGATTAATTAGGAAATTTAATAATGACATAAAACTCAAGAGTTTTAGGCAAGAAATGAATTTTAGAGTTTTTTGAGTATTTTTAATTCATTTTTAGAAAATTACACAACCAATTATATTATTTAAGGAATTGATAATTTAAGTATCTATTTATAGAAACTATTTACTTAGTTTATAGATCAAATTTGGTATTAAAGAAGGTGATTATAGGACTTAATTCAGTTGTTGTTATTGTTATTCTTTTGAATTGATTATGCAGGTGGTTAGTGCAAAGGAAAATTAGAAGATGTTCTAATTCATTGGAAGAAGACAAGATTCTAACAACCAAGGTTATAGAACCACTAGCCCTACATGATCAACATGGATGAAGAACACAACATATTATCACTTGAGTTTTGAGATAGTGTTGAAAGAGGATCAACACATATTTTAGTATGCATTTAGATAAAATGTAAGGCATTTTTAGTGATGCACATCTAAGAGGAATCACTTGCAGTCCTATTACTATTCTTACATAGAGGGTAGATTGAGGTATGATTGTGGTCTGATTTCATATTGGTATTAACATAATATTTGGTCTTTGATAACCAATTATGTAGCCTTTATGTTTTAGATTACTAATTATATTATGGATGCCTACGCCTCGATTATAGGAACAAGTGAAAAGACTAGTTCCATGGTAAGATATGAAAATGGAAAATAAGGCATTGTTCAATATTGAACAAGTTGTTTTAGTTTATGGATTGAGTATTAATTGGTTCATAAGTTGGTTTATGTTTCATATCTTTGTTAAGAGTTGTAGGAAGCAAATAGGAAGTTGTTTAAGAAATAAATAGTTTGCCAAGCAATACTCAATAGGTGTGCACTTCACAGTTTATTTAGAGGTATAAATTATTTTCAAATGCAACTATGTTTGAACATTTTTGGTTGAATCCTTTGTGTAAGGTTGCTTTAGGAGTAAAATATTTCTTTTTTTGAATCATTTTTAAAGATTTTTGAAAATGAAACATGGATAATATAAATTTTAGAAGATAGAGTTTAAATAAGATGAAACCACCTTCTATTCAGTTATGGAAACCATAAATAAGGAACATTCATATGGTTTAATTAAATAGATTTGATAAAGAATTACTATAGAATTACAGAGTATGCTAGTTGTCACTTCAAACACTATTTTAGGGAATCCTTAATTATTGAATTTAGGAAGGAATTTTGTTAATCCTGGTGTTATGGAAGGATGTTATTTGATATCTCCTATTTCAATTTATGTTAATTTTTTTGGGAAACTAACTCAGTTGGATGAGTTGTGGAGGTATGAATTAGGGAGCAGTTAGATGGTGAAGGAAACCTTGAGACAGGTTTAAAATTCTTGGTTTTCTTCTCAGCTTTATATGATATTTGGCTTATAGTTACTCATAGAGTTGTGAGTTTGTAAAGAAGCTCTTATTATGGAAATTATCTAAGTTGACATTAGAGTTTGACATGTACATGGAAAGATTTAATAATTACTTTTAAGGATACGTGAATTAACTATATTGTTGACAAGATGGTGATCACATCTATTTCCATTGATTATTCTTTCATAAATTATGTATATTGTGTAGTTATAACCTCATGATAGACAATTCATTGCATGTTTTTATACTTTATATATATGTTTAAGTCCCACAGTATTATGGGCAATGTTTGTATTACAAATTTTTTATACACACATGTATGTTATAATTCACATCATAGTGATGTACTTTCTAAAGACCCATAGATGGGCAATGTTTGTAAAAATGTAAGTATATAGATGTGCAATTTGTTTAAATATTATAAGTTATGTAGCACTTAGATTTCCCTTGTGTAATGTTGATAATAAGGAGAACACCTTAGACTTTATGTAGTGTAGGGGTTGAAAGAAGCTGCTAGATATTATGACTATTTTGGGTGACAAGTCATTTTGGTAGAATGGATACAAAGTTTGTAATTGTAGTTGGACAGTTGAATTTTTACAAGGAAGTTTTGATAATGTCTTATTATATTGATGTAAACTTGGTGTTTTTCAAATGGAGTTTATTTGTATAGATAAACTCCATAACACCTTCACTTGATATATTATGGTTTATATATGCTGATGTGATGTAGAGAGCTATTTAACAGATTCAATTGAGAATTTGGACTTTTGGAGACCAAAATCCTCTTTATGGGGAGGTTTGATCTAGAGAATATTTAATTTACTAGACTTAGTCAATCATTTGCAAAAGGCTGATTATGGAGACCGTAGCCAATGGAGCCCACTTTTATAATAGAGGGGACTCTACCACTATGTATGGTAATAGTGTTTTAATTTTGTAATTACACTATAATTAACCATACATTATTTTGGTACTTTTGATTATGACACATGGAAGAATGAGGAACATTTGGAAAGGTCCACGTGGTGGGTCTACCACAGCCTACAACCACTTTTTCTCTATTTTCCAAGTTATTTTTGCATGCCAAGTTCAAGCTCTAAAGTGATCTTGAGATCAAGCCCAAGTGCCAGCTAGTAGTTTGAGTGTTAACTCGAGACCTAACTCAAGATCAAGTCTAAATACCAAGCTCTATTTTATAACAAATTGCCAACCACCATTTATTAAGGTTAGACAATATCCCATTTAAACCAAAAGAAATTCAAGAAAAATGGGTAAATGTGGTTGAAGTCATGAGTTACATAACCATCTTAAGGTTATTTAAAGTCTTACATAGTTTATGGAAAATGTGGGATATTGATCCCTTGAATAGAAATCTATTACTGGGGTCAAATCCAAACCTCTTTATATTTGGGGGATGATTTATCAAGACTATTGGGAGGATGCGTAATACGTGAATAAATTAGTTTTGAAATTATTTTCATGGCCATGGATGTAGAATAGATATTGGCAAACATGCATGATGAGTAAGGAGGTGATCTAAGTTTATATAGGAGAGGTCGATCCTGAAAAAGGAACTCTTGGGGATTTCAAACCCCATTTACAAATGGAGGAGCTCATCAGGTAGAGAAAGTTATATCTATTTAAGTAGGAATGACATATTCTTTTATTACATGGCCATTGGCCATGGGGTAGGTGGTCTACAAGATTGTTTATCTTGTAGAACTGATCCTGAACCAAATAGAGGAGGTCTGTTTACAAGGTTGAGTGGTGAAGGGCATCTTATTTTATTTTATATGGCTTCTACCATGGAAGTGATATATATCTATAGACCAAAACATATATTATATTATTGACCATATATGTTATAAACCCTAACTTATGAGGAGAGAAATCACCAAATCATTAAAGTCTATTTTGAAGCCTCGGTGAAGGCAGTATTTGCATAACCAATAGAATCGAGTGGTATAAAAGTAATATTCTTTGTTGATAGGATTTTTTGGAATTATAAGACATAAGCATGTGGGAGGATTGTATAATTATAGTTCATCATTGGATCACAAGGTGATCAAAAGAAGTGTGATTATATAGTCTTATAAATAACACAAGAAAATGAATATACAATCTAAGTTATTCTTTTTGTCAATTCATGGCAATAGAAGTATAATTATTCAAGGACTAAACCTAGCTTAGAGGTGAATGTGTCTATATGGTTAGGTCGTTGAGCCTCGAGTGAATGATATATTTGCAAAATATATCCATAGGTTCTAAATGTGAATAAGTGGTTATGTATTGCATCCATTTTTTGTTAATCCTATTTTGAATCCACGGGTGAATGATAAATGTCATTAGGGTTTGTAGGAAAATGTCTATTTGAAAGGCCATTTGGCCAAGGGTGTATTTAAGTAGTCATGTAGGTTTGAGCCAAGAATGACATGTTTTATTCTACTCAATAAGACGTTTTAATCATGTAAGCTATACATGGAAGACATACAGACAGATTTGAGTTTAACATCCAAGCATTTTCTTCTATTGTTTTGTGATAGACAAGGAAGAAATGTATTTGTGTGTTGATATACATAGAAACCCATGAATGTATAATTTTATTTCCTCTATTATTTTATAATGTCTATGTCCATGGAGATATGTATATAGTTGTAGAGTTATTATTGGAGTGGTAGGTTTTCTAGAAGGTAGAACACTCCTTGAGATCATTATGCCCTTTTAAGATTTTTTATAGATAATCTGAATGGAGAAACATGCATGTATTCATGGAGATAAGATATAGATGCTATAGACAAAGAAGGACATTTGTTGATTGGTTCAAAGTTTACACTATTAAGTTTCAACATTATTTTATAGGTTTATATAATCCATATTTTGATGTAAGTTTTAAACATTGATATTTGCATATTTTAATAGGTCGATTCATAATTGAAAACCTGAAGATGTATCCCAAATGGGTGAAATCCATTATCAAGTTTTGGTGTCACTTTTCTTTTCAGTTATTTTTGGGTTTCAATTTATTTATTTCAATTGCAAATGAATTAATGAGACATGGAGATTAATTACGGGAATTTAATAATGACATAAAACTCAAGATTTTTAAGCAAGAAATGAATTACAGAGTTTTTAAAGTATTTTTAATTCATTTATATAATATTACATATCCAATTCTATTTAATTAAGGAATTGAGAATTTATATATCCATTTACAAAAATGATTTACCTAGTTTACAGATCAAGGACACATGATTATGATCAAAGTATTCATTGTAAATTATAATCTATATCAATAAATTTAAGTCTCAAGGTCTTTTAAGACAAGTTGCATGATTTTAAGAGTGAAACAAATCTTACAAGTCTAGAAGACCAAGATTTCAAGCACCTAAAAGTTTCAGGCCTAAAAATTAAAGAAATGGAGGTGTTATGCCATCAAATCCTATGTCATAGACCTAAAACAAGTTTTGAAAGTATTTTGGAACTATATAGAGCTGATTACAGGTTTGAAAGGTCAAAGATAACACAAGGTGAAGCTCTCAAAGCATAATAATGCAAGTTTCTAAATCTCTCCAAGAGGCCATTACATGAGATCCAAGGTTGATTTTAAGAATTTCAAGTGCTCCAAGACCTGATAAGTAGCCCATATATATAATGTTTGTAGAAATGGAAATTATGGAAAGGTGAAGGACTTAATTCCATAATCTTTCAAGCTTGGGAGGCACATTGGATATGTCTTTTGACTAGCCCTTTAGGACTATGAATGGTGTAAGTGGTCATTAAGAGCATGATAGAGGATGGAAGCATTGAAAAATAATCTTGAAAGTGTGTAACTACTTACATGGAGTGGTGGTCATATTAAGTCAACTCAAGGCTCAAAATGGGTGAGTTAGTTCTTGGTTAAGGTTAGGGGAGCCATGTTTTCAAAGGATAGAGCAACATTGAAGACTAGTTGACCAAACCATGCATGCACAAGCCTTTCAAAGGTTAAGGAGAGAAAAATTAGGGTTATTACCTCCACTATTATGCCATATTTCCATGGGATATCATCATGAATAGTCCTATTGCATTGGAGGAGGATGAATGCCTCTATTTCCTTATCTATTTTATGACATGGACTAGATCATGGTGTAATGATAACACTTATGAGGTCTTCTAGTTCTATTTTCACCTCTCTCATCTTATTTTATTATATATATAGATGAAAATTCCTTGTTAATGATCTCTCCTCTTGGGTATGAAAATATTCTACTCTTTTGAAGAATTTTAATGCTAGTTCGAAGCCTAGAACCTAATAAAATTTGATATTTTACCTCTTCTATGTTGTCAAATTTCTTGAGTATTATGTAATTTTAACTATTGATCTTCATTTGTGGATGTTTTAGTCCCTTTTGGTGCTTCCCTATCACTTTTACACCTTAATTTTTAGGTTGTATGTTATGTAGACCACTACCTCCATGTAAATTACTTATGCAAGTGTTGAGAGAGTTATAGATTTATAGGAGTTGTGTGAGTTATTATCAATTTTGAGGATTTATCACGCTGTTACAAGCAAGAAGAGAAGATATATAGACTATTGGTGCATCACCTCTTTTATTTTTAATTCATTCCTTCTTCCCTTTTTGATGAAAAAAACATAGTCTTAGTTATAGATAGGTCTCTTTATCATAATTTTAGGCTTGTAGTTGATCTTAAATTAGGTGCATCTAGTTTAGGAAGGAAGCTAACCTTATCTGACATTTCATCCCAAGGAGCCAAGGTCCCACACCTTAGGGATGATCCCATTATTTCCATTAGATCAGTTAATTCAATGAGAGTGTGAAAGATCCAAGTGACAAAACTACCTTGAGTTCTGATTCCATTGTAAAATATACATGACTTCAACTCCCATAGTGGTTTCGCAACCCATATTGTTTTTTGTGACTTGATGACAAGCTATGCCAAATAAGGAAGAAGATATAGTTTGTGTATCTCAACCCATCATATCAAATAATCATATGTACAAATAGGTATAATGTCTAGTGTTAATTATGGACAAAATAATTCAATGCCAATAAATTAATGTATGACATGATCAACATAACATGATTGGTATGATATTATAATCAGTTGACTGAAGATCCTAGATATGCATGATCGATGCAGTCACCAATCTTATTATTACATGGTTAAAGGCCTATTTTTAGCATAAAGTTATATATAGAGGTAAAAAAGATAGATCCACACTCACTAATCTATAAAAAATCAAGGTGTGATCATTCCATCATATTTTTTTTCTTTTCAAGTTTAATTGTCAATTTTAGTGGTTTCCTTTTGTTAGTTACACAACATGATTGACATGATCAACATAACATGATTGTTATGATATTATAATCAATTGACTAAAGATCCTAGCTATGCATGATTGATGTAGTCACCAATCTTATTATTACATGGTTAAAGGCCTATATTTAGCATAGAGGTATATATAGACCTACAAAACCTAGATACATACTAATCTATAAAAAATCAAGATGTGATCATTCCATCATATTTTATTTATTTTTAAGTTTAATTATCAATTTTAGTAGTTTTATTTTGTTAGTTACACACATTCTATCCACTAGGGTAGATATGAAATTATTGTTTTAAATTATTAATAGTATATCTCCCTAGTGAAATCCTTTTATCTTATTTACATTATTAAAAAATTAAATGGTAAAATAATTCCCATCTCATCTAGTAGCATCATAATCATATATATTCTTCATCTAAATATTTCTCCCATACTATGCACCTCCTTAACTACCTAGTTGATTTCCTCAACTATATTTATGGAAAATTTAAAATTTAACCCATCCTTTAACACACACACACACACACACACACACACACACACACACACACACACACACACACACACACACACACACACACACACACACACACACACACACACACACACACACACACACACAATGGGATTAGAATAAAATTCCCTTCACTTCATAACAACTTGATTTGCATTGATCAAACATGCAACTACTTATTTGGGTAATTTAGAGATGTATTTAAAAACCATTATATATCCCCCTTGGTGTAAATATAACTTCACTACCACCAAATAAATCTTGTCATTCTCTAATATCCCTACACACATATCATAAATTTCATTATTAAACCTCATAATTTGGTTTATTCACATTGGAAAAGTATTCATGCTTATTCCTATGTTCTCCAATTATGTGTCCTTGAAAATAACTACTTGGTTATCTCTTTTGGATTTTTGAGATAGAGAAAATACCATAGCTCAAGTATCCCTATATAATCCAAATTTTTTCTCACAATAAATCTAATATTAAATTTTATTAGTACCTTAAATTATATATTTATATATTTTTATAATTTCTCTCTTTTATGGTTGAAATCCTTAATCACACATTACCCAATATTGGTGGATGGATCCTCACCTATGTGCATGCCATTTTAAATTTTGATAAGTGGAGCCTAAAAAATCTTAATATTTTCCCCCTTTACTATTAGGAAATTTTATAGTAGGCCCGATTAGGGTATTTTGATGTTATACTTTTTCCCTCTTCATCCTATGATTCACTTACTGACAATTATACTTTTTCTCCTTTTCTACTAGAGGTGTCAATTCTAGAACTATCTTCTTCCTTTCCATCACTTAAATTTACTAACCATTCATAAAGTTTAAAACAAGAATTTCATTTTCACCAATCCCATTCCTAACCAATTATATAATTTCACTTTTCCATAGACAATTCTCATGTGCTTTTTCAATAGCACTATATTTTACTCATGATACCATAATCACCATTTGAAACTCGATATGATTGAATGCCCAAGTTTTTATTTCTACATCAAAACATTAGAGCTATTTAAATATCATAATTTTTAGATGATATTTAAAGGATACCTCCTTCCATTTATAGTCTTAGTTACATTAATTACACCATCTACCCATCAAATATATACTTTGCTATGAAATAATGTTTGAATTTTTTAAAATATGACCATTTTACATCATTTCCCACGTAAATTTATATTTATTGATTATTATATTTTTTATATGCACAACCCAATGCACATTTTCCACCTCACCCCACTTCTTATTACAAAACCTAATATGCCTTTCACATTTTGCATCAAAACATTCTTACACAACATATAATACACACAATTTTTCTTATACCCTTATACATAAATATTCAAAAAAAAATCCCACTAAGAAATCTAACATTCCTTTCTTTCCCTGACTAAGATGTGTTAAGTCCTCTTATGCATCATCCTATTTTCAGTTTCCTTTCTCATTCACCTCTTTTTTATTTTTAAAGATCCATATTCGTATTTATTTAGATAACTCTATTATGCAAGATTACACATCCCAAAGAGCAGTAGACCTATATAAAAAGGATCTCAAAACACCCCCCATTTGACTCCACTCATTGGATTTACAACTCAATATGCACTTGTTACATACACCACACAAAATGTTAATGAATTAAAATTATAGGAAGAAGAAAATAATTTTTTGTTAAATTTTTCCAAGGATAATGGACTTGTCCATTTTCTTCATTTGTATTCATTTGAATTAGGGATTGAGCCTACTTTCATTTAAGTGTTCTTATAATTATTAACCATCTAATTTATGTGAATTTCATGAGTTAATTTATATGATTTGTTGAATAATATATGTCCCAGTCTATCTAATATGGATCTTCCATAGGTGCTCTATGTATCTATAATCGTATAAAGCACATTATTACTGACACACAATTTATTATTCTTGATATTTATTTTGTGAAAACCCTTATGATGTGTCTTTTCTACCATCTAAATCTATCTTTCCAACAATATTTTTTCATCCATATTCATTTAATAAACTATCCTATTGTCTAATTATGCATATTTTTCCAATATTTCTTCATGTAAAATCCTTAATGAGGGAATCAAGAAATTGGCTAGTAATAAGACATATTTTTATTATACCTATTAGTATGGCATATAATTGTTAATATATTTATATGTTTTTATATAGGCCCATAACATATTTGAAACCTAGTCATCCCAATATTTATGGTAAACATCATAGATCTTATTGAGCATAGCCCCAAAATATTCGTTAAAAGACTCTACTTTACCACTAGTTTGTGGATGATATGGCATTTTATTGTGATGTGTAACCATAATTTATTTAAAAATAATGCATGTCCTTTTTGTGATAAAATGAGTCCATGAATCAATTTTCAAACTCAAAGGATACCATATCTTATGATGATATTCTTCCATAAGAACTTGGATATAGTTATTATTGTATAATACTTTGTAGGAATAGTTTTAGCCCATCTTATCAAGTAATCAGTTACCACAATGTAGTAATGTGTGCCAGTATGTCATGTAGTAGGATTTTTTGGACCCATAAATTTAACATAACATTTTTCAAATAGTTACTATATAATAATTTAGATTAAGGACATCTTAACGTATCTATTAAGATTGCCTACCCTATGGTCTACATGAAAATTTTGCATGTATCCCTTTGTATCCTTAAATAATGTCAGCCATCGATACCTAGCCAACATAATCATGTGTGTATTTTCCTCTCCAACATAGTATCCTCTAATGATACCTTCATGGAATTTGCACAACATATCTGATGTTAATTATCCAAGATACATCCACCCAATAATTAATCTCTCTCAAAATTGTATAATTCCATATATCAACTAATATAATGTAGCGTTTAATTCTAAATTATTTCTCTATTTTTCTATCTAGTTACTTGGGGCTAATCCTAAATTCAAGACTATGACTATGTTTATAATTTATTTATGAACACTATGTACTTTGTATAACACTATGTACTATGTATAACTATGTATCTAACATGTCATCCTTAATTGGATGCATATATTCACTTGTATAAATGCATGATAGATGGATTGGTACTGAATTCAACCTCCTAAGTTTCACTACCATTGAAAATTAAAATTCTTAAAGTAATACTATGCATTGATAAATTTGGCAATGAAGTACTTGTTTGTTTACTCAATATTTGAGTTCTTAATAATATATAAAAATCTTAAATGGAATTATAATAAGATACTACCTTAACTTCTTTGATGCATAGACATTTTTTATTAATTCCATCTCCATCATAATATATTTTTTTCTCAACCTTTGATGAATTACTACTTGAAAATAAGGTAGGTGATTAATCATTCCTTCAATAGGTTGTACAAATATTTATCCAATCATAATTTTGGATGCATAAACATGCATATGTAATGGAATATTCTAATATAGACACTACTGAATTAGTGCTAGTGACTTTTCATTTTAATACTTAAAATGCCTCTTATTTCACTTTTATCCAATTGAGTGTACCACCATTCTTTAAAAAATCATGTAAAGGTCTTGCTACATGCACATAGTTCTAGATAAACTTCATATACTAGCTACAATATCCCATAAATGTGTACACTTCTTTTTTATATACATAGTGATTTATGTTGTGATAACACTATTACTTTTATAGGGTCAACAAACATGATTTCCTTATAGATGAAATACGATACCAAAGAACTAGATGGTGCCATGAATGCACACTTATTTAGATTCAAGTTTGTGTAAAGTTATCTACACATATGAAACATCAAATGGAAATTATCAAAATGATCCTTAACCAATTCATACACACTATATCATATATATACATCAACAATATTTTATTTATGACATCCTTGAATGCTTCTACAGGTGAATTATTCAACCCAAATTTGATCATGCTACATGTGAATAAACCAAATTTCATATGAATATTTGTGTTATACCTATCTTCATCCATTAATCAAACTTGGTGATACTTTGAAATCCCATTTGTGATGGTGTATATTTTACACTTATTCACTCCTTCTATACTTCATCCATGAATGGTGCTAGGAATGGATCATATAAATACATGTCATTCTACATGTATTAATTCACACACACCCTAATTTTCATGTTTTTTAATGCTTATCACCATATGACTCACCTATTTAGATTCTTCTACTATATGTTATGCTAACTTTGAGAATCATATATTTCTCTTGCTTCACATTTGATCAAAGGTTTGGGTTCATACCATATACCCTTTTATTTAGAGGATTTATGCCTTCATGAAATTTTATGGTCATTTCCCCCAAGTTGTCATGTACTTATTTCATCTTAATGTAGTTTCATGGTAATAAGTCCTTGAACTCCCTCATGAATCTATGATACATGTAAACTTTGTATTTGTCCAATAGTATCCAAATATATCCACATAAGGCGCCTATTATGTCCCCATATTTTATTCATTTATCTATAGAAAATGATAATAATTATTATCCTTATATTATTTCACATGTTTGACTACTATTTATATATTATACAAACTATTATCCTTATCCTTATCTGATCCTTGTTTTCTCTAGTCTTGCATAAAAACTTATTATGAATTATGTTTTAAAATTATGTGATTTCTAAGTCATGCATGTAGATCACACTTATTTACCCATTTCCTTTTAAGTACTCTTAATTTTAAAACAATATTGCATTCCAATAACCCTATTTATGGTTCATATCTTTGAATCTATCCTCAATTTTCACACCTTTTTTGAATACCAATGTTGATGGTTCATTAAAAATTTCATAATTTGAACCAAAAGTGAAGGTATCCTAGAAATTTTCCTTGACCATCTCCCAGTGTGAAGTATCCTCATTGTTTCACTAACTATATACCATTCGTGTGCCAAAAAATTATAGTAAATAAGCCATCTAACCAAAAACATAGAGGAAGAAAGGCTACTCAATTCATCCATTCCTATCACATTTATTCAAGTGAATTTTAGTCCCATTTTCATTAAAAAAATTGATAACAAGATCTTCTATTTTTATGCCCAAACCATACACATAAATATTCATTTTATGTTATTTATATTAGTAAATAAAATTTATGTACTACCCACCATCATGCATGGATATTGTTGTCACTCAATCTTGCACCCTATAGATGGTTTTTCAAGCCTACTCTAGATTGAGTAAAACATTAGTTTACCTTTAGGCATGTGGGTTGCCTATAGTAGAGGTAAACCTCTATGTTTAAGGGATATCTCCCTAGATTAGACTTTGATAGCTTATCACATATACTACTTGTTTTTTTGGGGGTGAAAAGGGAAGAAGGAAATAGAATGAAAACCTATGATAATGAGGAAATACGCCAAAGGTTAGTCCAAAAACACACTTTCATATGAAATAAGAATGAAGACTACCAAAGCTAACCTTAACTCATTTTTGTCCTAACATACGTATTTCTCATAGAGGTAAATTGATATACACATCTAGAGGTGGGTGAAAAAAAGGTTTGATACTAGACATTGTTAGTCCCTTTCACACTTCAATACACACTGAAAAAACATATACACTTTATGAGACCTGTTAGAAGAGATATCCATCACATAAAACATGCAAAGGCAACATGAAATCAAAGAGAACATATTCATCACTTAACATCCAAGTACACCACTTAACACAATTAGGTAAGAAATTATGTGAGATCAAATAAACTTAAGAATTCTTATTCAAAGGAAAAACAAGGTGCCAAACTAGTAGGGCTTATCTATGCTAGGTGTTTACTAGATAAAATTTCCAAAATGGCTTGCATAAATAGAGAGTATGAGAGGAGAGAGAAGAAGAGAATTGGAAGGGTCACAAAACCAAGTGTCAAGATGTGAGGAAAATTTACTTTTGGCCAAATTTGATCCTAGTTTAAATTAGGACAACCCTATATGGTAAAACTTACTATAGGATCTTTATAGGTCATAAAATAGTCACATGGTCATATCTAAGGTCACTTAATGTGTTTTACACCTTGATTATTTATGTCATTGTCTTAACATTCCCTTATGTCACATTTTCGACATTTTAATTAAATTGTAAATAAATTCCATTAAAGGACAAGTGTAAAAATGTTTTATTACATATAAGATGTTAATTAAGTTTCAAGGGTCAAATCTATAACTGACATAATATAGGTTTAACATCCAAAAAATGAGATAATAATAATTTTAGACAATTAAGGGTAGTTATACAGAAAAATAAAGTACACTTAGCACATGATAAGGATTATTAATGTCTATTCAGGTCTCCTAAATTCATTTCCATATTCAAAAAATTTTGATAGACATAAAATTGATCAAAACCAATTCATCTTCTCCGTCACTCTCCTAGACAAAGTCAAATAGGTTAACCAATTTGATTTTAGTATGGATAATAGGGGAGGAGTTGAAATCAATAATATTTGTGGGTGATATTAGCCTTAATGAAATTAATTTTGATGGTATGAGTTTTAATTTTGGTGTAATATTCTCTATGAACCATTTCTAAGAAGGTTGATGACTCAAAACTGCTTGCTCATCCCCAAGGTCTTCAGGTTTTTCATCTTTTTGTAGTTGTCTAACATTTCTAAGTGTTGTATATGATCTTGAAGGTATTTCCTTCCTCTCCATATTTTTTCTAGCCTAGTTTTCATGTGTGATAATAAGGATTTAGGTAGGATCATATTTGAGTTTAGAGTGAGCACCATTAATGGTATGCAAGATAGGTTTTTGACAATTAGAATGTTATGTTATATTGTGTGTGGTTCTAAGTCAATGTTAATATGATGTTTTCACTTCATACATATAATTAATGTTATATGTTTCCTAATAAAGGACATATAACTTGATAGAGATGAGTTTGAATGCACTAAGTGAAGACTGGTTAGAGTTCTAATATGCATAGTTACTTACAATCATCTGTAGATGTGTACATAGGACTATAGGGCTATTCAAAGTACAAGTAATAAGTTGTGAACACCCCCATGAATTGAATAGAGGTTTTCAAGTAATATATGGATCATGAGTTTTCACCTTAAAATCAAATCATAACTTGTACTCAACCAAAGTGAGAAATTTGTTCAGTGGGAACAATTACCTTAGTTTCTCTAAAAGAGGTTTTGATCTCACTAAGTGATATCTGGTGATGAACATTTATGGAATCTAAGGTAGCCTAAAGTTATCTTTATTGTATTTTGGACATAGTACTAACATATAAATATTATAGGAGGTGAATTTGATCAAGAGAGGATAATGTAAATGATCTCCTCACTCAATCAAGTTTTCAATGAATATATTCAATAGACTACAGTCCCATTTTAGTCTACATGAACTTATAACTTGCAGTGACCTTTGGTATATTGAAGAAAATGGTGTCAAAATATGATATCAAAGTATGGTATTTGTTTAAAAATGTATAAAATGGCCTAATAGACCCATTAGAAACAAAGGTATAAGGGCATTCAGGCATTTGATCACCTACAGGAGCATCATGACTATGCATTGAGTCAATTAAGCTTTGAACAATAATGATAATGAAGAAAAGAGAATGATACATGATTAAAAGGCATAGGGTGAAGTACATTTAGTTTTTTTATCTCTCTAATGGATTAATATGAGCTAATGGTGTGAAATATAAAGCTTATTCTTGGATTTTCACCTACATGGACCCTTGACAACACCTATAGTCTGACTCATACATAGATTGACCTAAATCCATAAGAGAAGGCAAACTTGGATAATTGGCATATAAATGAAACAAACAAATACATATAAATAAATTATATAATATTTATTTCAATTTTCATGTGTCTCTAAAACACATCAACATCTACAATATCCCTTTGAATTTATCCAAATTGTCACCTATAGGTGACATAGTCAACATAGCCTAAAGACTAGTTCATGTAATAAAAGATGTTAGGTGAAGGTGAGAAGAAGGGTTTTAATTAGATGAAAATATTGAAAATAACCTCACAATGACATATTACATTCCTTGTGATCTTTAGGTATAGGATAAATAGAACAAAGATACCCTAACTCATAGTCAATTCATATCCTATAATCATTAGTCTAATAGCCAGTCTTGAGGAGTTTGAAAGGTTGATAAGTCTATGGGTGTGATATAGAGTTGATAATTTTAATATAATGTCATAAATACCTATTATACACTCCCATGGTCTCATTTTTTCCAAGCAAATATGGGAGATGCCCTTTATTTTATCTCAAATATAGGGCACTCTAGGATTAAAGTGACTATAGGTTTAGAGAGTGAATGGTAAGCAAATGGGTGGAAGACTCATGGAACCATTATATAATGGTGTGAAATGTTTATTTATAAGTAAAAATACATGGATAAGTAACCATAGTAACATTAAACCCTTAAAAGGGTCAAACACACAACTAACACAACTAAGCCTATTAGGCCTAGAACTATGCTTAAACCCTACATATGCCTAAAATTGATTCACATGACATGATAAACTAAAAATAAACTTTATTAACTTCAAGGTAGATTAGAATACTATATGGAGCTATTTGTTTGTAGATAACATCATATAGGTGGTCAATTTGACCTTAAATAATCTCAGTGGTACACAAAAAGCATGACAAATCTCGAGAGACTAAGTTTAAGTTCTCATATCTAATATAAATTATGCATGAGACATAAATAAATTATGGAGAGTTGAAGGGGGTCCTATACCCCAATTTTTTGATATTTGTTGTAAGGTTAGAAGTTAGGATTTTATGAACAATCCTTAATAGTCCAAACCTCTTAAAACCCTCTCAAAACCCTAGTTTGGACAAAATTGGGAAAATATGGATATCAATGCATTTATGAGGAATAAAATGGATATTAAAGTTCCTATTACATGTTTATAACTACATCAATATATTTTATATCCACATTTGTCATACCATCATCTGTACAAAAAAGCCAATTCTTTATTTCATGTTGAATTTGAGTTAGTTTACAAGTATAAGAGAGAATGGGAAATTAAATATCATTTTGAGAGGTAATTTTGTGATTTTAATAATTATTATAATTAATTTATAACCTTGGTTGAAGAGGAAAATACTTATACTATCTCATTCATAATAGGTAGTCTAAACATATAGTGAGAAGATAAGATGACTATCAAGTGATGGAAGTGAGAAGTGTTCTATGAGTTTCATTGAGGTCTATTTTATATAAAAGAGGAAATAATAGGTTTATTTGAGTTTATTTACACATTTAAAATGATATTTATTTGATCAATTACAAGCTAACTAAGTGGTATATGTGAATATTCAAGCCTAGAGGGCTAATGAATCACTCTTAGCAGTGAGTGACAAGTGACAAAGATGAGTTCATCATTTAGGGATGAGTAGATGAAATGAATTGAAATATTATATACATTATAATGATATAACATATGTGTTAATTATTATTATGATAGTTTGAGATGTTCAAGTGAACCCCTCACCATCATGAAGGTAGTTTCAAGTAAGATAATGAGGATTTCTATGCCAACTTGAGGAAGGTCATCTATTTAGGATTGAAACATGTTCATGATATCCTAATAAATTATTTTACACTTCAATCCATTTAAATTTTAACTAATTTATATATTTTGACACATGGTCTTGTGACCTTTCATATTCACTTATTCTCTCTCTTCTCCTATGTCTATATATTCAAGTATTTTTGGCTTTGTAAAAGATCTATAATTTGTATGGCAAAGCCCTAATAGTTTTGAAACCTCATTTTAATTTGAATAAAGTTTTATAAGTTTATTTAAATATCTTTATTATCTTAATTTAATGTGTTAAGTTTTTTGTGTTTTGTCAAGTGATGAAAATGCTCTCCTTGCTTCCATGTTTACTCTTGCATGTTTGGTTGAATGAGATCTCTTCCAACAAGTTTCATAAAGTGTATTGTTTTTTAAGTGTGTCTTGAAGTTTGAGAGGGAATAATAGTGAATTTTATTAGACATTATCTTCACCCACCTTTATATAGGCATATAAATCTGCTTCTATTAGAAATACTTATGCTAGAAGGACATAGGGTTAAATTCAGTTGAGTAGTCTTATTTATTAAGTGCATATGAAAGTGTGTTTTGTGGATTTGTATTGGTGTATTAAATAATTATAATAGGTTTATTTTATTTCTCCTTATTCCCTTTTCACCCCCAATAGTGAATAGTTTAGTGTAGTGTGAACCTAAGAGACAAATCAAGGGAGCTATCCCTTTCAAACCTAGAGATCTATCTCTTGTAGTGGATTATCTATGAAGGGAGAGAGTTTCATGTTATCCTAAAATTAAGAAGGTATAATTAACTTATATAGGGTGTAATTTTAGGATAAAATAGTTTTAGCATGTTTAGTAGAACATGAATTCCATAAAGGTTGTTCAAGGTAGATGTTGGCTTTGATAATAAGGAGTTATAATAGTCTACTTATTGTAACATTTGGTGAATCTAAAGTTTCAATAGTCATTGTAGATTGGTACACCCTTTCATTCTTGAGGTAAACACAAGGTCTCTCACCAAAGACATACCTTTTTAATTTCAAAAACTTCCTCCTTATTCCTACAGAGCAAGTAGATTTGAGCACACCCATCCCTATCCATAGAGGTCCTATCTTGCTCATAAGCCCATAATAAAGTTATTGATTCATCAATTATTGAAAGGTAATAAGGCCACCATGGAATATAACCATCCTTTTCTTGCCTTCAATGGCTATATCCCTCTAAATCTTGATCACTATGATGATATCCCCATATCTACCCTCAAAAGTGTTCCATCATAAACTAGTGAGTCTTCCATCACACCCATTGAACATATAAGGAATATTGATAATTTTTTTAATATCCATGACATCATAGAGGAGAACATTACATTCAATTTTTTATCCATATCCTTCAAAGGAAAATCTCTTGACTTTTATGGAACACTAGCACCTAGATCAATCACGACTTGGGATGAGTTGGGAGATGTATTGTGAAGAAGATTTGAGGACAAGAGTGACAACTTATCACTAATGGAGAAAATGACCACCATTAGAAGAACACATCAATAATTCATTAAATAATTCAACATAAGATTCTATAAGACGTGGGATGGAATCCCAATCTTGGTAAGACCAACAGCTCACCATGATTTCCTTTATTACCTTAAAGCATTTTATAGTGACATTTCAATGATGATACAATCTATGGGAGGAGGAACTCTGCCTAATTCATATGAGGTGGCCATTAGGGAAGATTTTTATTTTATTTTAGGGAGGTAATATTACCCCAAGAACTCCCATGCCTCTTTTTCTCAACTTACAAACTCCTACACCTATTGTTGCTCCCATTTATTCACCTAAAAATAATTCTATCAACCAAACAAACCTAATAAGGCAAAAAGGATGAGAGCCATAAAACAAGATATCCTAGGTCTAAATATGATCATTCAATAATAACACATGAAGACATTTCAAATTCATTATCATCCCAATCAATCCTATCTCAACTATCACGGTAATAGACCTCCTTTCCAAGGTCATACTCAAGGTCAAGGATAACCATTCCAATATAATACATATGGTGGTTACATCCTAATGCTCCTTCCACCTCAAAGACACTAGTGCCTACTCAAAATAATCTTTCCCAATAACACAATAGTTAACCTTTATTTGATCAACCTTATGATCCATCTCCCTATGTCAGAGTCTTTCAACCAAGCCTCTATGGAAAATATAGGGACTATGCCATCTATAAACCAAGATGAAGTACCAAATACAGGAGTGATTGATGGTAAGGGTGTTTAGGTGGGGTATATATTAGTTAATTATTAGTAATATGACTCGTGTAATTAATCATCGAAGGCAGTCAAGTATGGATACAAGTTTTATAGATGCAAACACAAGGAGTAAGAGGGAGGCTATTAAAGAAATTCAAGGGACTGTTAATAGTTATCCAATGAATTTTCAAAAAAGTATAATAATAGGTATGTCTAATGTAGTTATAAGTACACAAGTAAGTCAAAGAGATCAGAATACTAAGAGTGTTTTCATACCTTATAATTCTTGAGGTATAGGCAACATGATTGCTTCTAGTGGACAAGAAAAAGTTAGTGGTCCTTTCACTAACATTGTGGAGAAAATGAACAGGTATCAAGTGAATGTATCCATGTGGGATACATTGGATATACCTAGACAAGCAGACCTAATTCAATAGGATTTTTCCAAAATCAAATTGACATCCAAATAGCCTAGATAAAGAGTGATAATCTTGATAAACACCATGAAACCAAGTGAATGACAATAAAAAAAAGTTGAAAAAGTAGACAAACCTCCTCCATTATATCTATCCATAATTATTGGAGATTATTTGGTGCATAATTGTCTCATTGATAGTGGAGCTAACACTTGTGTCATGCCCAAGATGGTAGATGATAAATTAAATTTGAAGTTTAAACCCCATGCCAAAGGACTACTCCAATTAGATGAGTCAGCTACCAAGACCATTGGTATAATTAGAGCTTTTCAAATCATTCTCCATGCTTTTCTTATCTTCACCATTTCTTAAGATGTTTTAGTGGTAGATGTGCCTCCCCATTTTTCACTTTGTTTGTCTAGAGAGTTCATATCTAAAATTAGTGGTTATCTAACTTTAAACTAGTCCTATATGATTTTTAGGACTAGATATGTGCAAAATTAATAATCAAGTTAGAGCCTATTTCTAGTTTTCATGTTGAACCTTATATGCATTAAAATTATAACATGAATTGAAATGTGATTGAAGAATATTATCTCCCTAGTGATTAAGACCCTCTAACTCTCCTTGATGGCATATTTGATTTATATCTTGATGAGTGGGGAAGTAAGTAAGGCAGATTTAAAGAGACTAGTCTTGGAACTTACATACTTCATGAGGATATTGATGGAGTCCTTAAGGTAAATCATGAAAACATCATAGAGAAAGTTGCATTGGGAAACTATCTTGTACATGTGGATGGTGATGTGAGTATTCCAACTATGGCACAACATGATAGTCCTAAAGAGTAGTCTATTCTACTTGCAAAAGAAGAAATCACTCTTGGGCATAAACATCATGAGGAAGTAGATGACATGTGGAAACAATACTATGCCATTATCCATGAATTTGAAGAGGCTATCAGACCTTCAATCCTTCAAGATGAGTTTAGACTTGAAGCTAAGTCAAATCATGTTCTCAATGAACATGAAGATGAGATTGAGATCTTCATCAAACAAGAGACACCCTTGGCAGAATATGAAATGTTTGATGAGCATGAATAATATCTTAAGACCTCAACTAAGAAATAAATAACCATGATGAACCAATAAGTGCTTGGCAGATCTAAACATGGTATTGATGACTTTCAACATGAGATAAACCTTATTTCAAATGTATATGAATATGAATATGTTGTGGTGATCTCCAATAATATAATTGAATATTTTCAAGTGAACATGAAAAATTATAATTCAATTAAAAATACAAAAAATCCTTTAGTGAGATAGATGGAGTGTTCTTGAGTACTGTAATTAATAAACTTGTAGTCAATAAGAGACCTAATACTGATAAGTCACTTGGTTATCTTCACAAGCAAGTTTTTGTTGACAAATATGCACCATATGAGGATATATTTTTTGGGATAAAAAATGATGCTAGGAGAATTGTCTTTGACCCTAGTTGAAGCAATGCAGATAGAGGTTGTCCATCTCAAATTCCTTGAGGTATTTACATACTAGGATAGGTGTGTTTCCTTTCAATTGGTTTGTGTTTTCCCTACATGTTTAGGAAACACAAGTGTGAGTCTTGTTTCTTATCTTGTTGCTTATTTCCTTATTTTGTGTGGTGTGTTTGGTTTCATTTCAAAGGTTTATTAGTTTCAATAATAGTGTATAGGTGAACATATAGCCCAATAGATATAAGAAGTCTATTGGTCTTTGGCATAGCAAGCTTGCCACCCCTAGGAAATCACCAAAATGTTGACCAAATATGACCCTAGTTTAAATTAGGTCAACACATATTAAAACTTAATATAGGGTATTTTTAGGTCATAAAATAGTCACATGGCCATGTCTAAGGTCACTTAAAGTGTTTAAAACCTTGGTTACTCATGTCATTGTCTTAACATTCCCTTATGTTACTTTTTTAACCTTTTGAATGAACTTGTACATAAATTCCATGAAAGGAAAAGTGTGAAAGTGTTTTATAGAATCTAAGATGATAGTTGAGTGTTAGGAGTTAGTTATAAAAATGACACAATCTAGGTTTAACATCTAAAGGAGGAGATGATAATAGTTTCGGATAGTTAAGGGTAGTTATATAGATAAGGAAAGTACACTTAGAATGTGGGAAGGTTAAAAATTTTATATTTATGTCCCCTAAATATTTACATACTCATAGATTTGACATACCTAAAATTTATCAAAACTTATTCATCTTCTCCATCACTCTCCTAAATAAGGTTAAATAGGTCAACTGGTTTGTTTTCAGTACAGATAGTAGGGGATGAGTTAAATTGAATACTCTTGGTGGGTGATTTTAGCCTTAATTAAATTAATTTTCATGGTAGGAGTTTTAGATTTGGTGTAATATGATATATAAACCATTGATAATAAGGTTGATGACTCAAAACTACCTACTCATCCCCAAGGTCTTTAGGTTTTTCATCTTTTTCTAGTTGTATGAAATTTCCAAGTGTTTTAAATGCTATTTCAGAGTATTTACTTCCTCTTCATGTTGTTTCTAACCTAGTTTTTATGTGTGAGCATAAGGCGATTGGTAGGATCAACTTTGAGTTTGGAGTGAGCACCATTAATGGTCTGCAAGATAGGTTTCTACCAATTACAATGTTGTATCCTCCTATGTGCGATTTCAAGTAAATTTAAATATCATGTTTTCACTTATTTAATATCATGAATGGTCAATTTTTCCCATTTAAAGACTAATAAGTTTATATATTTGATTTCTAATTCACTAAGTGAAGACTGGTTACAGTTATAATATGCACAATTACTTACAGTCAAATGTAGATGTGTACAAAGGACTATAGGGCTACTCAAAATCCAAGGAACAAGTTATGCACATACCCATGACTTGAATAGAGGTTCTCAAGAAATATATGGATCATAAATGTTCACCTTGTAATCAATTTAGACTTTGAAGTCAACCAAAGTGAAAAATTTGCTTAGTGGAAACAACTACCTTAGTTTCTTTGAAAAAGGTTTTGATCTCACTAAGTGATATATGGTGATGAATATTTATGGAATTTGAGGTAGATTAAAGTTATCTCTCTTGAAGCCTAGATATAGTAATAACATATAAGCATTATAAGAGGTGAATTTTATCAAGAGAGGATAATGTAAATTATATTCCCATTCAAGCAAGCTTTCACTAAATACATTCAGTAAACTACAGTCCCATTTTAGTCTACATGAACTTAAATCTTGTAGTGGCCTTTGGTATATTGAATATAATGATGTGAAAATATGATATAAAAGAATGGTATTGGTTCACACATGCATGAAATGGTCTAATAGACCTAGTGGAAACAAATGTATAAGGTTAGTTAGGCATATGATCACCTACAGGAGCATCATGATTGTGCATTGAGTCAATTGATCTTGGAACAATAGTGACAATGAAGAAAGAGAATGATTCATGATTACAAGGCATGGGGTGAATTCAACTTAGCTTTGAGATATCTATACTAGATTTAGAGTAGAAAATGGTTTGGAATACAAGCTTAGGCCTATATTTTCACCTACATGGACCCTTGATAACACCTACTATCTGGTTCATACATAAATTGACCTAAATCCATAGTAAAAGGCAAACATGGAAAATGGTCAGAGACATGAAAAAAATGAACATGTATAAAGAAATTATATAAGAGAGATGTAAATTTCCATGAGTCTCAAATACACATCAACATCTACAAGATCCCTTTAAATTTGTCAAAATTGTCAACTATAGGTGACGCAGTCAACATAGTCTACAGACTAGTTTATGTAATGAAAGATATTATGTGAAGGTGAGCATAAGGGTTTAAAGTATATCAACATGTTGAAAACACCCTAATAATGACATATAAAATTTCATGTGATCTTCAAGGATAGGAGAAATAAAGAAAAGACTAATTTTTATACCCTAACTCACAGTCAATTCAAATCCTACAGTCATTAGTCTAATATCTAGTCTTGAGGAGTTTGAAGAGTTGAGAAGTTTATGGGTGTGATCCAGCCCTAAATTTTTCATATAAGGTCATAAAGACCCATTATACCATCCCATGTTATCATTTTGTCTAAGAAAAAAGGGGATATGTCCTCTGTTTTATCTCATATAGAGAGAACTCTAGGAGTAAGGTGATTGTAGGTTTGGTGAGTGAATGGTAAGAAAATGGGTGGAATACTAATGGAACCATTTTATGATGGTGTGAAAGGTTGATTTATAGGTAAAAAAACATGGATAATCACCCACAGTCATGGGAAATACTTAGAAGGGTCAAATGCATAGCCAACATAGTCTAGGCCTATTAGGCCTAAAATTAGGCTTAAACCCTACAGATGCCTAAACTTGATTCACATGACATGAAAACATTCCAATCACCTTAAATACCTTTAGGGGAATGGGGAAAAATATTGGGAGATATTTTTTTGTATATAACATCATATAGGTGGTCAATTTGACCTTAAATCATCTTCGTGGTACATAGAAAGTGTGAGAGAGCTCAAAAGGCCAATTTTAAGTGCTCATATATATAATAATATTGTGTATGACACCTTAAGAACTTGGGTTTGTTTTAAGGGGGTAATATAACCAAAATTTGTGAAATTGGTTCTAAGGTTAGACATCAAGATTTTATGAATAATTCTTAACAATCTAAACCTCTTAAAACCATCTCAAAACCCTATTTCAAATTTGATTAAGAAAATGTGGAGATAAATGCATTTAGGATGAGTCAAATGGATATGCAATTTCTTAGGACATGTCTGGAAATCCATCAGGCTCTTTGACATCCAATTTTGACATACCATCATCTATACAAACAAGGATAATTCTTTGTTTCTTGTAGGATTTGAGTTATTTGATAGGTACATGAGAGAATGGGAAAGTAAAGATCATTATAGAAGGTCTTTAAGGAATTTTAACTCTTATAATTAATTTATCACCTTAGTTGAATAGGAAAAAACTTATGCTATCTCATTCATAATAGGTAGTCTAAATAGACAGTGAGAAGACAAGATGACTATCAAGTGATGGAAGTGAGAAGTGTTCTAGGAGTTTTATTGAGGTCTATTTGATATAAAAGAGGACAAATGAGGTTTAGTTGAGTTTCCTAACACCTCTCCAATGAGATTTATTTGAGAAAATGCAAGCTAATTGAGTGAAAGATGTGAATATTCAAGCTTAGAAGGATAATAAATGACTGTTAGTAGTGAGTGACAAGTGATAAAGATGAATTCATTAGTTAAGGATGAGTAGACAACATGCAATTACTTCTTATATACCTTATAATGATAGAAAATATTTATCAAGGATTTTTATGGTAGTTTGGGATGTTCAAGTGAAACCCTCACCATCATGAAGGCATTTTCAAGTAAGAAAATGAGGAGTTCTATGCCAACTTGAGGAAGGTGTCTATTTAAGATTGACACATGTTCATGACAGCCTCCTAACTTATTTTTCACTTCATTCCATGGCAATTTTAACTAGTTTATACTATTTGACACCTTGTCTTGTGACCTTTAATCTTCAATTCTTATCTCTCTTCTCTTATGTCTATATATTCAAGACTTTTTGGAATTTTAAAAGATCCACAATTGGTATGGCAAAGCCCTACTAGTTTAACACTCTTTTTGCATTTGAATAATTTTTTATATGTTTATTTCATTCTATACAATCTATTACTTGAATGTGTTAAGTTTTTTTGTGTTGACAAGTGATGAAAATGCTCTCCCTGATTCTATGCCTACTCTTGCATGTTTGGGTGAATGAGATCTCTTCTAACATGTTTCATAAAGTGTATTATTTGTTAAGTGTGTCTTGATGTGTGAGATGGAATAGTAGTGTCTTGTATCATACCTTATCTTCACCCACATCTAGATAGGTATAAGAATATAACTCTATGATAAATACTTATGCTAGAAGGACATAGGGTTAAATTCAATTTGAGTAGTCTTCTTTCTTATGTGTAGATGCAAGTGTGTTGTGTGGAGTTGTCTTCATGTATCACAATTTTATTTTATGTCTCATTTTTCCATTTTCACCCCCAATAGTGAATATTTTAGTGTAGTGTGAGCCTAAGAGATAAATCAAGGGAGCTAGCCCTTTTAAACCTAGAGATATATCTCTTGTAGTGGCTTGTCTATGAAGGGAGATAGTTCCATGTTGTCCTAAAATTGAGAAAGTTTAGTTGAATTCTCCATGGTAAAATTTTAGGATACAATAGTTATAATGAAATAGAATGAAGTGGAGTATAGGCCAAGAAGTTATCTTGGACAAGTGTCCATTAGAGATGCATCATTCTCTTTCAACTTGGTGTAGAGACTCTTCATGTTCTTTTTTTAAATTGTCCTTTGGTGATGAGTTCACTTGGCTATCAAAAAGTATCATAGGGATCATTGACACATTTTAAATATCATTAGAAGGTGATAAAAATGTTTTAACAACCATCATATGCTTCTTAACTGATGATCTCTCATGAACCCTTGGCATTCACTATCTACAAACCACTCATTAGCCTTTTAGGCCTCACTCTTCACTCTGGTCATCAAAATGACTTATAGTTGTTCATGGAAACATGTTGTAAATATGTTAGGACACATGTTGAAGACACCTTTGTCCTCTAGTCTATAATATAATTCAATATTACTCAACATCACTCTTCTCACCTTCACACTTATATAATCAATTTTCCTTCTCACTATCTATCCAATGACTACTTGTAGTGATCAACTCAATAATGAGCCTTTTATGCACAACCAAGGTGAGATATGGATATGAGGTATTATATAAAGTCTATAAGAACCTTGTACAATGATTTTAATCCATTAATCCCCTTTCAAACCTATAAAAAACATTAAATCTTGTAGAAAACCCCATATTAGGTCTATCCATATAGAAGATAATACATATCAAGTGATTGTTAGGGAGCTTGGGAGAGTTATAAACTGGTTCAAATCACTTTCATGTCCAACTTACCCTTTTTGGATTCATAACCTTTCATTTCATCTCCATTGAGTCCAAGTAAGGGTTTTGAGAGGGTTCTAGGTGTCTTAGACTACTAGTGATGATTCATAACACCCAGATGTCTAACTCCAAAATGAATCCCACTAAAATCAAGCTAGAGACATCCTTAAACTATTCCCAACTCTTTGGAGCACCATGCATAGTGTCTATAATGATATGAGCATATGAAAGTGACCTTCAAACTCTTTCTATGCATTCTAAGTAGGCATAATAGGAATTCAGGCCAAAAATGACCAATCTAGGGTTGTTCTATGTAAATTGATGGATATTACTAGTTCGACACTATCATATGAAAGTCCTTAAGTTGTTTTTAGAGATATTATTATCATATGAATGAAGTTTAAAAGTTTGAGGGTTTAAGACTAGTATTAGGCCTAGTACACCTAGATTTTAACTCTGAGTGTATATCCACCTATAAAGGTTCCAAATGGCTTTAGGTAATTATCCATGATTGTTGACCTTTATTACAACTATAGAAATTATCTCATGATGTATTCAAGGCTCTGCCCATTAATGTATCATCTTTGAAAATTGGCTTGCAACTAGAGTGCCCTTTATCTGAGATAGAACAGGTCTATTTTGGGTCATTTTAGTTCCTTGTTCCAAGTTTCAAACCTTGATTGTAACTCTCAACCCCACAAACATCAATTTCCAAAAAAATAACTCACTAGGTATGATGACTACAAATAGGGATTTTAGGCAGAGTTGACCATGTTTTATCTTCACCTAAGTCAGGGTCTTTGGCCTGATAACTTGGTGAATTGAGGACTCTATTAAAATATATCAAGTATATACATAACCACCACATCAAGATTTTAATATCCTTAAGTCACTTGTGTATATTACATGGTTGTGACTATAGGTTGTAATTAGGGGAGTTAATGGACTACTATAGGTGTACATTTATGCTTGAATGCTATGTTTTCACACCTTCATCCTTTTTTTAAGTCACTAAGGATCATTATAACCTATATGAGTTCATTTAATACCTATTAAGCATTTTAACATTCCAATATAGGTCACTATTGTCTCAAGTTCATTTTGTCTGAGTATATTGTGTTGTTCCCAAAATCTGTCACTCATTTTTTGGATAACATAAGAACTATTTTTGTCTTGTAGGCAAAAATTCCCTCTTCCCTTCTCAAAAATTGTTTTGGGCATTCAAATTCTCCATTTTTCAAGCTTTTTCAACTAACGAACTCTGCAGGATAATTTCTACATACTCCACAAGATCATTTCTACAGACTCTATAGGCTAATTTCTAAGGACTCCATAGGCTCATTTCTATGGACTCTGTAGGTTGATTTATATAGACTCCATAGGCTCATTTCTATAGACTTCATAGGCTCATTTCTAGGAATTTGTAGGCTCATTTCTATGGACTCCATAAGATCATTTATATGAACTCTGCAGGTTAGAAACAAGTTCCCAACACTTGGGCAATTTCAAGGTTGGTTCAATGCTGAGGTTCAACCAAAAGGTTCATTAGCAAGCTTCAAACAAAGGATTGAACCATTGAACCATTGAACCTCACTTTTAATAGGTTCAAAGGTTCAGTGGGTTCAAAAGTTCAACGATGTTGGCAAGTTTAAAGAGTCAAGTGCTTCAGCAAAAGTTCAAAGTTCAGCCACTTCGGCAAGTTCAACAAATTCAAAAGACTTAGAAGAAAAGAAGGCTTCAAAGAGTAAAGAATGAACCGTTGAACTGTTTAACCTTGAACCAAAATGGTTCAATGAGTTTAAAGGTTCAATGAGTTCAATAAGTTCAAAAGACTTAGCTGAAAGAAAGCTTCAAACAAAAGATTGAACCATTGAACCATTGAACCAAAGTTGTTTTAATCAGTCAGTTCAATTGAATGGTTCAAAGGAGTCCCCCAAAGCCCAAAGGGCAAGTACCCTTGCGGAGGGCAATGAACAAAAGGAAAGTGCCCTTGTGAAGGGTAGTGGACAAAGAGATACCCTTCGAAAAGATTTTTGGTGGTGAAATTTTACAAGGCAAATCCTTTAGACATTTTGTCCGAAGGAATGATCAAAAGCCTGATGAAAAGTAGCTAAGGCAAGGGAAGATTTTATTCAAACAAAATGTGTGAAGGAATTGAAGAAGAAAGAACCAAGGAGCCGAGAAGGCCACCTGAACCGTTGAAATAGTGAACCAATGATGTCCCTGTGGATGCCAAATTCAAGACGATGAAATATTTGTTGATTTTCAAATGTCGTGAGGATCTTTAAAAAAAACTCAGTGACCAGCTGAAGAGGGATCTAAAAGGCCAACAAAAAAGGGAAAAGATAGCTTGAGAGCTCAAATTGCAATAGGAAAAAGGGAAAGACCAAAAATATCTGTGTAAGAGTTATTCCAGTAGGTGGAACAGTCTATAAAGTAGATATTTGAGCCTGCAAACATTGAAGGCATGGCCTATTTGTCTCCCTTGGAGTAAAGGCAAAGTGGATAGCTACATAGATATTAGGTGACATACCGGATGACTCAAGCCTAGGAGAAGACATTTGAGATGAAATGACATGCCACAGTTAAGGCAGCCACCCTGTTCTAGTATGGTCCCTTGACAAAACTTAAAATACATTTAAGGCATTGAATGTAGCATGGGCCATTCCATGGAACAAAGTGCTAGGCCTTTATTGGCTGCTATATAATGTAATCTCATATTTTATGCAAAGGAGATCTTTTTGGTTATAGAAGCAAAACTCTTCCAAAATTGAAAGGTGATTACTAAGACTTTGAACTCAGATTGTTGATCATATTTCTTTATATGAATGAGAAAGTAGGTTATTTCCAGACTTTGTGCTATAATAGCTTGTGTCATTTAGGAAATTGTTCTTATGTCTATTTCTTGAACTCATTCTTGTCCATTTTGATTAATAAAGTGGAACTAGTGGAAGTAATTAGGAAAGTGTCCTGAAGCCAACTATGGAGAGACTTTGTGCTGCCACCATTATCTTTAGTGTGTTTTCTATTTATTTCTATGTAAAGGATTTTGAGATGAATTTGTGCCCCCATTATCCTTCATATTTCACTCTTGGGTAGTCAAGGTGGAGACTTTTTATTACACCTTTTTCTACTGGTTACTATGCCCCCTGTTACCAGTTACTGTTACCTTCTAGAAAGAATTCTTGCTGTTTGCTGCAGACCACTTATGAAAGAAAAGAAGTGCCTTCTATCATTTCACCAAGATTTCTCCTTTGTTTGTGAACATCATCTTTAAAAAAAGAGATATGGATGGTGTTGTCCTACCCTTGAGTGTTAGTTTTCACTTATTTATAGTATATATATATATATATATATATATATATATATATATATATATATATATATATATATATATATATATATATATATATATATATATAGTGCCTCATATTTATAGGGAACCTCTCCTTGATGAGAGGAGAGATTTGTCCTCTTTTGATGTGGTAAACTTGCACATTTGGCTGACCAATCTCCCTATGCTGTGGTTGAAACAACCTATTTTGCCCATCAATTAACTGGTGACAAAATAGTCACTCAATAATTTTTGGTGACTCAACTGGGGATGTTACGTGCAGTTTGAAGCCTCAAGTTTCAGATTGAAGTAGTCCTTAGCCTTATCCATTTCCATTAAATAATCTAGTCTACAAATCAAAGCCACTGGGGAAGAATGTGTAGTTTGAAGCCTCAAGCTTCAAGCTGAAGTTGGGCCTATTCTTTTCCATTTTTATTCTACAATCTGGGAGATCCACACTATATAAGAAGTCATAAATCTTAAGGTGTTGTTGACCCTATTTCTGAGTTGGTGCAGTAGAGAAATTTTGATTTGTTTCCTCTACAACCTCTCCTTCAATGAATTGGAATCTTCCTCCTACCCATACTAGGTCACCAATACAAGGCAGAGCTTTTTTTTGTGCTATTAGCAGAGCTTTGCCTATCCATACTCCACCCAGATTTGTTATCCCCACTTTTCATAATCAAATTAGAGTGGTTCAAGGACCTTGGGGTAACTCTTTTGGCCCACTCAATTTAACTCCACCTCTACATGAGCTACCACGTAGTTCAAGGAAGAATTTCCCTAAATTATTTGGTGATGGGAGAGTTCATCTTGATGAACACATTGCAGCCTTCAACATAGCCTGTGGTGTGATAGGCATGGAATATGAGGACGTAACAATCAAGTTATTTGTGGAAACATTGCAAGGTGCTACTACAAACTAGTTCTACCATCTGCAAGCTCGGTCAGTGACTAAACGGGATACTCTCAAAGCCAAATTTAAAGCAAGGTTCAAGCCTGCAGAAGATGTGCATGCCCTACTGGCCTAGATCACACAGATGAAGAAAGAACCCCATGAACCTATGAGGGATTTCATTGCCAAATTTGAAAATTTGAGGAACAAGATTCTTATAATTTCTTAGCCAACACCTGAGAACCTTAAATGTTTCTTCATCAATTCACAGCTGCCTAAAGTGAGTTTTCTACTGAGACGTGCCGACCACATAGACCTTACTGTTGCTCAAGATTTGGATACTAAGGTGGAAGATGATCTCATCTTGGTAGGGAAGATAAGAAGAGATCCTAACAGAGGTAAATCTTCTTCATCTTTTGAGAATTCATCTACAGGCATCACTGATCAAATGGTGCAAAAGATGGAAAATGAACTACTATCCTTGAAAAGATAAGTGGCTCAAGGTATGTCTACTCTTCCTTATTGGGATATGCTAAGGAAGACATTTCAAAACCAGTCATATCAAGGCAATGCTGCTAGAAGTCAAGGGCAACCAAATTGTCTACCTCCCCCATAGGAGAAACTTGCCATTGAAGTAACACCAGCCAACTCAGTAGTTGGATATCTAGAAATAGAACATGATTTCTCTTTCCAACCTGAGTTTGATTAAGAAAATGATGCTGATCTCTTTGCAACAGACCAAGAAGAATCAGTTGGTGACTCCAACATTGGTTTCTTGAATTACTAGGATGAACCCAGAAGTGAAGGTAAAGTAGTTGAGGGATCATATGCTATGTTCACCCAGTGCAAGAATTAGTTAGCCCAGCAAGCTAATAAATAAAAAATAGAGGAGTGACCTCAACCTATAACTTTAATTTCCAAACAAGGAACTTATCTGCCTTTCTAGCCAAAGGACCCTGTGATTGCTAAAAATGTAAGTACCTCAAGTATGCCTTCACCTTCAACTTTAATTTTGTAGATCAGTCCTCCCCCTCCTAAAAACCAAAAAGATGAGCTGCCTTCCCATGTTCCTAATTCATTTTAGACATTTGACATAATCGACCATGTCAAGAAAACCAAAATTTAAATGTCTAAATTTGAATTACTACAAGCCAACCCTGAGTAGTTGGATAGGTTGGTTGAGTGTGTGAAGAATAAAGCCATCCCTATGAGACTAGCTGTTCCAAAGGTGACTCCCACATCCACCCAGAATAACCTTGTCATTACTCCTCCTACTGCCCCTGGGAAAATAGATCCTTTCTATGTTTCCCTATTGATAAATGGTCACAAGTTGAGCAATTGCATCATTTATTCTAGAGCTTTTGACAATGTCATGCCTACCAAAGTGGCAGAATATCTTGGTCTCACACTGACCAAGACATTTGGGAGATGGTTCTCCATGGAGAATAAACAAGTGCCACTACTGGGACAAATCAAGGACACCCAATTTTCATTTGTGGCCTTTATAGGAAAAATAATTAAGATGAAAGTCTTGGTGGCCAATGTCCCAACCTCCTATGACATTCTTCTTGGGCAAAATTTTTGCAAGTATGTTGGTGGAGAATGTACAAGCTAGTCAACACCAAAAAGTGCATATTTTGAGTTTTATTAAATAAAAACTCTTGAAATTTGACATGGGGGTATATTTTGATATAAATTAATATTTAAAATTGTTTTAAATTATGTAATATACTTGAAGTGATATAAAAATTCAATACATAGGTTTGATCATGAAGGGAATAAAAGTTTCTTCAAATTTTACTCACAAATGGAGTTTGAAATGGGTGTTTCAGGTCCCTCAAGTGGAAATTTTTTATTTTATAGTGTGTATAATTAATTTAAAGGTATAAATACATGATAATGAAATTAAAAGCAATTTAAAATAGGCTTAATTCATTGAAAAACATCTCCAAGATAGACTTGTCTGAGGTGATGATCCCTATCAAAGGCATCATGCAGAGATTACTTCTTGAGAAGGAAGCAAAATATGTGGTCACTTAGACATCAATGCCTAAAGCTCAAATTCTATTTGAGTCTTCAATAATGGGTAACTTTTTCCTATATACAGAGGATGTTTATGTTTCAGTAGATAAAAGTTCTGTAGGTGGCGATCTAGAAATTAATTCAAACAAGACATTAGAAGAATTGGTAGGGTGCAGTACAGATGAAAAAGGATCTTCCCTCTCTAATGAAGAAAAAATTGATAGAAGATCAACTTCTGATGATGTTTAGATCCTATAATTTGATGGCAGTTGCTCTTTTACTGGTGCTAGAGCTGAGATTGTTCTAATGTCTCCTTTGGGAGATATTTTTCCTTCTTCATACAAGTTATAGTTTAGCAACACCAACCACACTGCCAAGTATGAATCTCTGTTACTCAGGTTGAAGACTACTCAAGACAAAGATGTCAAGCTCCTTCATGCCAAAGGAGATGCTGAGCTAATAGTTTTTCAGGTAAGGAACCTATGTCAAACCAAGAATAAAAGATTGCAGCACTACCACAATTTGGTATGGGATTATATTGAAAGTTTTGATGCTTTCAATATATCTATAGTACCCAAGGAGCTTCATAATCATGAAAATTCATTGGCTGTCCCTGTAACCTTCATGGTTCCTCACCTCAATTTCAAATATAATAGGTATACTATCAAACTAGTCCTTTGACCAAGTGTGCCTGATAAAGCTACTCATTGGCAGGAGTTTGATGCTGACAATCAAATCATGTGCTAGACTGAACCAAAAGAATATTGAATTATGGTAGTTGACCATACTACTACATGCCAAAGTCATGAAAATAAACTCCTTTGCAAGAGAGCAAGGATTTATGGTTTTCAAATTAGAGACCACACCTTGCCATGGGGCAAGAAGAGAGAGCCAAAAGGAGTGCACAGAAAATGTGATTCCTGGTGGAGAGTTCCATTTGCCCATCACTGATTCTAGGGAGAAAATGGTTTCTTGCTAGTTTATTAGGATGGAACACCATTTTCACTATCTCACAGTGGGTGGCATCTGAAACACTTCAATTCTTAAAGCATCAGATAAGATCATCTATACATATGTATATTTGCGTAGTCTTTAGTTCTATTTTATGCTTCTTATTTTCACTTTTGGCACCTTTCTTTTTAGTTAGCATGAATCTGTATCCCAATGGCATACTTGAAGGCACTAGAGATTCTAGTTTCTACTCCCCTTAGCTGTTTCAAAATTTCAACTAAAGGAAGTTCCCCAACTAGAGCCAGCTATTATTCCCAAAATCTGTCACTCATTTTTGGGACAACATATGAACTATTTTGGTCCTATAGGCCAAAATTCCCTCTTTCCTTCTCAAAATTTTTTCTCGGCATTCAAATTATCCATTTTTCAAGCTTTTTTAGCTAACGGACTCTATAGGTTGATTTCTACAGACTCTGCAGGTTCATTTCTATGGACTCTATAGGCTGATTTCTACAGATTCTCTAGGCTCATTTCTATGGAATCTACAGGATAATTTATATAGACTCTATAGGCTCATTTCTATAGACTCCATAGGCTCATTTCTATGGACTTCACAGGCTCATTTCTATGGACTTCGCAGGCTCATTTCTACAGACTTTATAGGTTAGAAACAAGTTCCCAACACTTGGGCAATTTCAAGGTTGGTTGAACATCGAGGTTCAACCAAAAGGTTCATCAACAAGCTTCAAACAAAGGATTGAACCATTGAACCATTGAACCCTGCTTCCAACAGGTTCAAAGGTTTAACGGGATCAAAAGTTTAATGACATCGACAAGCTTAAAGAGTCAAGCACTTTGGCAAAAGTTCAAAGTTCAACCACTTTGGCAAGTTCAACAGCTTCAAAATACTTAGAAGAAAAGAAGGTTTTAAAGAGTAAATAATGAACCATTGAACCTTGAACCAAAATGGTTCAATGAGTTTAAAGGTTTAACGAGTTCAATAAGTTCAAAAGACTTAACTGAAAGAAAGATTCAAAAAAACGATTGAACTATTGAACCTTTGAACCAAAGTTGGTTCAATCAGTCAGTTCAATCGAATGGTTCAAAGGAGTCCCCCAAAGCCCAAAGGGAAAGTGCCCTTGTAGAGGTAAATGAACAAAAGGCAAGTGCCCTTGCGGAGGGCAGTAAACAAAAATGGACAAAGAGATAGCCTTCGAAAAGATTTTTGGCAGCAAAATTTTACAAGGCAAATCCTTCAAATAAAATGTCTGAAGGAATTCCTTCAGACATTTTGTTTGAAGGAATGATCAAAAGCCTAACAAAAAGTGGCTAAGGCAAGGGAAGATTTCCTTTAGAAAAAAGTCCAAAGGAATTGAAGAAGAAAGAACCAAGGATCCGAGAATGCCGCCTGAACCGTTAAAATAGTGAACCAATGACATCCCTGTGGACATCAAATTCAAGACAATGAAATATCCATTAATTTTCAAATGTGGTGAGGAACCTGAAAACAAACTCAATGACTAGCTATAGAGGGATCTGAAAGGCTAGTAGAAAAGGGAAAAGATAGCTCGAGAGCTCAAATTGCAATAGGAAAAAGGGAAAGACCATAAATATCTATGTAGGAGTTATTCTAGTAGGTGGAATAGTCCACAAAGTAGATATTTGAGCCTAAAAACATTAAAGGCATGGCCTATTTGTCTCCCTTGGAGTAAAGGAAAAGTGGACAGCTGTGCAGATATTAGGTGACAAACTAGATGACTTAGGCCTAGGAGAAGACATTTGAGATGAATTAACATGCCACAGTTAAGGCAGCCACCCTATTCTAGTATGGTCCCTTAACAAAAATTAAAATGCATTCAAGGCATTGAATGCAGCATGAGCCATTCTATGGAATAAAGTGTTAGGCCTTTCTTGGATACTATATAATGTAATCTCATATTTTATGCAAAGGAGATCTTTTGGTTATAGAAGTAAAACTCTGCCAAAATTGAAAGGTGATTACTGAGATTTTGAGCTCAGATTGTTGATCATATTTCTTTATATGAATGAGAAAGCAAGTTATTTCTAGACTTTATGCTGTAATAGCTTGTGTCATTTAGGAAATTATTCTTATGTCTATTTCTTGAATGCATTCTTGTCCATTTTGATGAAAAAAGTGGAACTAGTGGAAGTAATCAGGAAGGTGTCTTGAAGCCAATTGTGGAGAGACTTTGTGATGCCACCATTGTCTTTAGTGTGTTTTCTATTTGTTTTTATGTAAAGGATTTTGGGATGACTTTATGCCCCCATTATCCTTTGTATTTCACTCTTGGGTAGTTGAGGTGGAGACTTTGTGCTACACCTTTTTCTATTGGTTACTATGCCCCATGTTACCAGTTACTATTACCTTCTAGAAAGAATTCCTACTGTTTTCTACAGACCACTTCTGAAAGAAGAGAAGTGCCTTCTGTCATTTCACTAGGATTTCTCCTTTTTCTGTGAACATCATCTCTAAAAAAAGAGAGATGGATGGTGTTGTCCTACCCTTGAGTGTTATTTTTTGCTTATATATATATATATATATATATATATAGCACCTCATATTTATAGGGAACCTCCCCTTGATGAGATGAGAGATTTATCCCCTTTTGATGTCGTAAACCTACACATTTGGCTAACCAATCTCCCTATGCTGTGGTTGAAACAACCTATTTTGCCCATCAGTTAGATGGTGACAAAATATTCACCCAACATATTGTAGCTTTTACTGAGTTCTAGTATAAACCTAGTTAATTTGGAGGTCCACTTATCACTCTCTTCTCTTGACTTAGAAACTTTACTTTATGTTAAGGAGTGACATACCTACATAGGCTACAAGAATGAAGTGACTAGACTTGCACAAGCTTCATAGACACTTACCAAAATATGGATCATTGTGTGATCAAAACATCATTCAAAGAATTTAAGGTAACTAGTCCCATTTGTAAATTTCTTAATCTGACATAGGTGATTGTGTATGATATTGGATTATCTTCTTTCTACTACTTATAAATATCAATATTATGTCAAGATAGTTTTATTTTACTACATACCAAGAATTATATTCTATTCAAGTCATATCATTAGGTCTTTGTACATTGACTACCTACACATAAGAACATATAGGTCTCTATCTATGTTTGACTGTAAGTAACAATATCATAGTATTGAATACTTGGCTATCCTTTTGATTTGGAAAAATATTTTATGAGACTTAGAGATAATGGGGACTAATTTTAGGATTCTGATCATGTAATTGAATCCCTCTCAAACCATTAGCACCTCCTATCCTTGAGACACACATATTCAAAGTACATTTTGATTGTATGATAGTGAAGGTATAGATCCACCGTGACCTTCAAATTAAGTTTTCTTGCAAGATCAACTAGGCTTTAGAGAACATATTACATTGATGGTGATATTATTCTCAAGCTACTTTACAAACCTCAATTCATACCTTCACCTGAAACTTATCAAGACATTATTTTGGAGACTATCACTGCTATATATCTATTATCAAAATGAGATGATTTTGTTTATCTCCTCATCTTTACATAGGCACAAATTTATAAAAATAACATGAAATGAGTGTGAAATCTCTAAAAGACCATGTTCATTACTTGGTTGACACATACCAAAATAACTAGATGAAAAACTTGAAGCTATTAAGGATGTGTAAACTATTTAGATTCACTAGCATTCATAAAGATGGTTCATGTAGCAAAGTTTAACATTATGAAAACCATTTAAATGGAATGAAATTCCATTAAGAGTAATTTTATCCCCCAAGTTCACTCATTTACACTATCATCCTCCTGTTTGTACTGATTGAAAATTGATTAACCTATTTGACCTTGTAAATGTTAGGTTGTGGAGCTTAAAGCTTCACATGGATGCAGACTTGGAGGAGGTTGCTAAAGTCTCACGGACACCGGCATCGATCAGGCCAACTGACATTGGCAGGATTAGACAAGAAGAGCAACCGATGTCGGTTAGGGATCAACTGGCATTGGTCATCTCCAGGTAGACAGGGACCGACGTCGATCGCCTATGTGGTTCAGAACTGCGAGTGTTACAGATAGTTTGTTAATGAACTGAGTGTTTGCATGTTAAGAGCCAATTTTAGACTTGAAGCTGTAGATCTAGTTATTGTAATTAGGTGTCTAATTATTGTTTGCATGCGATCTATTTAAGAGACTCATGGGTTGTATTGAAAAGTGTGTTAGAGAGTAAGAGAGCAAATATTAGCTCCTTTTGTGTGTGAAGAGAGCATGGTGTGTTCCACCTAGTGCCACAGTGCCAAGTGTGGGTGCTGGTTTGGAGAATCAGAAGGGTTCTTCATGTATGTATGATCTTGGTCAGTAGGTGTGCATGGCTACATTAGGAGTTCTGCATGGTAAGTAAGATCATTGATCTATAGGTGTATGTGTGTGCATGATCTAGGTTTGCAGGTGTGCAAGATCAGGGAGGACAGCAACACAACAGGGAGCAAGATCAAGAGAGATCTACTTGGAATATGGTGTGTACTTAGTTATTAAGCAAAGAGGAAGGCAAGGTAGATCCTTCCATAAGTAAGGTCTATTGAGTTGCAAGTTGTTGCAAGTTTAGGGGAGATCTACTTGAAGTACGATTGTGTACTTGGAGTGCGTGGAACACTTGTGGAGTGTGTGGAGCACTGGTGTACTGGCAGTAGTGGATACTGACTAGTTGGAGGTGAACACCAACTCTGTGTTTGAGTTGTGTGTTGGGACTGTAAGAGAGAGAGCTTTGAGGAAAGAAGTACTGCACACTTGAGGTGTGGGAAGCCTCTGAGAGGTGTGAAGAAGAAGTGGCATATTCTTTATTATATTCTTTTTTGGATGAGTATTAATACAAGTTGTGTATTGTCTCTCATATTCTGTGTTGTTTCTAATTTCTAGTTACTTGTTACTTCTGGTTAATTTCGTATCTTAGGTTGCTTGTATGTGGTAATCATTTGTGCTTCCGGGGGGTTCCTAATAGTTGGTATCAGAGCATGGTTGTTGGCTCATAGCTTGATACCACTAACAGTTAGTATCAGAGCTAAGGTTGCAGGGAGCAGTGTTGTGTTTGATTACAAGTCACTCTCAAGGGTTTTTGATTGAGTGGGAGTATAACAATGGCAAAAGAAAGTAAGCTAAGAATGGAGGAATTAAAAAGCATAGATGGTCACTTATGGTGTTATGGAAAGAAAGAGTAGGGAAAAGAATATTGCTGGTTGGTAGAAGATCAGCATGAAGGAACTGAAGAAGCAGATGTTATAGGTGTTGTTACATAGGATGCTCTGGGAGGTTTCTTGGATAAAGTAGAATCTTGTCTTATAGATTCTGTTGCCTCTTTCCATGCAACTTGAAATAGAGTATTTTTCCATGTTAAGGTATTTGGAGACTTTGGAAAGATTTATTTAGGGGCTGGTGTGCCTTGCCAAAGAATTGGCAAAGGGGAGGTGAAGCTGAAATTGCAGGCGGCTAACACATGGGTGTTGAAGGAGGTCATGCAGGAGCCAGTGTTGAAGATATGGCTAATTTCTTCAGAAAAGTTGGGTGATGAGAGATGCACAAGAAATCTCATAGTGGATGCACTTAAATTAGCTGGTGGTAAGAAAGCAGGTACTCTTTATCTACTTGCTTATATTACTGATTCTTCTTCTGTTGCAGAGATGTGGCTTTGTAGGCTTGGTCACATGAGCAAAAAGGAGATGCATGTTCTTAACAGGAAGTCAGATGTCTTTGACAGACTTAAGAACTGGAAAGCCTTGGTGTTTATGGAGGAGATGGCAGACAGAGATTAGTGGAGAAGGCTGAGTAACTCTGAGTAGAGCAGTTTGGACAGGGATTTGATTCAAAGAAAGCTCGCAGGTAAAAAGTCATCACTCGCAGGTGAACACAGGTACCGGTGTCAGTCAGGAGGAACTGATGTCGAACAGATAGGTGCTGATGTCAGTCATGTGTAGACCAGAGCTGGTGGTGTTGGGTAGGGTAAGACTGACGTCGGTCAGAATGACCGATGTCAGTGACAGTAAGACCAACGTCAGTCAAAAGGACCAATGTCAGTAGCAGGTAGACACTGATGTCGGTGGGGTCGGTAGTCAGGACAAGCGCATGGAACCGATGTCGGTTAGATGCAAACTATGTGGTGACTGAGGTCGATCACTGTAATAGATTTTGGGCAGACAACAAGCTGTCAAGGAGTCTCAGATGCCCATGGGGAGGACTGAAAGTGTAAGTAAGCCTCAAATTTGTTATTCCTCTTCTTTATACTCATTGCTTACTGCAGAGTAGGAAGGATCTAGGAAACAGTGGGAACATGGCAGGAATATGATGCAGAACCAAATGGGAGATTTGGTAGGGTTGCCAGCTGGGATAAAAGCATTGAGAGATGAATGGATACCTTAGTTAAAGAATAGAGAGAATGGACACGTGAGATGGCAGGCTAGGTCATATGGTCTTGAGGAAGCTGCAGGACAATGGTACAGGTTTTGACAGGTGGATGACAAAGCAGGGCTTTAGTTAATGTCAGTGTAACCATTGTGTTTGTCTTACCAAGTGGATGATGATTACAACATTATCCTATTACTGTATGTGGATGGTATGCTAGCTAGCAAGTTTGTACATACAGGGTTTTGTTAAGCTAAGGTTAAGGTTAGTTTAGTGGCATGTCATGAGGAATTTGGAGCAGTGAAATTCTTTGGCATGAGAGCCATGGAGATCACAGGTTGATTTTGTCTCCAGTGGGAGCTGATGTGAATCAGGTGTTGGCGAGGTTCAATATGCAGGATGTAGAACTAGAGCACACCAAGGGCTAGATAGTTCAGTGTCTAAAATCACATGAGGTCTGGTATAGACCTAATTTTGCCCACGCAATGGGTGCTGTCAGAGAGTTAGGAGCCAATTTGGGGAAGTGGGTTCTTAGGTATTTGAGAGGGACCAACAGTAGGGATTCATGCTATGTAGGGTTAAGACTTCACTACATGGGATTGTAGGTTTGGATGTGGCAGGTTACTTGGATGACAGGAGGTGCACCACAGGTTGTGTGGTGGGTGGTCTTCAGGGTTGAGCTTGAAGAGGGATACAAGCTAGGAAATAGATTAGATGGGGTACAGGTACAGGTACAATGCAACTATTTATCTCCAAGTGGGAGATTGTTAAGTTGTGGAGATAAAAGCTTCACATGGATGCAGACTTGGAGGAGGTTGCTGAAGTGTCACAAACATCGGCGTCGGTCAGGCCAACCAACATCGGTAGGATTAGACAAGAAGAGCAACTAACGTTGGTTAGGGATCGGCCGACATCAGTCATCTCTAGGCAGATAGGGACCAATGTTGGTCGCCTGTGCAGTTTAGAATTGTGAGTGTTATAGATAGTTTGTTAATGAACTGAGTGTTTGCATGTTAAGAGCCAATTTTAGACTTGAAGGTGTGGATCTAATTATTGTAATTAGGTGTCTAATTATTGTTTGCATGAGATCTATTTAAGAGACTTATGGGCTGTATTGAAAAGTGTGCTAGAGAGTAAGAAAGAAAATATTAGCTCCTTCTATGTGTGAAGAGAGCATGGTGTGTTCCTCTTAGTGCCACAGTGCCAAGTGTGGGTGCTGGTTTGGAGAATCAGAAGGGTTCTTCATGTATGTATGATCTTGGTCAGCAGGTGTGCATGGCTACGTTAGGAGATCTGCATGTTAAGTAAGATCATTGATCTGTAGGTGTATGTGTGTGCATGATCTAGGTTTGTAGGTGTGCAGAACCAGATTGATTTACAGGTGTGCAAGATCAGGGAGGACAACAACACAACAGGGAGCAAGATCAGGAGAGATCTACTTGGAGTACGATGTGTACTCAGTTATTGAGCAAAGAGGAAGGCAAAGTAGATCCTTCCATAAGTAAGGTCTGTTGAGTTGTAGGTTGTTGCAAGTTTAGGGGAGATCTACTTGAAGTACGATTGTGTACTTGGAGTGCATGGAGCACTGGTGTACATGCAGTAGTGGATACTGACTGGTTGGAAGTGAACACCAACTCTGTGTTTGAGTTGTGTGTTGGGACCGTAAGAGAGAGAGCTTTGAGGAAATAAGTACTGTACACTTGAGGTGTGGGAAGCCTCTGAGAGGTGTGAAGAAGAAGTGGCATCTTCTTTATTGTATTCTTTTCTAGATGAGTATTAATACAAGTTGTGTATTGTCTCTCATATTTTGTGTTGTTTTTGATTTCTATTTACTTGTTACTTCTGGTTAATTCCACATCTTAAGTTGCTTGTATATGGTAATCAATTGTGCTTTCGGGGGGTTCCTAATAGTAAAGGAAGTGAGGAGAGAGATATATGAATTTTTGGTAGTTTTAGACTTGTTAAAGATTATCAAGCTTGGATATGGACTATGGGGATATAAAGGGACACTCCTTAGCCTTCCCATGTACCAAGTTTACCTTTTAATATGTACAAATACCTTTAACTACCTGAAACTATTGTTATTTCTTGAATCCATGTTAAACTTGCATTTATTTAGTTACAAAACAAACTTCTTGAGATTCTATTGGTTCTAAATTTTACAACTCATACTTTCAAACTTGCACACTTGAAATAAAATGGAAAAGAAAGATGAAAAACCCATTAGAATGTCATTGTATCTAGGGAAGGGTTTTTCATCAAGATTAGACCAAATGTAGAAAATGACTGAGAGGCACCTACAAAGCATAGGGTTAGCTTCTTACTAATTTTGGTTTATCTTGAACCAAGGTGAGAGAACCTATGGGGTAGTTTTCTCACATGGAGGGATTTTACAATTAAATATCCATGGGGATTCTTGGCATAAGGGACAAATATGACCAAATCATAACCAAGATTACACACTTCACCTGTGAAGGGTTGTCACACAAAATACACAAATGTTCTATATCATACACATGCTACTAAAGATATATGAGGGGATGTTTGCAATCTTCATTCTATAAAATATTCAAAAATAGGGGACAAATAGAAAATTGTGCATTAGAATTTAAAGCATAAACTATAAACACATTTTAAATATGCAAGATATCATGCATTTGTAAGGCAAGTAATACTTATAGTGTGAAATAGGGTGTGTTATTTGTAGGTTAAGATAGGGTAGGCTATGTTATATGATTAAAAAGAGGGAGGGTGGCATGCTAGTGATTTTAAGATAATAGGGTATCTAGCAGTATTTCATGAAAATGTTCCTTAGTAAAGATTGATAAAAATTCAAATGTAGGATAATGGTAAACACCAAATGATCCCTAAAACCCTAGAACATAAACAAAAAAATAGAATCTCAAATAGTCTCTCCTACTAAATTCATGAACCTAAGATGCCCTTAAAAGGTATTCAATAATAAATTTCCAAATATAACTATAGAAAGGGGTTTATAACCTAGGTACATTCTCAAAATGATAACTAATAATGAACACAAAACCAAATATCCAATCAATAGAACTTGTAAAATATGTTAATGCATTTCATTAATAAAATAAAATAAATAAAAACACATATTTTCCATTTTACTTGAAAGGAAATATTACAAACATCAATACTTCAAAATGCTACCATAGGGACAAACATGATGAAATTTCTCTTTTGACAAGGGAGACATAAACATGATTTCAAAGTTTGCTAATGGCTGTACAGATGCAACCACCTTAGTAAGGGAGATAAGATCTACACATAGCAGTTGATCCTAGAAAAATTTATATAGAACCTAGACTTGGAGAAAGTGGACACCTAAAAAAATGACCTATAATAAATAACAACCAACAACAACCTTAGAACAAAGGATAAAACCCCTATTCATACATTTTTTAATTTAGAACTATGGGTCGTAACTTGAAAAATTATAGAACAAGCCTTCAAGTCCACCAAGATACTTTCAACTTGAATATCCCCTTTGCCACACCTAAGATCCTCATCCACTTGCAAGAAAATTATCATTGTTACAATTGCCTTTGCAAGGAATGATGAAGATTTGAAATAAACCTTTGATATTTTGATTGAAGATGTTGGTGAATTCATGATTTAGATGGTAAAATTCATAGTGGAAGCCCCAAAAACTATATCTCATCATATGCAACCACCTAGAGATTCTCTTGACTACCCCCTGTATAGATGGAGGGAGAAAATCATTTGAAGATCCAAACAATTTTTTGTCCTCATGTGCCACTATATGGAAATTCTCTCCTTGTGATGATTGTAAATCATAGACACTTCTAGATAAGAAATATCTTATTTGTGCATACCAATGAAAGCCCATTACCTTGTGATGATTATAATTTGAAATCTCCAACTATGATAATGATTAAAAAATTCATATCCATTTAAGAAGATATGCTTTAGAAAGATAGTTATACATTCTTATGTACTTTGAATCATTACTGCATCCATGAAATAACCATCAATTTTAAATTTTAAACCAAAGCTTACCACATACTGACATTTGGCATACCACATCAAATCTAACTAGGCATTTATGGGGCATAAGAGTGACTAAGTTGATTGATTAACTCTAACCTAGACACTTGCCACTTTCTCATGTAATCTGACCCCTTTGAAAAGTCCACCTCAGCTCACACTATTGGATCATACTTTCTTGATAAATTGTGAGCCATATATATTGTGTGAGATCCTCAATTTATAATTTATGGCACATAGCCATGCTAATTGGCATTTCTACATTTTCCTATAGGATCCCTGACTTTTCAACCTTGGTTATGCATGATCAAATCTAGTTGGGGTGAGTATACATGCTTTGCTAGATCATGATCTAAGGGATGGATCATCATTAGATACTTCCTTTTACTTATCCTTGAGGATATGCCAATTAGTATCCCTATGGGCTCTCTACATCATAATCTATGGGTCTTATTGAGATAATACACTCTTTCCAAGTGGCATTCTCATATTCATTTGGGATTCATTAAAAATTCTTGACTTAATATGCATCATAGATTGGATTGTGTACACTTGAATGTGTATCATCTATCTTTGAGAATGTGTTAGATCTTTAAATCATGCCCTACAAGCTTAACAATTGTCACACTTGTACTTATATTGGGTTCCTTTGATTATTTATCTTTGATTTAATATCATTGTATCATCTTGAGCCCCCTAAATGTGTGTCATTGGATTTTCCTCCATTTAAAAAAAAATGGCTACTTCATGGGGTCTAACATTGTCACTTGCATGGCTATCTTAGATAATTTGAATCCAAATGACTAGTATTTGTAGATTAAAGTTGACATTCACATGCATATCAAAAGACATCCAAAAGATTGCCATACCTATAATTCAAAAATTTATTCAGGGACTTTGTTCCATATCAATTTGGTCAGTGGGCTATTTGTCTTCAAAATTCTTGCTTACTTCTCAGGATTTATGTTTTGGGATTTTCTTCAGCACAATTGTCCCACAATAATTTTTTTAGGAGTTCTATAGGGATAATTATCTTAGACAAAATTTTCAAGATAATTTATTTGAAGTATTTGAATTCACACTTCCCCCTAATAATTGAGTCTTTAGCCTTTTATCTTTATTGGGGTAATTTTTTTGGACATTTTGTCCAAAACAATTTCCTCGTAAAAATTGAACTTAGTGCTTTTCCCAAAAAAAAAAAATTCTTTTAGAATTTTTGCATTGGAAAAATGATTGAAGGAAATAAGAATTTTCTTCCATGTCAAATTTGCTTAAATTACCTTTCATGCCCTTTGAACATATCCTTTGGAATTTTTGTCAAGGATACTTGCCCGAAAAAATTATACTTTGGCCTTTTGGAATGGCCCTTTATATCTCTTGAAAGTGCCCTTTGGACTTACTAAAAATGTCCTCTGGATCTTCTAAAAATATCCTTCAAAAAAGTTTGAAAGCCAAAATTCCTAAATTAAATGACCCTTTATGGATTTTCAAAGGCAAAATGACCCTTTTGAAAGTTTCATTTGGAAATTTTGCAAGGGCAAGATGCCCAAAGAAGATGACCCTTTAGGGATTTTACAAAGGCAAAATGACTCTTTGAACTTTATGTAGACACTTTGGTAGAAATAAATAAGCCCTTACATTTATTTTAGGATTTTTGCATGGGAAAAAATCCTGAAGGATAAGTGCCCTTCAAGCTTTTTGTCATGGACAAAAAGTCCAAAAAAAAAGGCTTTGCACCTTTTCTGAAACAAAGGATTTTTGTTAGGATTTTTATGCAGGTAAAATACCCAAAGAGAAAGTGCTCTTTAGAATTTTTTTGATGGATAATTTTTTTTAAACAAATGACCCTTTGGATATTTTATGAAACACTTAGCATGATACAAAACAAGACATTGACTTCCTTTAGACCTTTTATAGTGGACAAAATATTCAATGAAAATAAGTATTTAAACTTTTTGTCTGAGATAAAATTCCTAAATAAATATTTATATTGGACATTATGTTCATGTCAAAATTAAAAAAAAGTCTAAGGTAAAACACATTCACCAAAAAAATATTAGATTAGGACTTAGCCAATTTTTACATGAGCTTGACCTTCCAAAGGAACACTTGGAGATGGAAGTTGGGCTAAGGACATAATTATTTACACTTGACAAGGGCCCAATTTATTTAATGAAAATTTGGACACTAACACTGACTCTCCCTTGAGGATGCATACCCCCTATGGGTGTGAAAAAAACCCCAAAACATAAGATCAGGTGCCAATCCATTGGGTCATGGAGGTAAGATGTAAAAACTTTCAACAAATACTTATGAAGGTTCAACAAAACATGGAAAACTTATAAAAATAGATTAGGAGGATCTAGAAATGAATACATAATAGAACAAAAAGGAAAACCATACAAAAAAGGCCCAAAATAGAGGGGCAATAAAACAACAAAAAGATAAAGCAACAAAACACTATATAATATGGTACACAACTATAGACACAATCAATCAAGGATGTGATTTAAATGTCTAGCATTGACTAACAGCTCTAGTATTTCACCATCCAAATCTATCAATAATAAATTATGCTCCCCAATATGACAATTAATATAATAGGGATGCATCCACAAAGCATCAAACTTGCCATGCTTTCCTTTATCCTAATGCTTGTTGTCCCAAAGTAGAGCCAAATATTCTATTTGGAAGGTCCTTGGAGTGACCTTATCAAATATTTTCTTTAGATTCTCTTTGAAATTGAGGTGTCTTTCATGAGCTTGTCTTTAAATTTCATTAAGCTCAATAATTTCATTCATCCTATTCTCATAGTGGTTTATCTTCTCATCATCCTCTAGTTGTTGCATGAGTTGATAAGTGTGCAACTATAAAATTATAGGAAAAACTAATTGATCTCTATAAACAATCTCAAAAAGGATTCTACCTATATCTCTCTTAGGCATGAGCCTATCAACCTATAAATCAAACTTTAACTATTCACCCCACTTCTTGTTGTTTACTTCCAGTGTTTGGTTGATGATCTTAAGCAAGTTCTTGTTACTTTATTCTGCTTACCCATTCCCTTGAGGATTGTATTTGGAATCATAGGTCAATTCAATCCCATAGTATTTGCACAATGTCACTAAAGGTTTGGCTTTGAAGCTCATGGAATTATCATTAATTATCTTGATAGGCACACCAAATCTACAAATAATCTAATTTAAAAAAAAATACATAACTACCTAATGTGCTACTTTCTTTATAGGGATCCCCTCAACCCATTTTGTGAAGTAGTTATATTTAACTAGTATCAATCTATGTCAAATGCTTGATGAATAAATAATTTCTCCAATGAAAGCCATTCCCCATTATCTGAATGGTCCTTCAATTGTCATAGATTGTAAAGGGAGAGAACCTAAAGCTTTCATCCTCTCAACAAAGCACTGACATTTTTCACACTTTTTGACTGTTTGAGCAACATCTTTAAACAATAATGTCCACCAATAACCAACTCTCATAATTTTATGAGTTATAACTTTAGGCAAAAAATGACCACAAAAAAATCCATTATGGAAGTCTTCAATCAGGACAATAATCTATTCTTCTAACATGTATATTAAAAGAACCCTATCTAGATTATTCCATACTAAACCATTCTCAATCAAGAGGTATTTTTGGGACATAAGCTTAAGATTTTTCCTTTGATTCTTGTCTAAGTCAGGGGGACAACTCAGGTTTTGCAAGTAATAAACAATATATCTATACCACAAAGATATGTTTAATTGACTCAAGTAGTTATCAACATTAAAAATAATAGTGTTTACCACAACAACTTATAAATTGGTCTCAACCATAAGCTTGGCTATACCCATTCATATTATTAAATTTGCAGTCTGAATATCCATGGAACACTCTTGTAACTTATTGACCCACTACACCTCTTGCTGGATACTTTAGTCCAAGTTAAAATGTCCTTCACCATGGTGTGTGAGATGTAGGCAATAATATTTAAACTCATAATATATGGCCTAAATGTTTTAATAGCCTTTGAAAGAGTGAAATATTATTTCTCCATGATGTTGTCATTCAGTTTGGGACCTTGCATAGCTTTGCTAAAAAAGGTTATGGGTTGTTCATGACCATCCTCATTACTTTGCAATAGAATAGAAACAATAGTATTATATGATGCATAAAAGAATATCTAGAATGAATTCTTATAATTAGGGTTAGCCAAGATAGGAGAAAAATTTAAATCTCCCTTGATGTCATTGAATTCTTACACAGCCTTTTACTCCTACTTGATGATCTATTCCTTCTTCAACATGGAAGTAATAGGCAGAGTATTATCTATAAAATTGGACACACAATTCTTTACAAAGTTAACCTATCAAAAGGACTAAATCCTTTTCTTGAACTATGGGATAAGCACTTTGTCAATGGATTCTACCCTTTTGGGGTCAATCATGACACCATATTTAGACACTATATGTCCCCAAAACTTGGCCTTTTGTAATCCAAAGTGGCATTTCTTTGGATTAAGTAAAATGTCAAACTCCCTACATCTAATTAGCTCTTTTTCCAAATGTTCCTCTCTAGTATTTGAGTACATGATAATGTCACCTTGATACACAATAATGAATTGGGTAGTTATCCCTACAAAGGCAACATATATTACTCACTAGAATGTTGCACCAATATTCATCAACTTGAAAGGCATCCTAATATATACATATGTGTCCTAAGGCATTATGAATGCAGTCTTGGATCTCTTAAATTACTTTACCACAACCTAGTTCTAACATGAGAAGCCATCCAATGTGGACAACATTTTTGATCTAGTGACACTTTTCAATAGGTTCTCCATATTGGGTAGGGGACAATTATCTTTTAAAGAAGCCTTGTTCAAATTCTTAAAATCCACACACAAGCAGATGTTGCCATTTTTATTTCTTATAGGGATTAAGTTTGCCACCCATGATGAATATTTGATGTGCTAAATGATACCACCATCCCTTAACTTTTTTAATTCTTCCCTCATCTTGGTGGCCAAAATGGGGTTAATGGGTCTCTATTTTTGCCTGAAAGGCTTGCTATCAGGTTGCAATGGGATGATGTGCTAGAACAAGTCTTCCTTATATGCCTTTAGCTCAAAATAAGACCACACTAAGTAATACTAGTACTTATTTAACAACTAAATGTAAGCTTTCTTCTCAGTTTCACTTAAGTGAGTACCCAACCAAACCTTTCTTTGATTCTCATGAGAACCCAAGTTAAACTTATCACATCTTTTGAAATGAATGAGTCTTTCAACTTGATTCTATCAGCTCTATCAAAATATGCCTCAAAATTCACCAACCCCCTTGGGATAATATTTGTTTTTAGTTGAATAATGTCCTTCCCAAACAAGGTCTCCTTTCCATCACAAACTTGAATCAAGGATTCCAAGTCCATGAACTAATCATGGAACTCAGCCTCATAGTTTAGAAACCTCTTAATTTTTTCATCATCACAAAAGATATACCAATGATGAACATTGGCTGGGATTGAAGTCCTAACAAGCACTTCCACTTGATACTAACAATGAGGGCTCATATTTACAATCTCAAACTAAGTTCCTAACCCTGCGAGTCTATCATCTTCTTGGTTCAAACTTCTATCATGATAACAAATGTTGAATACATCAAAGAATTTGAGTAAATCCTAAACATCATTTTGACATTTTTTCAACTTCTTATTTTTTATGGTAAAATCACTATGGAATTGCTTTAGCACTAGCTCAGAATCAACCTTAACAATAAAACATTTAATTCTTTATTCACAGGCAATCCTTAAACCAAGCAAGAGTGCCTCATACTCAATAGTATTTTTTGTGTACTTAAAAGAAAGTAAAAAAGAAAACATAAAAAATTTACCATTAGGGGCATAAAAAACAACCCCAAATCTATTTATAAGATTGGAGAAATCCCCATCGAAGCACATCTTCCAAAATACACTCTCTTTGTTAGGTTCAATGTCAAGAATAACATATTGTTCCCTACATTAATTAGCAGCTACCTATCCTTAAATGATGGAATCCCCCATCATATTTCTTGATCATCATGGAACATAAGAAATCAAAATTATGAATGGGAAATTCATATAATTGTTCCATATCGATGTCATAAGCAAATTTAGGAGTTGGGACACTTACCTTCTCAATTATGCTCCAAAATTGATCAATAGTAATAACACTCAACAATTTCATGAAAACAATCATCTCATTTTGGGGGGTTTGATAATTGAACATCAGGATCTCATCATTAGATAATGTAGACTCAAGTTCATCTACATCTTCAACAATTGATTCAACTGTATCACATGGGGGATGTGGAAGGAAGAACATGTCACACTAATCAATATCAATGTCACAATTTACAACATTTACCTTGGCATTTAAAGGATCAACCACTTCCTTTCTAGCCCCTCTGTTTTGATTTTTTTCCATTCTATCTTCACGTGTAAGCCTTTTTCCTTTATCATTATCTCTATTATGGAAAATAATCCCCCTTTGTAGTTGATTTAGATTCATATCTCTCTCATGTTGGTAGACACTTAAAGGACCCCCTTTTTAGCTCTAACCAACTTGTATGACATTTATTTGACAATAGAGGCCAAAGTTTCGATAGTTTCCTCCAAGTTGGTTATCTTCATGGTTTGTATCTTTTTTGGATTGACCAGCTTCACATCATCCTACTTGTTCATGTGATTTTCCACAACCTTGATGTTATTCTCAATTTGGATGGCCATATTAAACACCAACTATAGGTTAGTAGGATCCTTGTACCTCAATAAGTATGTAGCCTTCTTGTCAAAGGCATCACAATACTTTATCAAGCATGCTATATCATTGGGCCTAATGTTTTGAGGCATCTACATCATAGTCTTGTTGAACCACATATTGAAGTCCTACACACACTCATTAGGATTCTTCTTGATATTTTCAAATTTAGCCAAGAAAAAACTTGGATTAATCCTAGCACCATATTACATTCTAAAAACATTCTACATCTCTACCCATGAATTGATGCATCTAGAAGGAAGGGGATTGAACCATTCACTAGCATATTTCTCCAATGTGTGCAAAAAAAACTTGATTTACACATCCTCATACTCAACCTCATAATCTTCAATGATATTTTGGAAGGCCCTTAGGTGCTGATCACCACTCACTGCATTGTTCCCTTAGAATTTTGGGAGACATCTCCTAACTTCATTTGGGACTTCATTAGGATAACCTTCCATTTCATCAAAATTGATAGGCCTAAATCTAGGAATGTAGAATACAAGACATGAATTCTCTTCTTTTTCCCTATGCATCATGATTGGTTCAATTTGAGGTTCAAGAACAAATGGTAAAAGGATTTAAGGGGGTGAATGAGGTGGACTTGGTGGATCATACCTGGGAAGGGATTCAACTGGTTGAGAAGGAGCTAGAAAATAAATGGGAGTATGTGTTTAGAATTAGTGGAATAACTGTGATATTCCTCAATAATGGGAGGATCAATAAATATTTTGATATTATTAGAATCTTGACAAGATTTAGTAGCTGAGCTCTGCCCTTCAATGAGATTCTAGACTTGTCCCCTTCTTCTTTGAGGAATACTTAGGTGGAACAAGTATCTTAGATGGGTCACCTTTAAAAGATGATTTTAGTCCTTCCAACTTTGAAAACATGAAAATACTCAAAATTGAAAGTTAGTAGAATATTTATAATAGGCACCAACCTTCCTTGAAACTAGAAAATAAAGTCAGAGTCACCACTAGAATCAAACTTATAGAATATAATAGTTGACAAACTATTGTGATACATGCTGAAATTAGACTTGCTAAAGCTTAATGAGATAGATAACAAAGACACTAAAATTTTCAAAATAATGTTCAAAAGGGACAAAACACCTTTCAACATGAAATATTAACATTTTATTTTCAATAAAGTTAGCAGAAGTCAAATTATCAAACCTTAAAACTTCCTAACATTCCCCCAGTGGAGTGTTGCAATGTTGATAGCCAAGATAGTCATATCAATGTAGTAACAATAGAGAAATTCACAAGATGATGTACTCATATCTCTTTGCAAGAGTATTTAGCAACATGGGTGACAAGAATTATTCCTCAATAATGGTGTCAGAAGAGTGTGATGTTGTTGGACCAAAAATAATCAACTCGATGAAAATATGTAGAGAAATTTAAAATGACAACAGCTCTCTGCAAGAGTTATTAAAAACATAGGTGACAAGGATTGTCCCTAGCAATAGTGCCAGAAGAGTGTTGGTTCCTAGTTGTACACCTTATATATTTAACCTTACATACTTGAAATAAAATGATAAAAAAATATGAAAACCCCATTAGAATGTCATTGTAGTCGGGGCAGGGTTTTGCATCAAGATTATACCAAATGTAGAAAATGATTGAGAGGCACCTATAGAGGGTATGGTTGGCTACCTACTACTTTTGGCTCTACCTAAACCAAGGTGATAGAACCTATGGGGTAGCTTTCTCACATGGAAGGATTTTACAATTTAATCTCCATGGGGATTCTTGGCACAAGGGACAAATATGACCAGAGTATAACCAAGTTTGCACACTTCATCCATGAAGGGTTATCACATGAAATTTAAAAATGTTCTATGTCATACACAAGCTACTAAAGATAGATGAGGGGATGATTCCAATCTTCATTTTATAAAATATTTAACAATAGGGGCCAAATGGAAAATTATAGCACTAGAATTTAAAGCACAAACTACAAACACATTTCAAATATGCAAGATCTCATGCATTTAAAAGGAAAGTAACACTTATAGTATGTAATAGGGTGTGTTATTTATAGGGTAGGATAGGGTAAGATTGATTATATGATTAAAAAGAGGGAGGGTATCATGTTAGTTATTTCCAAACAATAGGGCATCTAGTAGTAGCTCATGACAATGTTCCTTAGTAAAGATGTAAAAAATTTCAAATGCAAGATAATGGTAAACACTAAATGATCCTTGAAACCCTAAAACATACATTGAAATTAGAATCTAAAATATTCTCTCCTAATAAATTCATGAACCTAGAATTCCCTTAAAAGGTATTCAATAACACATTTAAAAATATAACTATAGAAAGGGGTTTATAACCTTGGTACATGCTCAAAATGACAACCAATAATGAACACAAAACCAAATATCCAATCAACAAAACTTGTAAAACATATTATTACATTTTATTAATATGATATAATAAAGAATCACAAATATTTTCCATTTGACTTGAAAATAAATATTAAAAATATCAACACTTCAAAATGCTGCCATAAGGACAAGCATGATGAGATTGCTCTTTTTATAAAGGAAAATTAAACATGCTCTCAAATATTGATAATGGATGTATAGATTCAACAAACTTTGAAAGGGAGACAAGATCTACACACAATAATTGATCCCCAAATTTTTTTTACAGATGCTAGACTTGGAGAAAGTGGATGCCTAAAACAATGACCTATAACAACCAACAATAAACTTAGAATAGAGGACAAAACCCCTATTTATACATTTTTTAATCTAGAATTATGGGTCATAACTTGAAAATTTTAAAAATAAGCCTTCACATCTACCAAGATACTTCTATCTAGAATATCCCTTTTGCCACGCTTGAGATCCTCATCCAATTGTAAGAAAAGAATCATTATTGCAACTACCTTTGCAATGAATCATGAATATTTGCAACAAACCTTTGATATTTTTATTGAAGAAGCTGTTGAATTCATGATCTAGATGGTGAAATTCATAGTAGAGGCCTAGAAAATTATTTGTCATCATACACAACTACCCAAAGATGCTCTTAACCACCCACTTGCACAACTAGAGGGATAAAATCATTTAAAAATCCAAAAAAAAATTTGTCCTCATGTGCCACTATCTAAAAATGCTCTCCTTATGATGATTGAAAACCATGGACACTTCTGGATAGGAAATCTTTTCTTTGTGCATGCCAAGAAAATCCCATTACCTTGTGATGATTAGAGTTTGAAATCTCTAATTATGATGAAGACACTAAAAATTTGCAACCATTTAAAAATATATGCTTTGGAAAGATAGTTAAATGTTTCTTCTATACTTAAAATCATTGCCACATCCATGAAAGAACTATTTATTTTAAATTTTAAACCAAACATTTTCACATATTGACATTTGGCATGCCACATCAGATCTAACTAGGCATTTGTGGGGCCTAAGAGTGACTAAGTTGATTGATTGGATCCAACTTGGACACTTGTCACTACTTCATGAAGTTTGACCCCTTTGAAAAATCCACCTCAATTTTCACCATTAGATCATCCTTGCCTGAGTAAATGTAAGGCATAAATCTTGTGTGAGATACTCAATTTTTAATTTGTGGCATGCAGCTGTGCCACATTGTATTTTTATATTTTATCATAGGATCCATGACCTTTTAACCTTTGTTATGTACCATCAGATCTTGTTGGGGTGAGTAGATGCACTTTGTTAGATCATGATCTGAGGGGTGGAGCATTATTGGATGCTTCTTTTTACTTGGCCCTAAGGATATGCCAGTTGGTAGCCCCATGGGATCTCTGTATCTTGATCTATCAATCCTATTGGGATAATACACTCTTGACAAGTGGTGGTCCCATATTCATCCTGGGCTTTGTTGAAAAGTCTTGACTTGATACACACTATATATTAGATTGTGTACACTTGAACACATAACATCGATCTATGGGAATATGTTTTATCTTTAAATCATGCCCCATGAGCTGAACACTAATCACACCTACATTTATCTTAGGTTCCTTTGACTATTAAACTTTGGTTGTATACCATCAAATCATCTTGCTTCATGCAAATGCATGCCATTGGATCTTCCTCTATTTAAAAACAAAAATCATAGGGTCTAAAATTGATGCTTGCATGACTATCTTGGAGTTTTTGAATCCTAATGGCTATTCCCTATAGCTTAGTTGATGTCTGTGTACCCATTAAAATATGTTTATGAGACCATCATACCTACAATTCAGAAATTTCTTTAGGGACGTTGTTCCATGGCAATTTGGATAGCAAGATCTTTGTTTTTGGCATTCCTATTTTCTTTTTAGGACTTCTACTTTAGGCTTTTCTTTAGAATAATTATCTCATAACAATTCTTTTAGGCATTATGTAGGGACAATTATCTCATATAAAATCTCTAAGATAATTTCTCCAAAGGATTTGACTTCACACTTCCCCCCCAAGAATTGAGTCTTTAACCTTTTGTCTTTATCGGGACAATTGTTTTAGACATTTTGTTTGAAACAATTTCCCCATCGAAATTGAACTTGGTAATTTCCCCAAAAAATGAAATTCTTTTAGACTTTTAGCATGAGAAAAATACCCAAAGGAAACAAGACTTTTGGTCTATAGCAACTTTGTTGAAAGTACCTTTCAGTCCCTTTGAACATGTCCTTCAAAAGTTTTGTCAAGGTCACTTGCCCTACAGAATTTCCCTTTGGCCTTTTGGAATGACCTTTTAGATCTCTTAAAAGTTCCCTTCAAACTTAATGAAAATGTCCTCTAGATATTCTAAAATATCCTTCAAAAATTTTTTAAAGGCAAAATTCCTGTAGGAAATGACCCTTCGGGGATTTTGCAAAGGCAAATTGACCCTTCTGAAAGTCCCCTTCATAAATTTTTCAAGGGAAACATGCATGAAGGAGATGACCCTTCAGGGATTTTTCAAAGGTAAAATGACCCTTCAAACTTTTTGTAGACACTTTGGCCAAAATAAATAAGCCCTTACATTTATTTCAAGATTTTTACATAGGCAAACTACCCAAAGGGTAAGTGCCCTTTAGACTTTTTGCCACAGAAAAAAGTTCAAAAAAAAGCCTTTGTAACTTTTCTGAAACAAAGGATTTTTGTTGGGAATTTTATGTGGACAAAAATCCCAAAGATCAAGTGCCCTTCAGAATTTTTTTCGAACAAATGACCCTTCAAATATTTTATTAAACACTTAGCACGATGAAAAATAAGACATTAAATTCCTTTGGACCTTTTATAGTGGACAAAATGTCCAATGAAAATAAGTATTCAGACTTTTTTTCCTAGATAAAAGTCCCAAACACTTTTTCCATTATACATTGGGTTAATGCCAAAATTCTAAAAAAGTCTAAGGGAAAACACATTCACCAAGCACAAACTAGATTAGGACTTAGCCAATTTTTACATGGGCTTGGACTTCCAAAAGAACACTTGAAGATGGAAGTTGGGATAAGGACATAATCATTTACATTTGACAAGGGCCCAATTACTTTAGTGCAATTTTAGGCACTAACACATTTTATAACATATTAGATGTTAAAGCATACTTTGGCACATTTATCTCCTTGTATAAAATATACAATTCACTTGAAGTGACCAAAAGGTGACATAAATGAAAGTTAAGATAATGATATAAATGACTTAGTTTAAAAAAAAATTAAGTGACCTTTATGACCATATTATAACTTATCAAGACCCTATAAGAAGTTTTAACTATAGACAACCAATTCCTAACACCATTTGTGTTGAAATTGTCAATCTTACTTGAATTACACTCAAATGCACATTTTAGTTCAAAATCCATAAAACTCCCTAAATGGTTCAAATTTATCACTTACAAGTGCCAATTTAGGTCAAAGTATCCCTAAATAGTGCAATGCCTTTTATGGGCCGGCTAACTTTGATAAGATCATTTTGAGTCAAAATGACAATTTTGCCATTTAGTGCTCTAGATCACTCTTTTCTTCTAATTCATTGGTACACATCATGTACCTTTTTTATTTAGGTTGACAACATACTAATTGGGAATACAGATCCAACACATCTAACATTTCCTTCCAATTCCTCTCTAGTCAAATTATGACCCAGTAATATGACTTTCTGACCATTTTGATTAATTGAGGGCCGATTTTAAAATAATTGCACAAATGTTGATTAACCTTGTTTAAGGCTAATTAATCCAAATCAAGAGCTTAAGTGGATTTTCCATGAGATTTTTTGAATATTTATTTTTTTAAATTGATTCTTATTAATTGTATCGTCAGGTGACATCATTTCTTGGGAAGACATTCCTAGGCCATAAATGCCACAAATATCAAGATTATGGGTCACCCATGCCTAGTTGATTCCTTCCATGCATCTTCAATTCCCCTTCTTCCAAGGTCATGATGAAGATAATTATGGATTTAATTCCAAATATCAAGATTATCCATGGCCACACATCTCAATCTTGAGATGGACAGTCATGGTTGATCTTGACCAATCTCAAAAATCTATAAATAGAGAGGACATAAACATCATTTCTAAGCTATTTTGGTGAAAAGTTATTATTTTTAAATATCTTAAAAAATATTGAATATTTCAAAGTTATAATGTTAAATTTTTTCCACTAGGCTTTGCATTTGATCATTAATTTTGTTGGCAAGCTTCATTGATAGGCTAATTTAGTGACTTGGAATCAAGATCCTAGGTTTTATAGAGTGTTCTTGAGGCATTAAAGGATATTACCACCATTGTTGACAAAGACAAGGATGCTTGATCAAGGTTGAACATGTTTTTGAGCCACATGCATATGGTGAATCCATTTGGGAAGGTAATATGGCGTTGATTTCTTTCATTTGTTTCTTTCTATCCTTTGTAATTCCCATAGGAATAGATAGGCTTGGTTAGTTAGATATTTATGCATGTTTCATTATTTATGGACTAATTCTTGACTAACTTGCTTTGTAATCCTCTCTACATTAACTTGTAGGGGGTTGACTTATTTGAATAATGGGTCAAATTAGTCAACGTGAACTAAATAAATGTGTATAATTTTTTTGAAACCTAATCTACCTCTTTCAATAGACATGGATCTAAATACCATTTATATGAATCCATGCATGGTGTGCCATTATATTGGGATAAATTCCCCAACCTTACATTTATTAGTATTAACACCCTCTTGTGTGCTTAAATAACCTTTAGAAATCACTTCTTCATCATTTTATGAATACTTCTAGTAAAATATTATTACATCCATACAAAGAAGTCCACTCATAATAGGGCTTGAAACCCCATACTTCACATGTGTACATATTATTATATTCACTTCATATTTTTCTTGCATACATGTTGTACACACATGACTAGTTGTATCCGAGATCAATATGCCACTTTTCTAACTTAGTACCCCACCATCTTATGGGTCTTAGTGTTCTTTGTCATTCATGATAATATTATAAATAATGTTAATCTCTTCTTCCACATCCATGTTCTTTAAATATAACAGACCATGATTACCATCTAGTGGGATCACCACTCTCTCATTTCCATTCTCAAAACTCTTGTAACATTTCTTGAAGTGCATGTATACCTTGTTTTCATAACACCATTACCTTACAACTAAATCTAAGTTTATGTCTACCTCTTCCATCTTGATCACCTCAAAGTTAATCTTGAATTTTACTCCCTTTATGGTTACTTATAAACTAAAAAATACTCCCAATGGTCTTAGATTTGAGTTGTCTACAATAAAAATCATGTTAGTAAAAGCCATTAGCCTATAACTTCCCATTTTATATTATGCATATTTTGTTATAATGTTAACCTCCATACCTATATAAATCAAGATGTTTTATAGCTCCCAATTATTAAAATAACCATCAATGATTAGCTCCTAATCATATTACATTTTCTTAACAACATTTGGTTTTTTTATATCTTTTCATGGAATTATGTGAACATCCCCCATACTAGTTCTCAACTAGTCTTAAAATAATGAAAACATTATTTTTTTAGTTAACATGGACAAAATTTACATGATATTATGCATTTATTTGTCATAGACATTTTTTGTGATGATAAATCTCCTTTATATTTGTATTTATATGCTTGTATGTGTGTATTTCTTCTCACAAACTTTGTATAATATATTTCACATTATCCAGTAATATATTATCCATTGATGTATTTGAGTAGTCTAGCAATGTCACTCCTTGTTTTCACATCATCCCTTTTTGTGGAAATAACATATTTATTGCTTAACTATCCATTTATCCTCTTATAGTGATGTTTACCTTTGGGATTGTGCCTCATTTTTGTGTAAATTCCTTTACTACCATATTAATTCCATATTACACAATTTATATCTTTATCATGCCATTTATGGTCATGCCCTTCTAGAAGATATTCTATTGAATACCAAAAAAATCCTCTAGATTGTATCCTTAATTGTAATAAGGAAAAGTAATGAAATTCATGTATTCTGTTGCATAATGGTTTATTTAAACACAATTTAAACAAAATATTTTAAACTCTTTTTCACCCTTTTCATTGCCTTACCCACTAGATTTCTAACCACCATAACTCTTTCATTATCAAGTTTGTTTATTTTGCATTGAATTATTTTGATATATCTAATCAAAACCTTATTTTTATGCACCACTTATCTCATTAATGACTTGGATGTTTGTCATGTCATATATATGTGTCATAGTACACCATATTACCTTGAATTTGGTGGAATTTTAAACCAGTGCAAAATGCCTCATTCCCCTACCTCTTGGCACACTTTATATGAAAAAATAATACCTTTTACCTTCCTATACATGTATTTGTTCTTTATATAGAATTTAGTCTCACAATTTGTGCACCATATTCATTTTTGTAACTCATGTTCACTAGTTGTATAATGTTTTTTAATCTATGTGTCCATATTTAAAATTTATCCTAAAAAAGGGACTCACTCTAGTTTTAAATTCCTACACAACTTCTATATGAAGTGCGATATTAAATGCTTATTGTGTATTGGAAAATGACTTCAGGGCTAACTATCTTTGGAACACTAATAATAATCCTCTAAAAAATTAATAGGTATTCCACAACATATGAATCTTATAGGACTTATTGGAAAGAAGTATCTTTAAATTTGCATCATATGTGTATGTATTCTCAATAGTGTATATCGTAATCTCCTTTAGAGAAAAAATAAATTTATACTCAAAATTCAAGATGTGGAATTACTTTAAGAACATAATCTCGATCAACATGAAATGATATCTAGTTAAATCTATATAAAACTCAATGTACCACATGTGCACATGATCCATCAACATCATGGAAAACTAGCTCAATTTTCTATAACATAGTCACTTCCTTTGCATTTCTTGTCATCTCACACTTGCGAGTGTGATAAAAAAAACATTCAATCCCATGATAATATAATAGTTTCATCAATATATCATAGTATAATGTTATCTATTGTGTAGGATTATAAACTGTGCACCAATCCCAATATTTATATAGTGCTCACAACTCCCAATTTTTACATATTATTAAATACCCCCAATATCATGCTTTCACCTCAAATAGCTATTTTCCCACACTTCATTGCATAATATCTACTATGTTTCCTATATAAATGTTCCCATAGAATAATGAACTCTATATCCATCCCCACATATTATTATGCTTATTTTAAAAATATTCTTTGTATGGCATCTAATGATCCACCAAAACTTTTCTCATCAAATTTACCCATGTTATTCCATCTTGGAAAAATTCTTTTCAAAAATTATGTGTATAGGCATCATATATAAGTGTGTAGATACTCAAATTTGGTCATGAATACTTGATAATGTCATTTTTGGTCCATTTTAATTTAATTGACTTGACCACTCAAATTGGTCCTATTTCACCTCCTCACTCTATCCTAAGTACCTATATAAACCCATCCATTCTAAAGTTATTTTTTTACACCTATAGAAATGATCTTAATCATTAAAGGCCTCTATAAACATATGTACATACATTCAAATTTATAAAATAAAGCATCACCCTTCCCATGATAGAATTTACCTATAGGAGATGGGCCCAATAGTTGATATCATCTTTATGGGTCAATCCCATCCTTCACCCTAGGAATTAATATTTTTCAAAGTTAAACTCTCTCTTATAGGTTTGTCCATATTTTTTAGATAGGTAGTGTGAGATTTTACCCATGGGTATTTCTATAAATTCAAATCTAATTTAGTTATTCTACTACTTTATAGTTTCACTATTGAGCCAAATTTATAAATTCTAAATTTAGTAAATCTTACCTATTATTTTAAAATTCAATATTATTCATTTGAAACAACCTTTATGCAAGTCAAGATCCTATTCTTTACGAGTCAAACATAACATTATCAAGTATTAAATACATATCTAGATGCATACATGCATGAAAAGGAACACAATTTCACTAAGCTCTCTAAGTGGGAGAACTATGTGGGCTTAATTTACCTCTTGAAAGTATTAGATACTTAGGCAATAATTAATCATTATGAGGGTGATTGGGGTTAGCTAAACCCATTAAGATCCCACTTTATTTTTATAGTTTTTAGTTATTACAAGACCTATTAGGGTTTAAAAATTTAATAAATCATTTACAAGTCATCCATGCATAATGAAAGGTCAAATTTCTACACATAGGCTTATTTCAAGCAAGTATAGGGAATGTACCCTCAATTTCTTAGTTTTCTATAGAGGTCAAGATTAACCCATTGAGGATAGTAGTGGAATTTGATATTTATCCATCCCAATTGATCCTAACCTAGAATAATGAAAATCCTTATTTCAATTTCATGTACATAGTTAGATCTGATTGGTCACTTATATGCATCTTTCAATCACACATAGTCAACCTATAAAAAATAACTAAGTCTTGTTTACTTTCTTTGTGATTTCCATATATAGTTATTTTTATTCATTCAATCTTTGTAAAATTTAGTATTTTACTTTCATTCTCAGTTACCAATTATTTACAACATTTTCTACCCTTATATTCATTTTATCTTACTAGAGATAATACACCAATTAATTCGAAATTAAGATAAAATATACTAGTGAATCTATCAAATTTATTCAAAAATTGCTAATTTTTTTTTCTTAAGCTTTAGATAAATTCTTGAGCATCTAACACAAATATATTTCTTTCAACTTTGGATTGAATATCTAACACTAAAAGAATTTTATATCAACCTTGGATTTAATATCCAACATTGAAAGGACTTTTTTTTGACGTCAGATTTGATATCTAAAACTAAAATTATTTTTTTATCCTTGGATTTTAGGGGAATTTACTAATCTTCCTACACATTTTTTTTCCTTTTTATAGGATCTAAATTATAGATTTTTTGTTGCTTACTTCTCAATTTGCAAAGAATATATGATTGTAATGGATGAGAATACTATTTAATTTTTGCTTCATGTTGTTTAGAACATAATTATCATGTAATAAAATGAATCAAATCAAATAATGATCAAATAATTAATGAATGATATCAATATATTTTAATTTCTTGTTATAATGCACAAAGTGTATGTATGGTTGTCACAACATGAAGGAGATATATAAGTCATTATATTGTACCAAAATATCCTCAACCCCCTTCACCTCCCATAAAGGTAACTAAGTGGTATAATATTATTGATCAACTACAACATACCAATGCTAATATTTCTTTATTATATTTACTATATATAATGCCTATCTATAGAGATCTCCTTTATACAACATTAAGATAAAACATTGTATGAAGTCATGTAGAACATTCTTATATTTATTTTATTATTAATAAATCATGATGCATTGAATAAAGTATCTAGTTTGATAAAAAATATCTACCTCATAAGCATATAATAGATGAACACCTTCTATTATACATTTATGTATGAACTCATAATAAGATGGTCAAATGAGTATCGGTTGATAATAGATCGATATTAAATATTTACAATATGTATTTCCTAAAATTATTGGGTATGGAAGCTAATGATAGCATTAATTCTAATATGAAAATTTGAGGATTTGATAATATCCCAAGGTAAGTATTATGATAAATTACTTTTCCTATCACAGTGGATCCTAGAACAATAGACAGTTTTCCAAACTATACCCAATGATCTCAATTTCAATATAGTATTGGGAAGACCATGGATTCATGAAATGTATGAAATACCATCTACTCTTCATGCATTTTTAAAATTCATTTAAAAATGATAAGTTTATACATGACTATTGGACAAAGAACTATTTAAGTATTGTGCAATGATGTAACTCAAGGATCAGTATATTCATAAGATGCAATCACATGCATAAAAATTCAAATCAACTAAACCATAAATTTTATTTTTTGCTCTAATATAATCATAAAAAAACTATAGTAAATATGTATTAGGTTTACATATTTATAAAAAATTGGATATACAAGATAAGGATTTGGAACACATGCATAAGGCATTTCTAACCTAATTCAAGCAATTTAACCAAAAATATGATAGGGACTTGGTTATTTTATTGAATTAAGTAAATGAAATAAATAATTATCTAAACAATTCACTATATATACACACTTCATCGAAATAAAACCTAAGCCAACATAAGAGGCTTATAATATATTTGCATTACAATTGGTATACCCAGACATGATAGATGATACAACTTCACTATAAATATTATATGTTGGGTGTGAAGCCACTATTCATGGGTCATTATTCATGGTGACATGGCATCTAGGTGATTTGGCATGTGGGTGTGCAGTGATGTGACATACAGGTGATGTGGAAAGATGGTGATGTGGTGGTGGAACCCATGGTGGGTCCCAAGTGTGATCATGAAGATGTGATAAGTGTGGGGCATATCACTCCACTTGAAGACATGAGCCTTCTACTTGGTGTGTCACATGGGCTTGTATTAGAGGTTATGAGTTCAAGGTCATGTTGTGGGATGCCATGTTTGGTGGTCCCATGAGTCATGTGTAGAAAGTCAAAAGGGGATTGGATTTCATTTTGAGCACATGGGAAGGAGATAAGATGATTCCCATTGATGATTTGATGTCACATGTGTGTGGGATGTATTTATTTGAGTCACATGGGTGGCTTAAATAGTGGACCTACTTTGTTGACCTTGCACATGGAGACAAACATCTTTTACTATTTGGTCACTTTTCACCCCACTAAGTGGGACATAACACGTTGGAGTGTACATGGGAGTGGTCAAATGGGCATCATGAGATGATATTCAAAGGATTAACATAATAAAGTGGGGAACATGGTTCCATATTTATAAATAGTGATCCCTTCTCAAATGGGTTGAATTTATCCCTCTTTCTATCTTTCTCTTTGATGTAAAATTATATTAAAACATTATGTACTCCTTTATAATGGTTAAATAGTTAATGGATCATGTGAGGATCCTTGCAATATTGTGATTTCATGATAGGAGGTTGGATTTTAAAGTTTTGCATAATTAACTAACCTAGATTCTTGTGTTATAAACATCACATGTAGGTTGAAGGTTAGAGCCTTTGAAGGCTATTGTGCTTGGCTCACCTAGGTGGATGGAGTGGATCCTTGGGTGGAGCTTGAAGGCTTGATTTCTTATCTCATGGAAATAGAGGTATATTTTTTTGAATATACCTCATATTATATGGATATTATAATTATAGAGATCCATGTTGCATCTTGTTGGTTAGAGCATTGAAAGCTTGGTTGTAAGCATTGCTCACGCGAGTACTTGGTGTTAGCACTGAAAAGAGTTGATAAGAGGAGTTATGTAAGAGAGAATGTTGATGAAGAAATATGAAGTATAAATGATGCCTTTGGCCCATGAATTTTTTCCTTGCTATTTACGTAAGGGTTTTCCATGTATATCTTGATTTATGGTTTGTCTCTCTTGTTTATGTATTTTTATTGTAGCTTGTTATTCTATAATTTTATTTTACTTGCACATGTAGGAATGTTGTGTATTACTAACAACTAGTATTAGAGATTTAGCTATTGGTACCTAAGCCTTGTCAATCCTAATAATTGGTATCAAATCCATGGTTGTTTGGCTAGTTTTTACAAGTGGGAGCTATAGGTGGAGAGACCAAGATATGAAACAAAAAGAAAAAAGTTTGCATGGTAGTTATTTCTCTTTGTGGGAGATGAAGATGGAGAATAGAGGAAAAAAACTAAAAAATATTTACTAGATAGATCAAAAACAACATAATGTTCTTGTTGAAGAAGCAGCTATATATATTGTGGTGGAACAAGCTAGTCTCCATTGATATAGATTGAGGGAGATGACAAGGAAGTTACCTTTTTGTGTTTCTTGGCTAGATAAGGGGATATAAGTTATGGGATATTACCACCATAGCATGTTGGCTGAGATATTCATAAATTCTATGTAAAGGAAGAGAAATGAGAAACCTAAATCTATACCTATTATAGTAGTGGGTGGAGAAGAATAAATATGACCCAAGGTTTTATGGAAGGACAAGGCCATGTTGTGACATGTGGTAGAGCAAGATGTAGCTTGAATATATCTTTAGGGATAAAAAACTTGGTAGGTGCAGTGATGCACTGAGTAGTGTGATGAATTCCCAAAAACTAAGGATAGGTACCATGTTGAGCATGGTGGGTAGTAGTTTGATACATGTATAAGTTAGGTTTTGAATTTTATGAGTTCTTATCTCCTATTATTTGCAAGATGGATGGATATTAACAAGATACCTAAGGTTCTATGGAAGGATAAGGCCATAGGTTTGACATATAATAGATCAGGATGTATCTTGACTATATCTTTGGGTCTCAAAAACTTTATAGGTATAATTATGCACTAAGTAGCACAATGACTTCTAAAGAACTGAGGATAGGTACCATGTTAATCATGGTGGCTAGTATTATGTTACATATGGAAGATCCATGTGATTGACTTATATGGTTATTGTCTCCTATTAATAACTAATATTAAGAGTGTGGTGTGCACTTGTTGTTGTTTGGATAATTTGGATGCAAAATAATCATTCCTACATGGTGATCTTGCGATGATATGGAGTGGCTAGGAGGCTATGAGGATGAGGCAAAAGAGTATCTAGTTTGTAGAATTGAAGACTGTTTAGGTTTGAATAGGCATGATGATGTGGTATAGGAATATGTTCATGGAGAGCCAAGGCTTAGTAGAGGATGATTATATGGATTGATGGCATGTTGGTTTTTGTCCCCAACATGATGAAGATCAATGGTATGATGCCTTAGGTGAATAGGATGAGATGAAGGAGAAAACCAAGGATAGAGATGCATAGTGGATGGGAAAAGCAATGAAGTGAAGTATCCCACTTCTTTTGGTTGTGAGTTATCTTATAAAGTGTCTTATGTTGGGGGAGAAGACAATTATCCTATGTATCATATTGATTAGGAGTAAGAGAAGCCTTATTAATCCATGGTATGTATAAAACCCAATACTTCTAAGTAGTAGGAGTAGTGAGTGGTTCATGGTAGAATATATAATAGAGGATTGGGTCTATGGTAAAGTGGGAGTCACTTTGGTTGCTTCAAATCTATAGTAGATATATAGATGCTGATAAAGCTAGTTAGGGTAGAGAATTTTTATAGTGCATAAAACTTCTAATGGGCTTGTGTGGAGCAGTAATGGGAACTCACATTGATAGCAATTGATTGGTAGAAGACATACGTGTTTGAAATTCCTATGTATATGAATTCAAGTGGGAGATTTAGGTACTATTCATGAGTACTATTCATAGGGCACTATTAATGGTGACATGGCATCTAGGTGATGTGGTATGTAGGTGTGTAGTGATGTGGCATGTAAGTGACATGGGATGCAGGTGTTATGGTAGGATGGTGATGTGGTAGTGGGGCCTATGGTGGGTCCCAAGTGTGATCATGAGGATGTGATAAGTGTGGGGTATAAAAATACATTTTAGGACATGATCCTTTCTCTATGTGTGTCATATAGGCTTGTCTTAGAGGTTATGAGTACAAGGTCATGTTTTAGGATGCCATGTTTGGTAGTCCCATGAGGCACATGTGTGGAAAGTCAAAAGGAGATTGGATTTAATTTTGAACACATGAGAAGGAGAAAAGATGATTCCCATTGATGATTTTCTCTCACATGTGTGTGGGATGAATTTATTAGAGTCATATGGGTGGCTTGGAAGCTTGTATAAGTAGTGGAGCTACTTTTTTGACCTTGCACATGGATACAAGCATCTTTTACTATTTGGTCATTTCTCACCCCACTAAGTAGGACATAACACTTTGGAATGCACATGGGGTGCACATGGGAGTGGTCAAGTGGGCATCATGAGATTCCTTTCAAAGGATCGACTTAGAAAAGTGGGGAGCATGATTCCCTATTCATCAATAGTGCTCCCCACTCAAATGGGTTGAATTTTTCCCTATCTCTCTTTCTCTTTAATGTAAAATTATATTAAAACATTATGTACTCCTTTATAATGTTTATCTAGTTAGTGGATCATGTGAGGATACTTGAAAGCTTGTGCTTGCATGATAGGATGTTGGAGTTTAAAGTATTTTATTACTAACTCACCTATATGATTGGGTTGTAATAATCACATGTAGGTTAAAGGTTAGAGCCTTTGAAGGCTATTGTGCTTGGTTCACCTAGGTGCATGGAATGGATCTTTGGATGGAGCTTGGAGGATTGATTGATTAACTCATGGAGATAGAGGTAGATGCTATTGGAGATCCATAATATATTATGGATATTATCATTATAGACATGCATGTTGCATCTTATTGGTTAGACCATTGAAAGCTTGGTTATAAGCATTGCTCACTTGAGTGCTTAGTGTTAGCACTGAAAAGAGTTGCTAAGAGGAGATATGTAAGAGAGAGTATTGATGAATAAATATGAAGTATGGATGTTTCCTTTACCCCATGGTTTTTTCCCTTTCTAGTTGTGTAAGGGTTTTCCATGTATATCTTGAGTTATGGTTTATCTCTCCTATTTATGTATTTTTATTATAGCTTGTTATTCTATAATTTTATTTTACTTGCACATGTAGGAATGTTTTGTATTCCTAATAGTTGGTATCAAGGATTTAGCTACTTATACCTGATCCTTATTGATCCTAACATCAACATGGGATGAATTCTCTAATGATGAGGCTCTACTAGAATATTTACTTACATATCAGGATATCCCTCCTTTATATCATAATAATTGGTTTCCTAATATTAATAATTATTATACATACTTTAGAGATACTGATGAGAATGGTATACATGTCCAACTAGATTATCAAAATACTATCCCTATAATACCTTAGTCAAGGAAAGATCAACTTTACGTAATAAAGAAATAATAAACTTAAGTTATGGAATAAGTAAATATCCACATCTAGTTTTATTATCAACCATGTTACACAAAACTAATATAGATCTTAGACAAGTTTTAAAATATTATATAGAATTATTTTCTTGGACTTATTTAGATATTTAGGCATAGATCTCACAATAGTGATACATAATTGTGTATTATATCTAGATGCACAACCTATCAATTTTTTTTATAAACATGAATCCCAATGTGTCATTGTTGACTAATAAATAAATTAAAAGATTATTAGAATCAATATTTAATCAATTTGTTGACTATCCTAAATTTTTATCCAACATAGTACCTATTACAAAACATAAGGGGGAAATTGATGTTGTATAGATTATTGAGATCAAATAAATCTTATCCAAAGGATGACTCCTATTTTCAAAATATTTATATGATTTTGGATTATATAGCTGGATATGAGATTTTATCATTCATGGATGGATTTTACTAATGTAATCAAATCAATATCAATCCCATATATCAAGAAAAAAAATCATTTACTATACCTCGAGGAACATTTTGTTATACAATCATGCCTTTTGGATTAAAGAATGCTAGAGATACTTATTAGTGTGCTATGACATAGATTTTGTGTGAATACATACATAATATACTGGAATACTATGTGGATGATTTATTGGTTAAATTCAAACATTGAGAAAAACATGCCATAAATTTATGACAAAAAATACAATGTCCATTTATATCCAAAGAAATGTATCTTTGGTGTTAATTATAGAAAATTATTATGATACATTAAATATCAACAAGGCATTAAAGCATATTAAAAAAAAGTAAATCCATTTTAGACATGCCTCTACCAAAAGGTTTGAAGAAATTATATTTTTATAATGTAATATTTAGATAATTAGATGTTTTGTGGTTCAACTTGTAGATTAAACATAACCCTTTATATGATTATTAAAAAAGGACACATAATTTGAATGGGATGACTAATTTCAAAAAAATATTTGATGCTATCAAATAATATGTACTTCAACTACCTATTCTCATGTTACCTATTCCCGATAGGCCCTTATTATTATACATCTTTGCTATAGATCAAACCTTAGGGGATTTATCAACACAGTATGATGATGATCATATGGAATGTGCAATACATTATATCAGTCACACTTTGGTTTACCATGAAAAGAATTATAGTATTATGGTAAAATTATGTCTTGCATTGGTTTGTCCACACAAAATTTATGGCATTACATGTTGAATAGTGAGACACAAGTTATCACCAAAGTGGATCCATTCAGATTTATTATCTCCAAGTCATATTTATCAGGGCATGTTAATGAATGGGTCATGTTTCTCATGGAATTTCATTTAAATTTTATTTTTTATAAACCATTAAGAGGACAAGTTATCATAAATCAATTAGTGACCACTCATTTAAAAGATACACTACTGATTAATGATGATTTTAGAGATGAATTCACTTCATATCAAATTGATGATGACATATCACCCATGTATTTTGATGGATCTAAATGTGTCATAGGTGTTGGTGGTGGTATTTTTTTCATTATAAGTCAAGGAAAACATATTACATTTTCATACTATTTTGAGTTTTCCTATAAAAATAACATAACAAAATATGAAGCATTAATACTAGGTTTATAGACAAAAAAACATTAAAAAAAATCAATACAAGTATATGGATATTATTATCTAATGGTTAATCAAGTATCAAACACACACACACACACACACACACACACACACACACACACACACACACACACACACACAAGCTAGATCTATATAAAGAATTAGTACAATGATTAAAGGCACATTTTGAATACTTTCTCATAGAAATAATCCATTGAAAATAAAATCAACATGCAGATGCCATGGATAGTGTTGCTTCATTAATCCCTATTGAAATCAATGATTGTCATAATATTTTTATTATACAAAAATTACAATAGTCATTCATATCTAAAGTAAATACAAAGGCTTTATAAGTAATTACAATTACTCACAACTCAATAAATTCAAAATGGTACAATGATATATACTTTTTTTATACAAGATGGAAATAAAAAATAATGTTACATGCAATGAAAAAAGTTTACAATGTGAGGATACATGTTAAATTATTATATGAGTATATTTATTTAAAATATCATTTGATGGGAAACTACTTTGATGTATAAATCATGAAGAAACTAAATTAATAATCATATCATTGATCACTTTAATTGAAAACATATGACTCATAAATTATTACAACAAGGTTAATATTGGCATAAAATAGAGAAGGAATGTCATGAACATGAAAAGCTTTGTTCACAATATAAAAGACATAGCAACCTAATTATTCTCCATCATATGAATTATCACCCATAGTTTCACATTGGCCATTTTCCCTTTAGGGATTTTATTTGACAAAAAGATAAATCTATAATCATCAAGTGGTCACCAGTTCATCATTACTACTACATATTATTTCAAAAAATGGGTTGAGGCCATACCTGTACAATCTACTACAGATGAAGATATAGGTAAATTCTTAATGACACATTATTTCACAGTTTGAAATCCCATACTCTATTATTAAAAATAATGGATTGTACTTGAAAAATAGTTAATAAATTTATTTCAAAATACAAAATTCATCACACATTTTTTACACCATATCATCCACAAGGAAATGATCTATCAGAAGCTACAAATAAAACTATTATCAATATTTTAAGAAAATATGTTGAAAAGCATGGTACAAATCAGTACAATCATATTATTTACTCTATGTATATCACACAAGTGCACATACAAAAAAAAAAGCTAACCCATGTTCTATTTTTTATGGAATTGAAGCAGTGTTACAACTTGAGTTGGAAATTTACTCTTTACAGGTCTCTCTCAAAGACATAATCAAGGATAATCAATATCAAGACAAAATATTACGTGAATTAGAAATGATTGATGATAAGTGTATTTAGTCTATATATCACCTCATAGTCTATTAGAATCTCATAAAATATGCATATGAAAAAAAAATTATGACTAGAGTTTCAAGTGGGGGATATAGTATTAAAAGAAAATAAAAATAATACAAATGCAGATAAGGAAAATAAATGAAAATTCAAATCAAATTATTTGGGTCCATTTGTGATTACATAAAAAGTGGGTAAAAGGGATTATTGGTTAGCTAAACAAGAATGAAAACATGTGAAAAACCATATGAATATCATTATTCTTAGAATAATTATAAAACCACAAATTTACTATACATAGCTTCTTGATTACTTCATCATTCTATTATTCTACTTTTTGTACATGAGATTGATTTGATCAATCTTTTATCCCTAATCTCTTTATGTATTTTTGGCATCTTGGCTCTTCTTTTTCATTTTCTAGATCTGAAAAATAAAAAAAAGTGATCTCATACTACCATCATGTGTAATTTATCATGATTTTTCATATTCTAAACAAAGAAAAATATATTTTCCATCACATATAGTATTGGCCAGAAATAGTCAAATTGACTATCTGTCTAGAACCATTCAATATTTTCTTCTAGTATTTTACACAATAAAATAAAAAAATAATAAAAATATCCTTAATGCATCTAATTTTTTAATGCTACACCTAGTTTTAGTTTACACAATATTGTTATTCATGAAAAATATTCCTCTTGTGTACTATATTTCTCATATGTGTGTGTTGCATACATTGACAAGTGTACATTTGATGAGATGAGGATGTACAATAATCCATTTACATCCCTATTTTATCCCCTACATACTTTTTAGCTTCAATTCACATTAAAATGGGGTAATCTTGATCATACATGGCCATGACATCCTATTCAGTGCATAATTATAATGACACATGTTGCAGATTGTTCACATCCCATGGGATAATATTGATCATACATGGCCATGACATCTTATTCAGTGCATAATTATAATGACACATGTTACAAATTTTTCACATCCCTTCCCTTTATTCTACTTTAAAAGACATGGTTTATTTGCTACTCTCGAATGTTCTTGTTTCACAATTTAAAATCCTACAAAAAAATTTAAATATTTAAAAACTAGAAATACATTCAAAATATTCAAAAAATTAAAAAATAGGTTCTAAACATGATTAGACCTTTATTTTACATCATCATCATATGTTATTTATCTCATTATTAGTAGATATCATAATATTTTTCTATCACATGTGTATTTCATTGGTATTATGAAGTGTTATGTAGGACATACAAATTTTACATGAACTTAGATGTTGGAAATTACTTTACCTCATAGCCATGTCATGTTGGGGGCATATTATCCAAATGTTATATTATTTATAGGTGTTGTCATTTTATAAATCTTATATTGTGTTGAGATATATACTATTTAAAAAAGTCTTGCTAACATCTCTATCTTACATTATGCATATGGATATGTTATTTGCTAGGATATAACCACATTACATATATATGATGTAAACTATATTTATAGTTCTATGCTTCATTGATGTTATTACTTGTACATAATAGTTTAGACTTTTATTATATATTGTGTATGGCCCTTGACCATTATGAACAAATTATTTGAATATGTCTATGATATTTTTGCTTGATATGTATAAAATTTGAACATGTCCATTTTTTTTGGCCTTTGGCCCTATCTTTTATGTCACATTTGAACATGTCCCTTGTTTGTGACATTGTTAATGTCCCCTACATGTGGCCCTTGGACTTGTGTGTATAATATTTACTTATGCGACATTTGAACATGTCCATTGTATACATCTATTGGCCTTATTTTCATTTCACTTTTTAGGTTTTTGTGTTTTTTTAATTAAATGAGTTTGAAGAGTGCCATAATCCATATCATGCACAAAACATTTCATACACTTATTCTATTATAAATACTACTATGATATTCATCAATACATTTATTTAGATTTGACACTTTAGGCCTTGTTTCATATATTAGATATATGATTTGAATGATACATATCTTACTATGATGACATGCATTTTTGCTTATGATATGATATTCAATGATTCTATCTTGATACACATGATACAATTACCTTTTATTTTTATATGACTTTAAAGACACAAAATAAATTTTCAAATAACTTAGAATAGTTCAAATTTAAATTATTGCTATAGATTATAGGGGTATATGCCATACATATGCATTCAAATTACAAGAACATATTACATTTTAATACATTTTGGGTGCATATGCATGGGCATATGTGCACAAGTTTCAAATGAAAAATATAAAATTTCCATCTATGTACAATTACAAATTTTACATTTATCACATGGGGACATGATGAAAATTCATTCACACTATAATATTTTTCAAATTCAAGTGGCATGATATAGATTTATGCCATGATTTTAATATTATTTTTTATCTACGATTATGGTAGAAGCATGGATAATATCCATTCTCTTTTGACCATGTACACAAGAACTAAGGAACAAGGTGAAAATTGAATCTATATACCATCTAAAGTGGTTGATTCAATTAAAGTTCTTGATAAATAACTTGGATATTCAAGTCCCTCCAACATTATAGATTGTGAATCCATTATGGATTCCAACCCATTTTTGTCTTGTGGTTACAAAGACAAAAAAACACAAATTGAGGTTTATGCATACCTCAATGTGTTATATATTCTATAAATTTTCACTTAAAATTAGGTTTTAATCACCCTCAATTCACCATGGTTCATCAAAGGAAGTGATATATCTAAGTGCTTCATGGGAAACACCAATTCTCCAATACTTCAAGGGAACATCATACTCAATAAAAGTTATAAGATAAATATTGGTTTCACACATACAATTGTACTCCTCCCTTGATCTATTTTTAATTTTAATTTTTTTTAAGTTCAAGCTTTTTCAAATTTAAATTGAAAAAATGACTTTTACAGGGTTTGTGAAGTTAAAGTGCCCTACACAAATTAAGCATCTAATCAAAGGAAAAGTATGTTGTACACAATTAGGTGTATGTTTCCTTTTAATTTGCTAATTTTATTTTTATATAAAATATGGGGGGATTTAGATACTCAAATTTGGTCATGAATATTTTTTAATGTTAGTTTTGGCCCACTTTACTTTAATTGACTCAAGCACTTAAATTGGTCTTATTTCGCCTCCTCACTCTATCCTAAGTGCCTATATAGACCCATCCATTCTAAAGAAGTTATTTTACATCTAAAAAAATGTTATTTATCCTTAAATACATCTCTAATAACTTTTATAAATATTCAAATTTATAAAATCAAGTGTCACCCTTCCCAAGACAAAATTGACCCATACATGATGAGACTGATAGTTGATATTGTCCTTATGGGTCAATCATGTCATTTACCCTATAAATAAATATTTTAAAGAATAAAACCCTCCTTTATAGGTTGGTATGTGTTTTTAAGATAGGAATAATCATGTTTCACCCATTGGTATTTCTATAAATACACCTCTAAGTCACTTAAGTCACTTATTCTACTACTTGACAATTTCACTATTGAGTCACACATACTATTGCACACTGAGAAAAACTTCCCTATAGTTTCATTATTCAATAATATTCATTTTAAGCAACATTTATCTAAGTCAAGATCCTATTATATCTAAATCAAGTAAACATTATCAAGTATTTAAGTCATTTTTAGATTCATACATGTATCAAATGGAGCATAATTTCACTAAATGCTCTAAGGGGAGAAATATGTGGGCTTGATTTCCCTCCTTGGAGTATTGGATAATAGGTAGTAATCAATCATCATAGGGATAATTTGGGTCAAATTCACACATTATAATCCCCCCTTTTTGTAGGTTTTATGTTATTTCAAGCCCTATTAGGGTTTCAAATTTTAAGAATTCATATTCAGGTCATTTGTACATAGTTGAAGGTAAAATTTATGCACATAGGCATATTTCAAGTAGGTGCAGGTGATTATACCCTTAGTTTCCTATTTTTAGGTATAGTTCAAGATCAACCCATAGAGGAAATTAGTGGGATTCAATCTTGGCCCATTCCAGTTGATCCTAACCTAAAATAATGACAATCCATATTTTATTGCACATAATTAGATTTTACTAGCCATTTACAATCATCTTTTAGTCACATATATTAGCTTAAAAGGAGAAAATAAATATGTATTATTTATTCTCTTTATGTTTTATATATTTATATATTTCTATTTATTTTATATTTGTAACCTTCATTATTTTATTTTCATTTTTTTGGTTATAATTTATTTGTAGTATTTTCCACCCTTTTATTCATTTTATCTTAATTAGATTTAATATGCTAATTAGTTCCAAATTTTTATAAAACAAGGTGAACCTTGAGTTTGGATGTCTTAAAATTGTGCTTCAACATAAAATTTATTATGGATTAATATCCTTAATTCATAAATTGACTCTCTCCACCTAGGGATTATTTAATATGTATCATCTCTTCCTCATTAAAGAAAATATCTTCTCTTTATGAACTATTGATGTGCCATCCCTAATCTATGTGGATATTCATGACATTTAGATGAATTAGTGTAACCTTCCTAATAGGATCCATAATTCAAAAAATCCATTCCCATTATTTAGTGTCATTCATCCTACTTTAGTCAATCCCTCCTCTAGTTCCCCCATGTCTAGCAATTACTAGCACAAGGTTTAACCAGCCATGACTAGGTTTTCAAAAAGAAATATTTTTTTGATAGAAATTATCCACACATACTCTCTTCATCTTTACACTCTCTAAAAATAGACTCAGGATAATAGAAGAAATAATTTATGCTCTTTCTTGATATTCCCTATCCCTGCATAGTCTAGATGAAAAGTAATAAATAAAATAACACTTAAATGATGATATACAAATTAAACATAGGGACTTAAGCACTCACTCAAAAAGAAACAATATAACATTGAGAAACCCATTTATATAAATAGATGTGGAGATAATAATAATTCAAAAATATAACATAGTCAAAGCTTAATAACTAACAAATAAAAGTAGACACACATCATCTCTCAATCACACTTCATTTAATTATCTTAAAGTATTTATATACAGAAAAAAATCCACATTTACATAAACTGCATTAACATAATACTCACAAAAACTCATCTACCAAACATATAAAATGCTTTCACAACTAAATATATTTCAAAACCCTAATGTTTCTCTTTACTTAACCTTTAATCTAAAAAATATTTAATCTCTCTGAATCTTGATGTTTCAAATGGGAGGTTAAGATATCTATTGATAGGATTCCTAGACCTACAAAACATTTTACAACTAGCACAAAATCAACCTCCACATGTCCAATCTATAAATAATTCATGCATATGCTAATAAATATTGTTCCATCCATGGTCAATCCTTATCCATCTACACAATAATTATCTTGTTATTTTCTAGCTATTATATTTGTGTTTCTTATGATCCATTTTATGTTTCTTTATAATGTTTTGATTAATTATTTTAGTGAACTAGGGTGATTTACCACTAACATAGATATAAATTAACTGACATGGGCTATAAATAACATGAAAAAGTCTAAAAGTTGTATTCAAATTGAATTAATGTGCTATAACATTAAACTGGAATCAACAAAACAATTTGTAAATCAATAAAATAATAAAACTAGCAAAATTGATGAAAAAAACACCTTAGAATAATATTAGGATTTTGAGACTAGATCTAGGATATTCCAATGACTATGCATATTTGTGTGAAATCTAAAATTCACTCACAAAGGATGGATTTAGAGCATGTTTTACTATCACTAAATGTGCCTTAGTACATCTTAAATTTTTGAATCTACCATCTCCATCACTTCAACAAATATTTTCTATTGCACTAAATGTTTATTATATTTTATTCTAGATTATGATTTTTTTGATAGGTGTGTCGTATGATGTACAATCCTATGTCTTCAATATTATAAATTTTTAGAAAAAGTTTTATTTGATATCTTATTTGTTTTTTTGGCCTATTTAACCAAAAATTCTTAAATGAAGAACAATAAATAGGGTTATGGGTTGGGGGACGTGAAGGGAGTTACAAGTACTTATCCTGCACATTGGAGTCAGACCCAATGCCATTATTTGTGTTGTGTAAATAGAATATGAAGTAAGGGATTCACATTTTTTTACATAAATATATAACTAAACTACATATACATTCAAATAAACCTTTTTTTAACAATAAAGTGACATCAAAAGGCTTAAATAACATGTGAAATATCAAGGTGGAATACTTTGTTTTCAAGTGTAGTAAAATATTTGATTAATAAAGGGCCTAACTTGAAGGTAGGAGGAGGATTTACAATTTTATAAACACTATTATATATTTTTAGTGCATTAGGGTGATTTACCACTAAAAAAAAGAGATCTATTGAAATAATCTAGATCTAACATAAAAAAGTCCAAGTGCACAATTCCTACCTAGCCATATGTGATAAAATAGTAACAAATCATTAAAAAAATGATTTGAAAAGCAATGAAATAAGTAAATGAGTAAAAATAATGAAATTAACACATGTAATAAAAATATTAGGATTATAAAAGTGTTGTAGTGGTTGCGGGTGATGATGTAGGTATATATAACATCTAGAAGTTAGCATGTCAAAGAAAAAATGACACTTTTTAGCCTACCACTACATATGTCATAGTACATATTTGGCCATTGAACCTTCCTTAATTATATTTCCAACAAATATAATCTACCTCTTTTATTACTAAATAATTTTTAATGCATGTAATATACACTATGCTTAGTTATAAATTTTAAATTTTCTTATGCAAGTGCATTATTTTTTCCCATAGAGGCACGCATTTTGGATTTGTTGAGTTCATGCATAGACTATCTAATTTTATATTTATTTTTATTTTTGACTAAATTTTTCACAATTCTCAAATGAAAAACCAAAAAATGGTTATGGGTTAAGCAGACTCAATGAAGTTATATCTAAATATATTGAAAATATTATATAATCATAGATAATATAGTTTTTTATGTCATGTAAATGTACTCTCAAGTAAGGAATTCGCCTCATCTTCCCTAGAGGTGAAATTAAACTACATGAATATTCACATAAACTCTTTTATTGGTATAATCAAATAATGTAAAAATGACTTGAAGAAGATTTAAGTAATAAAGGGGAAGACTATCACAAGTGTAACAATGAATTTGGAAATATAGGCTCTAACTTGAAGGTAAGAGAGAATTAACCATTCAATGATAAACTAAATGATACTAGATCAATTACATGGGATGACTTGGTATATATAAGGATATTTAGGAGTTGACACACTAATTCTAACCATAGAAAAGTGTGATAAGCTAAAATAATGTCATGGAAAATTAGCCAAAGGTGGGAAGGACCCATAAAAATTCATAAGATGAATTTGGTGATTCATTAAAGCTTCCCTAAGGCTAATTTTATGGACCATCGAATCAATCCCAAGATAACTAAATGCCTAGAATGCACAAAGTAACTAAAAAAATGTATAAACTAGGCTCAAAGCTGAATATAGATAAATATGGAAAATTATTAAAGACATGTAAAAGGTTAAAAGGTTAGAGAGAGGCTAGTGTGGGATAGGAAATGTCCTAGAAACATCCAAATCTAAAAAAGTGGACCAAGTGTGATAAAATAGATGAAAAAGAATCATAGAAAAGGGTTTTGAATAAAATTAAGTGTCTACATAATGCCTCTACTTTTTTGTCTACATATGAGTGAATGCATGCATGCATAAAAGTATTAAAATAATAAATTTAAGCATGTAATATAAATTTCCTAGGGAAGGATAGATGAATCAAGTAATTTTTGAAATAGAATCCATCCACATGGGTTACCATTTATTGGAAAATATGACATACCTAAAAACAATGATCAGTTGAAATACATAGTAAATTTGGTATTAACTCAACGTGAAAAATAATAACTTTTAAATTTAAAAAAAATATAGCATAGGAACAACTACACCTAGTTGTACTTGAACCATACTATCATAACTTTAAATAGAACTCTATTCCAATTAAAACTTTTTGGACAAGTCCTAAACATATTTATCAATTCTCAAGAAGTTTTAACAACCTAATCAACTTATTTATTTATTATGTAAGTAACATTGGACCATTTTTGGAGATCTCACTTCACTCAAATTCACTCAACCTTTATAATCTTGCTCAAAATTGAAATTATTCTCTCAATCTTAAAAAAATTTATTAATCTCAAAAAACATTTCTCAATCTTGGATATATATATATATATATATATATATATATATATATATATATATATATATATATATATATATATATATATATTCCCCCATTTTGAGGTGAGGTTTTTAAAATCATTGCATACAATCACTCATCTCAAAATAAAGAGTTAAAATCACCATGTTTTATTACATTATATATCCAATGCTTTGAAAATCATTGAAAAATCAAATAAATCAATTATAATATTCATAAAATATCATGATGGAAATATTAATAGTAAGAAATATAGAAAAATATATATGCCCATGTGAAACCATATAATATATATAACATCATGCAAATATCAATGGGTATGTGTATCCTCATATGAGGATGAGTTAAGAAGGGGGAAAACATATGACCCAATTTCATCTTTGTATGCACTAGATATATATCATATTAATTAAATTAAAGAGATAGATAAGAGTATAATTCACCTAATGGAAAATAAATAAATGGAAAAATAATATTCCTCTATTGTTGTAACCATTCCCTTAATAGTTCTATATACAATAATGATAAACACACAAGTAATATTCCCCTATAGATATATGGTAGATACCATGGAAGTGTAGGCACTAAGCATAACAATACCAAAAATAGAAATTTGAATGGAAAATACCATGGAAAAAAACATAATATATGAATTTTATATATGATGAAAACAATAATATAATGTTGCATAGTATATCACATAAATCACACATTTATATATAAATACATATTGGAAATTATCATGAAATGACATATCAATCACAAGATATGATGAGATGAAAATTCCATAACATCTCAAAAATACTCTAAGGACAAGGAATAGAAAAGGCAACACAATAAAAAATGTATAGCCATACACATGCAATCAATTGACCAAATATAGGAAACACACAATATAATGATGCAAATGTCAAAATGTAACCACATAATGTAGATATCCATATAACACATAATATATAGGCACTAGAAAGATACAATATAATTAATATAAATGGATCAATTTGATAAATAAAATAAATAATTTTATCACTATAACATATATTTTATAGATATTCCAATAAGTTTGGGTATACCACAAATGTGATCACCCTCCCACATTAACCAAACAATGATGCAGGAGCATGAAAGCAAGAAGATGTTAATTTTATGTTTTTCATAAATAAGAATCAAATTTGGTTGATTATGGATGCCATTGTGTGTGATGGACTTTATTAGTTCCATTTGTGTTTGTCGAGTCCATTTTGATTCATAAGGGTGTATCAAATAGCTTCTGGGCATTTTCCCTCTAAAACAAAGAATTTGAAAATTCAAATATGTAACCTCGTCAAGAGTGACTATGAATATGGTATAAGATGGTTAGATGAGGAAATACAAGTTAAATAAGGTTGTGAATCCTTGTAAAGGTTGTTTGGGGTCATATATGTCTAAATTTTCAAGTTATAAGTCATTCATAAGTAATGCAACCCTCACCCATACGTTGGGTTAACAAGAAAGGAGGTTTTGTTTTACTAACGAAATAACCAATGTTGGAGTTGGTAGAATGAAAATTTGTTATGTTAGTTTTGTGTATAAAAGATACTAGGAGAGAGAGAGAGAAGTATTAAATAATAAAGATGAGGATCAAAGAAGAAAAAAACATACAAAACCTCTCAAGAAAGATCTTGAGTCCAAGAAAGTACTATATTATAACAAAGATAAATGCTATGATTAAGGAAAAGTGAATTGTTGTGGATTATCTATTAAATGTATATGTTTTAATTATTTTAATGTCATCCTTGAAGGCCCTTGAGGTTAGGAATATTTTTTCATTTTTGTAAAAGTTGAAGGTGGATGTAGGACTATAGGTGGTAACCATAAAGTGACTGTAGGTCACAATAAACGAAGAGAGTTTGGAGTGATTTCACTAAGTTGGTAAGTTATGAGTCATCATGATATTGGTTTGAATGTATTTAATATATAAAATGATAAATAAGAGTGAGTAAGACATTCCTGCATGGAGAACTCAACAATAAGAGTTACCTCTACCCACATACCCTATTTTATTTTTGACAGTCAAATCTAAATGTAGATGATTGCTTCTCACAAACTGGTGTATGATGTTGGTGAGGATAATGACATATGGATTGAGAATTTTCATATAGGTGGAATATTAGTTGTTTTTTATACAAAAGGTAATGGTATAGATCAAGGCACAATTATCTAGAATAAACAAACTATGTCTGTATAAATTAGTACCTTGTTTACTTATTCCAAGGAAAGAATGAATGCATAAGGAAGAGAGGTGGAAAGGACATTGAGTTTTTATTATTTTTTAACATTAAAAAGAGTTCAAGTATTTATAATGAGCATGGAAAAATGTTTACAACCTATCTAAGGCATATGGATCTTTGAAACCCCAACATAGTCAATAAATTACACACAGTCCACTATATATTGTTGTTCTTAAATCATTAATAGGATGAAAGTTAAGGTATGACCAAATTTGGAATATGTATAGGGATTATATATAAATTTTAAAAGTTTTTTATATATTTCTATTAACCTATAAGCAAGGTATGGTAATATTTTCATTCTAAAACCTTACACAATCATGAAAAACATGTAGAAACCTTATGTTTTAGGGCATCAAAAGTATTGACTAGGAGAGAAAAACATATAACTTGTTTAGATAGTTATATGAGGTTAAAAAATACCTAATATTATTTTTTTTTTCCTTTAAAACTCATTATTACTCAAGTTGTGGAATTAAGTAGTCTCTCGACCTGTGTAGTCACCCATATAGTGTTTTTAGAGGAAAACCCTATAACTTTTGATGTAACCATCCAAAGTTAGTGAAAATTAATAATCAATTTTTTTTTTTGATGTGTGTAAAGAGTAAGGTGGTTTTTGTTTGGTTCCAAGCTTTACAATACGGATTTGGTGATTATGGGTTGAAATAGGGCTAATTAGGTCTAATTGAGGGGAGGCTAATGAAGGAAGTGATAACTATATGTGGTCTCAGACCATGAAACTTAACAAAAACATATTATAGGATAGAGGGTGGATATAAATGGCTTTATATATCCATAATAGCTTATATTTTTCTCAAACTAAGTGAATTTTCAAAAGAAAGGTTACAAGCCTGAAGAGACTATTATGATTTTGAGGTACAAGAAGTGGTGAGGTGTGTTTTTAAGTTTAAAGGGAGTAATATAGGTATTATAATATAAATTTATACCATATTGATAAATATATTGAGTAATTAGAGCCTATGTCAAGATGTGGCACTTGAAACCTAAGGATGGATAGTCTAGTTGAGAAGTTAGTGAAAAGAAAGAAGAAGCTTGTGAAAGAATGATTGCTCTGAGTTAGAGTATGAGTGTGAAGGTAATGAAATAAGAATAATTAAATATATAAGTTTCTCCAATTTCATAAAGAACAAATAGATAAATAATCAAGTTGTTAGGCTTAGTCATCAAGTGAAAGGCTAGGTTAGTGATGAGAACACTATGACAAAGCATAACATAGGAATGTCACCAGTTAAGTTTTAGACCAAATAATGATGGTTTGGAGAACTATAAAACTTACCTCTACATCATTTGGTATCATATCAAGGTAATATTATATAATGTTTTGTTTTGAATTCTTTAAAACTTGTTGATTTGAGATGAATGCATAGTGTTATGAGGTATGCATGAGATAACACTTTGTAGGGTATTGTGGGAGAATAAAGTTGAAGGTATGATATATTGATGTTATAATATATGAGTATAAGAGTGATAAGGATAATAAAAAAAAAACTGAAATTCCAATTTAAGAGAACTAGAATCTAGTCAAGAGAGGATTAATGAAGGAAAAGAAGAGAGAAACTTGGAGCTCTAAGAGAGAAGAGAGAAGAAATAAGACTCCAAAATAGAGTCAAAGAGGATAAGAAGAGGTCCTAAATAGAGGATGAAAATAAGAGGAAAGGCTCAATAGAGTTATAAGAGACAATATTTATAATATTGCTAATATGAAGGTCTAGATAGGCCTATAAAGCAAAGAAAGTGAGAAGATGGGTGTAGAGAGAGAAGTAAAAAAACATGAGAAGAGAATTAGGGTAGATTATTGAGAAGATAGATCTCATGGTGAAGCTCTTGAAAGGAAAATAAATCCAATGGATTCGATATAATGTGATAATTAGGATGAAGTTTCCACTAGAGTCACTTGTGAAATAAATAAGGCACAAGATGAGTGTCTTGAAGAGTGAAAAGAAAAGAGAGAAGGCATCCCAAAGAGGCGTGAGGGATGAGATTTTACCAAGTGAGAAATAAGACAAAGAGATAGATAAGTGTTTGAAATAAATAGGTGATGAGAAGGAAGAGGTGAACCTTAAGAAAGAGTTTAATCCAAGAAAGAGTACAAGTGGAAAAAAAGCACAAATATGGAAACAAAGAATAAATGGTAAGGAACCCCAAGTTGGCAAGGTAGATAACCAAGGCATGAAACATGAAGGAGATGAAAAGAGAAACAAATAGAAATATAAAAAGGTACAAGGTAATAAATGGGTGGAAAATAAAATTAAAAGGTTACAAGAAGATCATATTATAGGCGTATCCCAAGAAATAATGATGATTGAGGAAGAGTACAAGCCTACAAAGCAAATAAGAGAGATGGTGCAAGCAAACCAAGCCAAAGGAGTGAAGATACAACAATGTAATCAATAATATGAGTGCATAAAAGATAAGTGTTCTCAATTTTTTTTTTCAAACATTATTTATGATGATTAATGTGAATTTGAATCCAATGGTGAAGACATCTTGTACATGGAAACAATTACATTGATGAATGAGTGTGTAGCAAGTCAAAGTGAGAATGAATAACCTCAAAGAGTTATTGAGAAGCATGATATGAAGCATGAGGAGGTTGATATGACTCTAAAAAATGATAAATTAAAAGAACAAGACAAATATCAAGTTTCCCAAGAAGATGAAAAGTAATGTGAACCAAGATTTGATGATAATTATGAAGACGTGGATGCACTCAAGTTGCAATAAGAGTTGGAGATGTTATAAGACATGTTCAGTCAATTAAATGGGCTGAAATAAGATGAATTACAGTAGGAAAAGGCCAAGGATGAATTCCAATAAACATCAAGAGAGGAAAAACAAAGGGAAGTACAAGAAGTTGTGCAAACAAGGCCACAAGAAATCAAATAAAGTGAGTATGAGAAAGCAAACATGGTGATTTATTAAATTAATAAAGATAAATATGAGTTAATAGTTGATAAAAATGAATATGGAAATTCAAATATTGGTCAAATCAAATTATACTATGTTGAGGATGATTGGAATAAGAAGTTGCTCTTGCACAATGAGCAAGGTCATATGAAGAAACATAAAAAAGAGGATGAATGTGATGAAAAGGTAGAAAAAGAGAATATAATAGGAAAATAAAATATAGGTTTACATGTATAATATGCCATTATAACCTAATTAATAATATGCTAGCATGAACAAGGAGTTAAAATCACTAAACAAGCAAGAATCAAGTGAGATTCATGAGGAAATAAGCCATAAAACAAGCATGAGAAAGAAGAATAAGACATATATGGTTAAATGTGAGTATGATGAGGTTAAAAGTGACTTATAATAGGTGTAAAATTCATAAAAAATAGAGGTAAAATAGTTATAACACCTCATAGAGGTAGAAGATACATAGACAAAAAGACTAGACAAGACCAAGAAGAGGACAAATAAGAGTTTAACAAAGAAAAGGGAGAAATAATAGAGGAATAAAATTAAAGTGAAAATTAAGGAGCCTAAAATGTGGAATTGAAAGGTAATAAATAAATTTATTTCACACAAATTTTCTCCCTCCTAGGGAGTATGATGTAGGAGCATCAAAGAAAGAAGACGCCAATTTTATGTTATTGGTCAATAGGAGTCAAATTTGGTCAATTATGGATGAAAATGTGTGTGAGGGACATTTTTAGACCCATTTGTGTTTTTAGAATACATTTTGAGTCATATGGGTGTGTCAAATATATTCTAGGGGTTTTCCTTCCAAAATAGGGAATTTGAAATTTGAAATATGTAACCTAGTCAAGAGTGACTATGACGATGGTCTAAGTTGGTTATATGAGGAAATATGGGTTCCATAAGGTCATGAAGACTTGTAAATGGTGTTGGGGGTCATATATGTCTAAGTTATAAGTCATTAAAAATTAATGTAACCCTCACCCATATGTTGTGTTGACAAGGAAGGAGGTTTTGTTTTATAACTAACTAAATAACCAACATTGGAATTGGTATAATGAAAAGGTGGTATGTTAGTTTTATGTAGAAGAGAGAATAGGAGAGAGAGAGAGGTCACAAATAATAAGGAGGAGTATCAAATAAGGATAAAACATAAAAAACCTCTCAAAAAATATCTCAATTCTAAGAAAGGATTGTAATGTAACAAATATCAATGCTATGAATAAAGAAAAGTGACTTGTTGTGGATTATCCATTCAATGTATGTGTTTACATTAGTTTCATGTCATAATTGAAGGCCCTTGAGGTTAGGAATATGTTATCATTTTTGTAAAATTTTTAGGTGGATGTAGGATTGTAGGTGGTAACCACAAAGTGACTATAGGTCATAATCAAAGAAGAGAGTTTGGAGTGATTTCACTAAGTTGGTAAGTTATGAGTCATGATGCTATTGGTTTGAATGTATTGAATCTATATAGTCCTACATAGGAGTGAGTAAGACATTCCTAAATGGATAACTTAATAATGAGGGTTACATAATAATAATACTTGTTTTGATGTGTGTATAGAGAATAATGTGGTTTTGGTTTGGTTCCATGCCATACAATATGAATTTGGTGACTGTGGGTTGAAATAGGGATAATGAGGCCTAATTGAGGGAGGATAATGAATTAAGTGATAAATATATGTGGCCTTAGAACCTAAAACTTGACACACACCTGTGAGAGGATAGAGGGTGGCTATAAAAGTCTTAGATCTCGATAAGAGTTGATAGTTTTCTTAAATAAAGTGAATTTGTGCAAAAATAGGCTACAAGCCTAAAGAGACTATTGTGACTTTGAGGTACAAGAAGAAGTGGTGAGGTGTGTTTGGTAGTTTAAATGGGGTAAGATAGGTATGATATTTTCACTTGAGACCATCCATTCAAATATATTGAGTACTTAGAGCCTATGTCAAGATGTGGCACTTGAAATGTAAAGATGGATAGTCTAGTTGAGAAGCTAGTTAATAGAAAAAGGAAGCTTTTGAAAGAATGATTTACCTGAGTTAGAGTATGAGTGTGAAGGTCCTAAGAGAAGACTAATTCAATATGTAAGTGTCTCTAAGTGGACAAGGGAAATATAGATAAATAAGTAGGATTTTAAGCCTAGTCATCAAGTGAAAGGTTGGTTTAGTGATGAGAACACCATGACAAAGCATATCATGGGAATGTGACCAGTTAAGTTTTGGACCAAATAATTATGGTTTGGATATTTCTCCCCCTTACCTATTCATAACATAACTTTATAGATTACATAATCATATATAACCTTTATATCCTACATAATACCCATTCAAAAAATGCCATGAGAAACACTTGTGTAAAACATGAATGTGAAAAACTTCTAGCCTAGGTAGATAAGTAAAATATGAATCCATTGAAAAATTAATTTTGTTATTTTTTTAATTTTTAATGTTTTTGAATTATATAAATTTATAAAAGAAACAAGTAAATGATGTAACAATAAAATAAAATGGGTATACATAAGAATACTAAAGTGAAGCTCAATTAAACCAAAATAGAATCCTATGGTAAAAATTAAGAGAATAATGAAAATAATAAAGATAAGGGGCATAAATAATAAGAATAAAAATATTAATATTTAAATAACCTACAACTTTCTTCATAAATAAATATATGATAGGATGTAAGGATTACACACACATGATGCCATCATTAATAAATATATTAAAATGCTTAGAAAGGGATATAAATTAAAGGGAAAGGGATAATTAAACATAAAAATAAAAATAAACCAATTTTCCATAAAAAAATGATGAAAAATAAGGCAAGTGCTAAGATTTCAAATCTAGAATAAATATGAAGAATGTAATCGATCTCAAAGGAGGAAAACACATGAAAAATACAATACACATAAAATATGTGCTATGCATATTAATATCCATGGTACAAAAATGATATATCAGTTAAGAAAAATATATAAGAGATCATAACTAACTAATGATCTCATCTATAATGTGAAATTATAGACTATAGGAGTTAGATGTGTCACTCGAATTATCAAAAATATAGTCACAAGATTTGTAGTAAGTGAAATCATTGTCCCAAAGATAAATATGTGGATATTAGACTTGAAGGGACACCATAAATTCATTATAATAATACATATAAATATGTTATGATGAAATATGTTCTTGGATATTATCTATAGAAATAGGTTTTAAATCAATCTTCAGATGTGGATGATTATGTAATATATGTCCTAAAGTTCAAATATAGGAATCAAAGCTCTAGGAGATCTTGAAATAGATGGTGGTCTCATAGACACAAATATAGTAGTAAACATAATTTATGGTGGTGAAATAGTATCAAGTATCATATGAGGTTTAATTATTTTATCCTTACAAGGCACACTAGATGATCACAAGTGATTTCTTAGGTCTAAAAAAATTATCACAATCTATGCCCCAAATGGTATATACTTTGTTATCATGAAAAAACTTGTGATAATAATTTTATGTATAAATTATCAATCTCAATTAATTAATCCATGGTAATTAAATTAATATATCATATGATCATATAATTAATACTATGTAAAACTAAACTAGAAGAGTTCTTGGCCCAACTATAATTGGTAGTGTAATACCACCAAGTGGCATTCATGATATGCCAACATAATTGTGAAGTATAATATTATTATGATGTAAATATCATTTATGATATCCGTGAATAGATAAAAATGTCATCTTAATTAGATTTTTTCTAGAAATATTATCAATCATAATGTCATGTGTGCTTAAAATATGATAATAAATAAAATCATGAAAGTATAAAAGACAATTATTTGAAACATCATTAGGTATCTCTAGGTCATGGAATTTGATTTATTTTTCTTGAATTTTATTCTTGTGCTTCTCTTGGGATGCAATTTTATAAACTTTCTATGATGAGATGTTCCAAATGGTGAGGCATGAGTATAAAAATATTGATATGTTAAAACACAATATTGTTGATTTTAAGTGGTAAGCATACCATGATCCATTAGGAATGACATATCTTTAGATTATGTCTCCTTTAAATATCCAAGATCAAGTTTGTATTAATTATGAAATAGGGTTATTAGATTTTTAGGACTATTCTCATGTTACCCCATTTCACTATATTTTTGTCTCTTTAGTTTTATACATCTAAATTTGGTGCCACATTTTTCAAAGATAATTGGTGGGGGGACCACTAGGTTGTGTTTTTTTATTATAATTAAATTAACTTTCTTACACAAGTTAATTTTTCTTATCCATGGAAGGTGGAATATCGACAAGCACAAAGGATGTGAAAGGTTACCCATGGTCTTTGGGTTTACAATATAATTGACCAATACAAAAAGTATTCATGTCATCATGATATTATCTTAGACCACACAAGTGTAAGGTAATTTTTTATAAATGATAATCTATATAATAATATTTTCAATAATATTTATCTTCATCACCCTATGTCTGACTAATGTCATTGGCCTTTATTTTGTCTTACACATAACATGTATGTATCCATGCTATGGGAATGTGTTGTTGAGGTGATATGGTCTTTGGATGATGTATGTTAATGTGGGAGATACTAAATTTTGTGGATTCCAAAAATTTACAATATGAAAAAGGGACATCATCTGTACGAAAAATATAAATATATGCAACATGAATATTCTTAAGCATTTATGTAATTAAAGGGGATGAAATTCATAGCATTAATTTATGGTATACCAAGTGAAATATTATTTTTAATTTCATTATATATTACTTGACATATTGTAGTTAAGTGTCTTTGGCCCAACATTTATGTTCAATATAATGTTTCCTAAGGACCTTTGTTTTAGATTTTCAAATCCCTTAATAATCTAAAGATTTAATATTCTTTCAATCAATTCTAATTTCATCAAGGTCTAATTACTTATGCTCAATATTGAACCATTATCTACAAGGACCCTCTTAACTCCCTAAAAATTCATTTTATATTGGATGTAATTTGGAAGGTTTTGATCAACAATATCTCTAATTCAAAAGATATGAGGTGTTTGTTATTTTTAAGGTTTGATAAGAGAATATAAATAGGTTGGTTCAATGTTATTTGGTAAAATTCAATAAAACAATATATCACATAATATTTATTTGGAAGTAATTTATTATTTAAGTTTAATATAGAGTCTTGGATCATGTATTTTTCAGTTGTTACACAAGATTATGAGGCTTGGGTGCCTAAATATGAATCATAAAAGGATGAGGGGGGATATTGGAGGCTTGAAGGAGGGGTGTTTTTATTTACCACACGTTGATAACTAGGAGGAAAGATAGTGACATTGCATACCCTACCTCTCTAGGTTGTTATAAAATTTACTTCATAGTGAACCATAACTCAATCAAAATAATAGGCCCATCAATAAGATGAGAGAAAACAAATTTATCATGATATAGGGCATCATAACTTAAATCATTACAAATAAACCTAATGGCTCTCAATCCATAAGCTAATATGCTATGGTAAATTCTATGAAATAAACATAGAACATATGAAAAGCCTTTTTATAACAACCATTTAAGAGAGATTATGAATATGTAAAATAAAAACATGCCCCATGATTTTTTGGAAATAAAAATAACATTTAAATTTTATACACCTATGAGACAAGAGAATAAGAATAAGCCTCATCATGAATCATTAAGGGAAAGCAAACCAAGGCTAAATATAGTCATCATGATTCAAACTAATGGAAGACTAGGAACAAGGCACAATAAAAGGTTTTTTTTTCATTACAATTTCATGACTGATTTTTGTTTTTAATTATTTAGATTTGATTTCATATTTTCATCCCATTTTACATATTTTGATAAAATCCTAGCTTCCACTTACCTATTTCTATTTTTTAAATTAGATCCATATTTTAAAATTTGGTGCATACATATTCATTATTTGACATGGTTTAGATCTAATATAAATGAATCCAAGAAAAAAATTTAAACATACAAAAATGTGCTAAATTAGTAAACAAACATAAAATAAATGATCTGACAACAAATAAACTAATTAAAGTAGATAAAGTGCAATGTTTTGGGATTCTGAGAGTGCAACAGTGGTTTGGAAATGATAATGTAGGTTTGTGTAAAATATGAAAGTCAAAATATCAAAGAAAATATTCAATTCCTATTATATTTCTACCGAATGTGGCTTGGTATAGATTCAATTGAAAAAAATACCTTCTATTACCACAAAAAAAAATTCATTACATCAAATTTTTACTACGACAAGTTGTATATTTTGAAGATGTATTATTTGATGTTGTAGATTCATGCATATTATCTTTATTTAATTTAGATGTAAAATGTTAGGTATTATATATTTTTGTATTTTTGACCTAGCTTTCCATAAACTTTGAGATGAATAACAAAAAATAGTTACGGGTTAGGAAACCTCAAGGAAGTTTCAACTACATATATCTCTTACTAGAATGAACCAATGTAATTATTTGTATTGTGTAAGTGGAATATTTAGTAAGGGATTCATCTCCTCTTCCATAAAATTTCAATTAATCTACGTTAATGTTAAATTAAATAATGAAGAATCAAGGTGGAAGACTTTAATGTAGGTGTAGTAATAAATTTGGTAGCACATGCTCAAAATTGAAGGTAGGATATGATTAAACATATACTCAACACCTAAATGATACTTAATAGATAAATTATAATAATGATATATATAAGGATATTTAGGACATGAAAAACACTAAGGCCAAACATGTAAAAGTAATAATCTAAATTCATGAAGTAGAAAACCAAGGAAAGGTGATAAGTACCCATAAAAACACATAATATGGATTCAAGATATTTCTAATTCTAACTTAGGATAGATTCAATGAATTAAAAAATCATAAAAAAGATAAATAAATGCCTAAAATATGTAAATAATCATAGAAAATGTATAAATTAGGATCAATGTTGAAGATAAATAAATTTGGTTAATTTTAAATACATCTATAAGGTTCAAAGGTTAGAGAGAGGTTAGTGTGGGTAAGAAATGTTCTAAAAATAACTAAATATACAACTGTGTGAGAAAAGGGTAAAAAACACCTCAATGATACTTGAAAAATGAATATGGAATACTATGTATATATATGGATCTCTAGGACATGACACAGGATAAGGATGACTAGAAAAGTGTGATAAGATAAAGTAATGGAGTAGGAAATCAAGCCAAGGTGGGAAGGACCCAAATAAAAAACATGAAAAATTTAACGTGTCTCTAAATATGATCTAGGATATATTCATTGGATCACTAATTTAGTCCCAAGAGAAACATTCCCAATAATGTGGAAAGCAACACAAAAATGTATGAATTAAGAATAAGGTTTAAAAAAAATGGTGAATGTTAAAGACATATAAAATCATTAAATGATGGATATAGGATATTTTTGGGTATAAAAGTTCCTAAAAATAATAAAATATATGAAAGTAGACCAAGTGTGACAAAAAATATAAAAAATACACTATGTAAAAAGGTCTTATACTAAAATAATGTGTCTTTATGGTGCCCCAACATTGATGTCTGCATGGGAGGGAATGCATCATGTGTCAAAGTTAAACAAATAATAAATTTATGAAAATAATTTTAATTAAATATGGAATGATGGATGAATTGAATAATTCTTGATATAGGCCCCATCCCCAATAATTTTCATGTTTTTGGAAAATATGACATACCCGACAATAATGGTCAACTTCAAAAAGCAATCAATGTCATATGATGTAGTAGATAATAAAATTAAATAAATTTTGAGCATATGAATGGATAAATTTTGTGGTATGGGAACTGATGTATAGGTAAGTGGGAAAAGTCTCCAAAATCCACAAGTTCCAGCTCTAAGTTTGTCAATAATCTCAAAAAATATTCCACCTTGTTCATGAACCTCTTTAGATAGCAATAGTCCTTGATATTTGTTTGGATTGATAACTTTATATTTGTATATATATTCAAAATTAATCTATGAAGTC